>CM073499.1:31152500-31527500 GCA_037074585.1 Biancaea sappan
GGTCATCTCTAAAAATTACCCCAATAGAGCAGAGGCTTCTGTTATCATTGAAGCTAGTATCTATATTGGACTTCATAAGGCCTTCAGGGGAAGGTAACCAAGTGGACCTGCTGGCTGAGGCTGAGCTTGAAGAGTCTTAGGTGCCAGTGTGATTTTTTCTGTTGAGCTCTGAGAAATTTTCCTTTGCTATTCTGATGGCTACTATAAGGATATTCTCAAGCTGAGGTTCACAATCTTCAAAGAACTTGGAGTTTCTCCCTTTCCAAATGAACCAACATAAGGTAAGTAAGAGTGTAACATTCTGATCCAGGCTTTCTTTGTTAGTTGATAGGAGTTTAAATTTGTCCAACAACCAGAGATCAAATCTAGAAATTGATTGATTTACTGTGTTTAATTGCAGAGGTAACCCAAACCAAATAGCTCTAGTCCAAGGACAAATGAGAAGTAAATACTCTACATCCTCTACTCCTTCATTACCAACTGAGCATGTATTATTGTCTCTCAGTTTTCTCTTAAGTAGATTATGTCTAGTTGGGATTATATTCTTACATGCTTTCCATATGAAAGTTTTGATTTTCGAGTTGACTTTGGTATTCCAAATCACCTTCCGTAAGTAAGAATCCATTGTGTGGGATGTAGCACAATTTTTAATGTCTTGGTTCATTACTCTGCTCTTTTCCGTATGATAACCTGATCTCACCTCATAGTTTCCATTCTTTGAATAAGGCCATATAAGCTTATCTACCTGACCTTCAAGGAGAAGGGGAGTTGCTATAATTTTAGCTGCTAAATTCCTTGGAAAAGAATTTAAAATTTTTTGTACATCCCATGATCTATGCTGGTTCATGAGACTGTTAACAATAGCTTCCATATCAAGAAGAGATTGGTTTCTCAAGTCAATCTCTCCCTCGATCCATTTCTCTTTGAAAATTTTAATGCTGCTACCATCACCAATTTGCCATAGACCATGTTGTATGAGCAAATCATGACCTTTTAGTATGCTTTCCCAAGCCAGGAGCAACCTGATTTCTTCTTAGCTTTCCAAAGGCTATCTTCTGCAAAATATTTGCCTTTTATAATTTGAACCCAAAGTGCATTAGGGTTAGTTGATAGTCTCCAAGCTTGTTTAGCCAGTAGAGCTTGATTCATGATATTGAAATCTTTGAACCTCATTCCTCCGTTGTTTTTGCTGCATGTTAGTCTATTCCACTTTATCCAGTGAATACAATTTTCCTTGTTGGAGCTAGACCACTAAAATCTCGCTATATGTGATGAGATTTTTTTATAGAGAGATTTTGGGTATTTTAAAATAGACATTGAATAAGCTGGAATAGTTTGAAGTACTGCTTTGATTTAGATTTCCTTCCCAACTTAATTTACCAGCTTTTCTTTCCAGCCTTTCGTCTTAGAGATGACCCTTTCATATATCTTTTTCAGCATTTGATGTTTAGAGGGGCCCCAATCTGCTACAAGCCCAAGATATTTCCCAAGTTTATCCCATTCCTCAATTCCTAGGATGGTTGAGATATTTTGCTTGATGTGTTGAGGACAGTTCTTATTGAATATAATGTCTGATTTATGTAAATTTATCCTCTACCTAGATGCCTTAGAGTAGGTGTTTAGAATCTTTATGATTCTATAGGCATCTTGGATGATAGCTTTTGCAAAAAGCATGGAGTCGTCCACAAAAAAGAGATGATTAAAACTAGGAGAGTGTTTTGAGAGTGTAATGCCCGAGATAGTTTTGCTAGTTAGGCCATCTGTGGAAGAGTTGATAAAGCTTTAGCCACTATTATAAAGAGATAGGGCGATAGTGGGTCTCCATGTCTCACTCTCCCTTGAGAAATAATCTCTTCACTTAGACACCCATTAATTTTGAGCCTGTAGGAGATCGTGTTTAAAGTATTAAGTACTAATTCTACCCATTTTGTGCAAAATCCAAATTTAAGAAGGATTTTTCTCAAGAAAGGCCATCACACACTATCAAAAGCCTTGCTCATGTCAAGTTTTATTGCCATGCAATGTTCTGCTTTTTTCCTTTTCTTCTTTAGCATATGGAAGGCTTCGTGAACAATAATGAGAGTATCTTGGATTTGACGACCCTCTACAAAAGCACTCTAATTTATGCTTATGATCTTGTTCATTAGTGGCTTCATCCTCAAAGCCATGATTCTGGTGATAACTTTCATTAAAAAATTACAACAGTATTGCCCAATTTCCTCAGGGTTAGAAATTTTTGGGACAAGGGTAATATAGGTTTCATTGAGCTTATCAGGAAGGGTCCTATCTTGAAAAAACTTCTAACTATTTTTGTAATGTTACTAGCTATTGTACTCCAAGCTTTTTGAAAAAAGAGACCATTTAGGCCATCTAGACCAGGGGCTTTTGTTGCTCCAAGAGAGATTACAACTTGCTTGACTTCACTTTCATGTATTTCCTATAAAAGATATGAATTGTCTTGAGGAGAGATAAGAGTAGGAATGTGCTGTAGAATTAAATCCTCTTCTTCCCCATCATAACCTTTGAATAAGTCATCAAAGGTATCTTTAAAGGCTGCCATAATCTCTTCATCGCCTTCAATCCATCTCCCTCCATTATCCTTGATCTTGTGAATGACATTAGCTTCTCTTCTTTTCATTGTGGACGCATGAAAATATTTAGTATTTTTGTCCCTCCATCGAAGCCAATTTACTTTAGATCTTGCTCCCCAATACATTTCCTCTTGTTTCTATAGTCTTTTCACTTCTTCTTTTAGAGATAATCTCCTCTCTATATTTTCCTTTGTAGGAGGAAGCTTGTGAAGCTTATCAAGATTACGCTTGAGCTTTTTGATCTTGAAATCTGCCCTCCTGAAAGTTTGTTTACTAAAACTTTCAAGGTTTGTTTTCACTGTGTTTAGGTTCTTTGCAAAGCTAGTTCCATTTTGTTTCCAACTTTGTTCTATGAGAGTATTGAATTCTTCATGTTCCACCAAGTATGGTTCAAATTTAAAGCTTTTTTTCCTTTGATATAGCATGGGGGATGTGTCAACAATAAGAGGACTGTGGTTAGAGGAGATGAGAGTCAAAGCTGTTACCTTAGCATGGGGGAAGAGTTTACTCTATTCCTAGTTTGCTATACATCTGTCAAGTTTTTCTTGTACAATGCCTACTGTTCTGTTATGCACCATGTAAATTTGCTCCCTTTTTGAGGTAATTCATCCATATTTTTTCTGGAGAGGAAGTTTCTGAAAATCTGAATTTGATTCTTTGTATGTCTTCTAGTCCCACTTTTTTCAGAACATTTTTCTATGCTTACTGATTGGGTTACCATAAAAAAAAGAATAATGAAAACTCACAGATGTATTCATATTAGTGATGAAAGTGTGGATAACATTACAATCACTATAGCACATATCTACCTGTATATTTTTTTTTTCTCCAGAAAAGACATAGCCCACCAGATTTACCATTACAGTCTACAATATGTAGATCATCAAAATTAAGACACCTTTTTAAGTTCTGCATCTTGTTGATCTTTGCCTTCATTTCACCCGAAAAAACAATCTGAGGCTTGAACCTGTTAATGAGGTCTTTCAACTCCTTAACTATCCAGGTAGCCCCGATTCTTCGACAGTTCCAACATATAGTAATCATGGCACTTGGTGGGGCATGATTTAGTCCACCTCCTCAGCCATGTCAATAAGTTATAGATCCCCTCCATTGTCTTCTTCAACTTTCTTGAATTTTTTGTTTCTAACGTTGAGCTTGTTTTGTGTATCTATCTCCTCTTGATCATCTCCAGTATTACGTTCATTTAAGTTGAGTATGGTATTTGTTAATTTTGTTTTGCCCCTCTAGAGATTGAGTCTCTTACATATTTCTTTGACCAGTAGGTACTCTGCTACGTTGTTCCTTTCTTCAGCATCTTCATTGTTCCTTTCATTGGGGTCTTTAGCTTACTCTTCTTCTAGAAGTTCCACGTAATAAGTAGGAGGGTTCTTGTCTTTATTTGATGTCCTGGGCTTCCAAACTTGGAGTTGCTATGCATTTTCCTTAGCCTATCCAGCTTAAGGGTTCATTTGGGCTTTCTTTAAAGTTGTAGGTGTGTTTTAGCCATTGGGCTGTTCAGATGTTGATTGGTTAGTTTGGCCCAAGTGGATAATTGATATGTTGGATTTAAGTTATATGTACATAGTGCTTTTGTTTATGTAGATACAGTTGTCCCTCTTACAAGGATCACGGTTTGGCTTTGAATATTTTATATTTCCCTGCTGTATTGTCTCTGAGGCTATTTCTTCACTTTGGCTCAGTGTATATCCATTGTTGAGCTCTTCTTCTCTCCTATTGCTTCTTGTTTGTGAAAGGATTCAGCATCTTTTCTTCTAGTCTCCGAGGTGCTAGTATTTTTGCCATTTTCATCTCTATGGACTGAATCTCAGGCTGTGCTGTCCTTCTATAGCCGTTCACCTTCATTCTTCTCTTCACCGCCATTGACCACCAGAATGACTAATTTTTTTAACGCCAAAACACTGAGCCATGGACCATACATATGTTTGTTGGGGTTGGAGGCATCCATAACTTTCTTGTGTTTACAAGAACGTTGCTCGTGTCCCAAACAGCCACAGTTGAAGCAGTAATCCAAGAGCTTTTCATAACAAACTTGAATCCAAATTTTTGGCATCATGTTTCCTGATAACCAAAAACCAGTTATGATGGGGTTTTTGATGTTGATTGAGACTCTGACCCTTAAGAAACTTTTGTTTATAGTTGTTCCATGGAAGGGATCTTCTACCCCCAAACTTCACCTATTTGCTCCCTACTTTAATAGCATTTTGCTTAGAGAAAAGTTCTAGCGGCATGCCATGAATTTGTATCCAGTAGGGAGTATGAGTGAACTCTATTTCTTGCATTGATACCTGTAGGCTCCATTGTTTGAGGACCAAGATATGACCTAAAATGTTCCATGGAGATTCTTCAAGAATCTTGCTTGGAAGTTCTGGTTTTGTGAAGTTAAAGAGGAAGGTGTTGGGTGAGAGATCTACTATTGTAAGACCCTCGAGGTCTCCTCAACCTTTTTTGATCATTCCTTTGACTACCTTCTTGCTGAGAGATTTCTCAGTTATGATTCTCCCTAGTCGTGCATTTTTGGCTGCTTCAAGTGCAACTTGATTCTCTTCTAGATCTGTTACTATGAGGTCTTCAGATTGCTTGACTTCTTCCTTGTTTCTTTGTTCAGTTTCCATGTTCAAATCTAAGATCAAACTTAGGGGAGGGCTCTAACTAGTAGAGAAGGAAGCTCCTACTCCATGAGGGAAAAGAGGGGTTGTTGTTAAAGATTTTATTTGGAGATCAATGAACAATTTTATATTTCTTTGATTATACAATAAGGCCAAAGGCCCAAACAAGGAAAACAACTAGAGCAAGATATATGTGTGAACGAAGCCCAGATTTTAAACTCTTGCTTAAAATGTTTAATACCAGAGATCTATTAACAAAATAAATAAATAAATAAATTTCACCAACATCTTTAAAGTTTAATTTAAAAAAAAACATCTTTAAAGTTTACTTAAATTATACTTGACACATTTTTAGTTTTGTTACACTTAACTCTCTTTTAATTTATTTTTTGTAATTAAAATGAGCTTTTTACAAATTATATATTCCTTTTAGTAATAAAATTATATAATAATTTTATTAACATAATAAAAATAAAGCCATTATTTTATATTAAATGTTAATATTTATTTAATTATTTTTATTGTGACATTAAAAATAAAATTACAATTTTATTTTATATAGAAAGTTAATTGATTTGAGTGTAACATTTCAAATCAAAAGAGTGCTCCATTTAATTTAGCTAAAATAAAAAAAGTGTAATGTACCCAAAAACAAAAAGGCCATACATGGCATGAGGGTCTCTTGGGCCTACAAACTAACATTGAAAACGGATAAGTAAAGCCCATTTTACAATCAAAAGCCCTTATTTGTGTTCCTTTCATAGCATACCTCACTACTTTATTTCATTTCACAATCAAATTAACTTAAAAATATTTACAATGTGCCACAGTATTTGATCACTCAAAATAAATTTATAATGTATAACCTGCCTTTGAGTATGGTAATTGAAAAAGAAATGAATGGATTTTCTGCTAGGCGTCATACGCCTAATAGGGTGTTGAGCCTTATTTGTCTCGTCCAATTAGACAATGTTAGAAAACTCAGCACTCACTTAGCGTATAACACCCAACAAAGAATCTGAACTAGAAAAAGAAATGATTCTAGGCTTGGATCTTATTGTGACTATTGAGACTAGATAATTCCAAGTTATATTAATTGTTAGGCTTTTTCTAGCAATTTTATATGAATAAAATATCAGATAGATAAGTATTAGCTTGAGGAAAAATTACTCATTTTGATATTTTTTTCTGAATAAATGAGTCTGGATCTAAGAAGGAGATAAAAATTGAGTTAGATATCTACTCTAAAGTTGGAGATAAAAAAGCAATTTTCTCATAAAAATCAAAAAAACGAAGATTATAACATTCTACCTATACCTTGCGTATGATTGATGCAAGACTATTTTGACAAAAATAGATGTAGTTGTAATTTTTTCATTAAAAAAATTAATGTAATACATTTTTTTAATTTTTCTTTAAAAAAAAGAGAATATATAATTTTAAAACAAAATAATGATAGTGTAATTCGAATAATTTTGTACATTGTCAATCAATTCTAAGACATAACGTAAATACTAATTTCCATCTCAATTCTTGATCATTATAAATGTTCATTAAGGAATCAGTAACGTAGGCTTTTATTGTACTTAATGCCTTAATAGTGTTGTTTTAAATTTGAGTCTATTAAGTGCATTTTAATCACTCTCAATATATTTTATTCAATCAAATCTTATGAAAATTTTTAAAGGAATTTAGATGCATTTAATACATACAAATATTCAAAAATACATTTTACTGACATGTACATAATGCATACTAATATTGAAAAAAAGGGGCAAATACTCTCAATTACTTTTTATTCAAAGTTAAAGACAATATTTTAATAATTAAATATGTATTTAAATTTATACATCTTAATCTTAAAAAAGACAAATGCTAACCTTACTAATTTTTTAAAGTTAAACTTCAAAGGAAGGATATAATATTGACCGGTCACAATGATAGCAACTGTTTGAATTTTTGGAATAACAAAGGTTTAATTTCTTAAATTATCAATTTTAAAAAAAATGCTATCATTTTCACTTAATAAATTAAAAAAGATAGATTTCCATTATACCAAAATAAAAATCACCCATTAAAAGCAAAGAAGGAAGGCTCTCAATAATTACAAGCTTAGAATAATAATAGATAGGGAGTAAATTCGTTCTCGTTCATAAAGAATAGGAGCCTCTGATTCCTTGCATAACTAATTTTTTTTCTTTAATTATAAGGGACCAAAGAATAGTGCAAAAATGGAGGTGGGTCATTTTAAAAAAAAATTATGATTTTTTGCTTGCAAAAGTTACATATTTAAGCCTCATTTTTGTAAACCCTAAATTTTTTGTTTTGTTTTCATTTTAGTCTTGTTGAGAAAAGGGAAGAAGGAAGAAGAGTCAAAGAACCCACGTAGGAGCTCAAATAGTGCAAAAATGGAGGCGGATCATTTGTTAAGAAATACAATTTTTGCTTGCCAAAATTACAGATTTGAGCCCCATATTTTGGTAAAATTACATTTTAACCCTAAAATTTTCATTTTATTTTCATTTAAATCCCAACAGGGGGTCTTGTTCTTCTACGAACAGGAGCAAATCCACTTACAAAACACTATAATAAAGATAGTCATTTTGGTCCACAAACTATTGGAGGACAAAAGCTGCCTTTAGAATCTATCCCAACCCTAATCCTATCCTCTTATTTTTTTGGTCTTCTTTGTTTCCTTTTATTACACTCTAGTAAGGTCACACGAAAAACACACGTTATTCTCCCCTTCAAACTTTATATCATATATATAAATATTTTATCATTTAAAATATAATTTATTTATTTTAAAAAAAATAGATAATTAATTCGAACCTATCAAACTTGAGTTGCGCTTAAAAAAACTTAAAACCTGTTTGGTTTGAGCATTTTCTGTTCTTATTTTTACTGAAAACAGAAAATAAATTTAAAAATATATTTGGTTGAGTTAACTGAAAACGTATTATTGAAAACAATTCTTAAAATATGTCAAAATTTGAAAACATCAAAAAGATATTTTTAGTGTTTCAAGAAATGTATTTTAAAAAATAAAAATTAAAAATAAAAATAAAAAATATTTTCACAAACCAAATAAACCCTTAAGCTCGACTTTTTTTTTTGAACTTTTTTGTTGGAGACCATTTTTAATTTTTCATGTTAGGCCTATCCAGCCCAACAAACTTTTCGGCCTATGATTAGATTAACTTCAAACTACGTTTTTACTTTTTAATAATCAAATTAGTAATTTTTGATTAATCATAGTCTTTTAGACTTATTGGAGGAAAAGTCGATCTAGAAAGACAATCATCTTATGGCATAATATGAAAAGTCGAATATCATATCCACTTTCAACGAATAATTTGGCTATTGTCGAATCCAAATGGGCTGATTAAAATATAGATAGCCTAATTCAAATACTATTTAATCGTAATATAAATATATAGAATTAAAAAAATAATTGAGTTTTTAATTTTTAAAATTTTAATAATCCTTAAATTAGTGTAATCAAATTAATTATTAAGTAATTACAAGTTCGTATTTCTATGATCATAATTCCAAGTCAAATATATATATATATATATATATATATATTATATCATTTGTAAAAATACAATATTAAATTAATTTACACTTGATAAAAAAGACATCAATTAATGTTTTTACTAATATTATATTTTGTTCTATGTAAAATTTCAATTCCTTCTTAATATTACAAACTATATTATAACAACCAAATTAAATGGTAACTATGAAACATTTTTTTAATGAAATTAAAGGAGTATTTTGTAAAAAATAAATAAATAATTTTTAAGAATTAACTAATACATTCTCCAAAAAGATGTTAACAATAAACATACAAATTCAAAATATGTATCAAATTTATGACATATCTGCATGCTATAATTCATTGATATATATGTGATTTGAAATCCAAAATATTGCATAAAAAATTAATATGCGTTAGGTAGATCAATATACATCCGAACATTTAATAAAGTGATTCTTTTCGACTTTTAACCAATTATCATTTATGGATTCTTTAGAAGATTGAGCCACAAGCTTAGCTTTACCGCGAGAGATTCCTCATCCCAATAATCTGTCATATCGACCATCGAATATATACCATATCACGAATCTAATACCTTACGCACAAGCTTTTCTACTAGCTCTTTGTTTCTAACTTACATAAGGTGATGGATTCGACTGGAAAATTAATAAATTGATTAAATTTTTTATTTAATTTAAATTTAAAAATTGATAAAAATTTAAAATAGTAAAAATTTGGTTAAACTAGTAAAATTAATCGATTCAACAATGTAATAATTTAATTGATTTAATTGTTTTTAGATTTTTTATTTTTTATTTAATATTATTATGTATATTTAAAAAATCACAAAAAATAAATTATTAAGATAAGATCTAAAACTAGTATAAATAAATAAATAAATATATATATATATATATAATATGCTTTAAATATTTTAATATTATATATTATATATTTCAATATCTGTGACATATATATTAATTATATATTTTAATATTTTAATATATTTTAAGTATCACTGATTCAATCATTGTCCGACCTTGAGCTGGTGGTTTAACCATTTCATTAATTGATTTGATTTTTTGAATCTTGATAAACACTCAATGATTTTGATTTTTTGTAATAACCGCATATGATAGTCTATCAACAACAGTTAAGTTCATTGTATGAGCTGGGTTACGATAAAATTAACGTATTTTTTTATCTTAATCTTATCATATATGTGCTGGAATCAATAGTAATTAATGGACTGCTGGTGCAATTGCTATAGAGGGTCCATAGGTAATTCTCAATAATCATGATTTCCAAATTTAAGAAAACAAAATATAATAATCATGCATTATAAGTTAAATGCAAAATTTTAATTTAGAAGAAGCAAAATGACAATATTGTATTAAATTAATATAGCTTTTAGATCTTACATAATATTTCGACACGACTGAGTGAGAATTTAATGATGAGAGATGTAAGTAGTTTAGTGAGTGATTATAAGATATGTATTCCATAGTGTATCCCATATATATATATATATATATACAACTTTTGGAGTAAACTATATTTTCTGATTCCTTAAAAAATGTTCAAATTATATAGTTCTTCCTACTGTTTTGATGATGTATAATAACTTTATATGAAATTAAGTTATGTGCTATAATGACTTCTCTTTGTAACAAAAAAATAAATGAATTAGAGTTACACTATTTCAGTTCAAGTATCCTTTTAGATTAATTATTTATATAATATAACAAATGTTAAATATGTACTTAATCAACATAATTGTAATTAATTTTTAAATTTATAAAAAATTAAATTTACATTGTTTAATCACAAAATAAATTACATTAAAATAAAAATATAAAAATAATTTTTTACTAACTTATATTATAATAAAAGAAATTAATTTTATCCTATATGGTATTTAAATCGTATTTCAATTTTAGAGGAGTTTGTGTACTTTTTTAAAAGAAAAACAGTTATGTATTTTAAACAATTTTTAATATATATATATATATTAGAGGGGGCGGAAAAGTTAAACCTTTATAGCAGGAAGCTTCATGGATGCCAAAAAATGGAGGGTATTATGTATAATTATTAGTTTTTAGTTTTTTTTAAGGCAAAATAACTTTTTATATCCCTAAAGTTTACCCTAACTTTTAATGTCATTTTTTTATTTTTTTTTACATAAGTTATATCTTATTTTTATATATCTCATTTTTGTTTCAAATCTATTTTTTTTATTAACGTTTTATATTTCACTTATGGAAAATGTTGATTAGGTGGTTAGTAAAAATAGTAGATTTGAAACAAAAATGAAACATATAAGACATAACTGATGCAAAAAAAAAGTTAAAAAAGTAAAAATGATAGGTTTGAATTCTACATATTTTATTTTTATTTCAAATGTATTATTTTTACTAACACAATCAATATTTTCTATCAATGGAATAGATGACACTAGTAAAAAAGGTAGATTTGAAACAAAAATGAAATATATAAGATATAATTGATGTAAAAAATATATATTAGTGACAAAATTGAAATTTAGCGTAACTGTTAGGGGCGTAAAAAGTACTTTTATTTTCTTTTTTTTTAACATTTATAATTATTAGTTAATAATTCATCATTTATCTCATATATTGTGGACCAATATCCCATAAACTGATCTTTATGGAAATTCAGTAATAATAAACCATTAGGCACTTATAATTCCTCTAGAAGGCCAACCACACACAAAAGCAGAAAAGCACATTCACTAGTGAAAGCAGCTTCATGCATTGTTAGCTTATAAAATTAAGGATGATTATGAGTTTAATTAATGTGCCACTTGGGGCTAATTACTATAACTAAAGTCATTTTGGAGTTGGTGGGTGGGTCTTAATTAATTAGATTATTATATTTCATTTATTAATGTTAGTTGTGATTTAACATTTATTTTTTTTATATAAGATTTTGAGTTCAAGTTTTTATAAATGAAAAAAATTAATATCGATAAATTTTTGTACATTTATGGTCCAATCAAACCTGAACTAATTTAATTGGAGTCTAATGAATTTTTTAAAATTGATGGTTAAAAAAATTTATACTTCACTTATAAGGAAGCACAAGTTCAAGGGAGAAAAAAAGTTAAGTCATATCTCAAAAAGAGAATTAGAAGGAGATTTATTAATTGTTACCCATAAATGTATACATGCTTCCATCTTTTTTGCTTTTAATTAAAAAGAATCAAAATTAGAACTTGCAATATGCAAATTTTACTTCCTTTATGAGAGGAAGAAAAGTGCACTTTTAAGCTGTAACAATTAATAGGATTTTCAATTTTATTTTACAATAAATTATTTCAAGCTTCTTTTAATCTTTTCTACCGATTTTAATTTTTTAAAGTAGAAACTAAAAGAATTATTTTTAAAAAATAAATAATTTTATTGTCTCATTTTTTTAAGATAAAGAAAATTTTCATTTTCTGCGCACATTTTGCATGAAGATAGGATTTTGTTCTTATTATAATAAAAAAATTATTAAATGATTTTATCATTGGAAATAACATATATTGTGTAAAAACTTTAATCATTGAAAATAATTTAAAAGAATTAAGTATAAGATTTAAAACAAAAATATTAAGTGTAATATTTAAGCTAATTTCAGAAAATATCATAAATAAAATTAATCCCAAATTTTTTGGGCAGCCAAGCTCTTCCCTTCCTTAAACCCTAATCTCTTCCTCCTACAAAATTTGCAAAACCTCAAATATTTGTTGATGGAGAGTGCTAATTAACCTCATACATTTTTCGTCATGTTAGTTTAATTTTTTTTTTTATAAAAAGAGAAGTCAAATTATTCTTGCTTTGGTCTTATGAAGGTAAGATTTATGAACAACTTTAACCCCTTAAAAATTTAAGTTCTCTATCATTAAATCACTCAATGTCATAATTAAACCCTAAATCTTAAAAAGTATTTTACACATATATTGAAGTGATCTAATAATAATAAAAATAAATTTATAAAGAGCTCAACTTCTTAAGAGGTTGAACTTTTCATTATTGAATCATCTTGAAATCTATATAAAATATATTTTTACTATCATACATATAATTTTTGAAGTAATCTGATCACAGAAATATTCAATTTTTTAAAAATTCAAACTCTCCATAGACTTTTCTTGATAAAAAAATTACACTATTTAAAAGTTAAGCTCTCAATATACTTGTCTACTACAAAAAATAGACTTTCAATAATAATTTTTTGATGACAACATTTATAATATAAAATATTGCGTTAACATTTACTTTTAAATATTTTATTAATATTAGGCTAAGAAACATAATAAAAATTAATTTAAAATATATGAGTTATAATTATGATAAAATAGAGTTCAACCTTATAATTCAAACTCTTGTCAAAATTATATGGTGCCATTATGATATAGTGTCAAATTTTAATAGGGGTGACATTTAAATTATGTTATTTAACTTAACAAACAAAATTTTGTTGTATCAAACTTTATACCTTAATAAATTAACTTAAATGAGTAAATAGGTCTCTTTGTATTCTTTTTTAATTTTAAATATACTAACGAGTTCAATATTGATTTGGTTGATATACAATTGTTTTGATTTAATCTTCAAAAATTAATATTTTTATTTAGTTTTTTTAATATATATATATATATATTAATTTTATCTCTTTATTTATCAAAATAATTTTTAATAATAATTTTTTTAAAAAAATATTATTTTTTCTTAAACTGTAATCCAAATTTTAATTCATCATAAATCTTTATTTTGTTTTAATTTTATTTTAATTTTTTAATTAATTTTAATTTTATTCCTAAATTTAATATCGTTTAAATTATTAATAATAAATATTAATGTGACCATATATTTCAATATCAACTCATTTAATTAAAATTTTATAATTTTTTTAAAATAACAAAAATACTCTTAATATGTGTTATTAATAATTTAAACAACGTTAAATTTAAAGATAAAATTAAAATTAATTAAAAAATATACAACAAAATTAGTAAAAACTAAATTTTGAAATAAAAATTAAAATTTCAGTTAAAATTTTAAATATAAAAATTTTGACAATTTAACAATAAATTAAAACATATAATTTTTTAAATATTAAATTAAAATACATGATATTTTAAAAACCAAATTACAACAATCGTAATATTTCTGGACCCTAGTAAGTTATTTAATCTACGTTAAATTAAATATATCTTTAAGATCACCTAAGAAAGAGGTGAACTTATTTGGCCCGAAAATTCACACCAAAAAAATGACTCTTAAAAGAACTCATTGCCTAATCTTTCTGTTATCTCTTGAGATACATTGAGATCCAATTACAGCTTCTATAAAATTTGAAAGTTGGCAGAACAAATTGAAGAAAGAAGAAGAAGAAGAAGAACACGAAGAAGAGGAGCAGAAAGAAAGCTAATAGAACTTATTGGATTTACATAAATGAAGTTGTTGTTGTTGTTCTTCTTCATATATCCACATGGCATCCCGGAGCTCCGAGCAACGGAACCTGACCCACGAAGCCTTTCTTGAGACCCATCAACAGATCACACTTGACGTACACTCCGTAGTGCCCTGTTCTTATCGCCCCTGCCTTCCACCTCAGCCTCCCCATAACCACCAGCCTCAGACTCACCACGCCGTAGCTCTCGTCCGCCGCCAGTCCCTCCGCCATCCCCGGCGACACCGGCACTGGCGACCCTCCGATCATCGGCGACACCGACACCGTGCTGTGCTTGTCGAGGTGTAGCGGCGGCAGCATCATCGGCGCCGTGATTGCCTGCCCCCGGTACGACACGAAGGCGGAGAGGTGGTCGTAGTAGATCGAGACGCGGCGGTTAGGGTTCCGGATAAGGAGGGTGAATTGGAACGTGGCGGAGAGTAGCGGCGGCGCGGTGGCGTTGAGGCCGTACACGGCGGCGCCGACAACCCTGAACCGCGGCTTGAAGGGGCGGTAGACTAGCCAGAGGACGAGCAGGGTGATGCCGGCGAGGACGAGCAAGACGGTGATGCAGGTGCAGACGGCGCGTCCAGGGCCGGAGCCAGACCCTTTGGCCATGTGCTTCTCGTCGGGGAGATGGTGGTGGTGGTGGTGGTGGTGGTTGGGTTGAAGTTGGCTTGCAGTCTGGTCTTCTGCCTTGGGAGAAGGTGATTTTTGTAGTTAAAAGGGCGAAGAGGAATTAAGAAGATAGAAGTGCAGGGAAAGTGAAAGAAAAAGAAGGAAAGGGAAAGAAAATGGGTCAGTTGGGACTAAAGCAGAGGGTTTGATTTTCTTTTATTATTCTTTTGTGATCGACGAATGGACGTGTGTGTGTGTGTGTGTGTGTGTGTGACTGCTCCGCTTTTTGTTTTCATTTAAGCCTCTCTTTTCCCTGCTAGCTTTTGCTAAAGGAGAATTTTAGTTTCATAATTTCACACTTACACGGTGATGACGAGGCTCTTCTTCTTGATTTTGATGATTTTAGACATCAAGTATTATTTAGGCAATTCACACAACTTTTAATTTTGTGCGCCATAATTTAACATTTAAATTTTTATTTGATTTCTTATAGGTATTATTCACCATAAGTAATTCTACTTGAAATACTACAGACGTAAATTTATTACAGCATGTATGACTCCTGTAAATTGTGGCTAATTGCGCAAAGTTATAACCATAACTAAATACTAATTTAGTCACGGTCACCCAAAATTTCCCTTCCCTATTCTCTTCTAAATATTACCCGACACTAAAAATATGTTTGACTTTTCATTATATTTTTATAAATCATATTCAACTCTCATTGATTAGGGTTTGAGATTTAAAATAATTTCACCATTAATTTTTTGTTGTTCGCTCTAAGACAACAATGATGCTCGGGCTAGTGTAACTGATCTCACTACTAAATCGACATCATTAGTTATATGGTTATTAATTAATTTACTTATTTATTTATTTAAATTTATTTTATTAAATAAATAAATCAATACAAAATATTTATTTATTTACGTTTAAAAAATATATGTCATAATTCATAAGTTTCATATAAATCAATTGTAATTATTATTATTTTTATAAGTTATAAAAATTTTTAAAATTATAATTTAACCGTGCATCGCACGGATCACTACATTAATTAATTATATGATAGGACTTTAGCCATGACACAATTGACAGTGCTCCTACAAGTAAAAGGGGTTCGAATATATTGTATAATTTTTAATATTACATAGAATTAAAAGCTTTTGTTTAATAAATTTTGTATCGAAACTATGTATTGATTCAAAATGATGTGTTGATTCAAAATAATGTGTTGTTTAAGTTTTATATATTTTAAATAATTCAAATCGATGTGTTAGTTAAATTTTAATTATTTTAAATTTTAAGATATTTTAAAATTTCAACAATTATATTGTTTGATTTAAATTTAAAATATAAACTAATACAACTATTTCACTGATGTGTCTCTTGTAAAATTGAATAGCTATTACTGTTGATGCCTAAATATATCCTTTAGATTTTACACACAAGGATGCTAGATGAATAAAAAATATCCAAAGATTTTAAAGAGTTTTGTTGTATCTTAAAAAAATTTGTATGTGATTTTTCAAAATACACAAACATAAACTCTTTAAAGAAAATAATTTATTACGTCTTAAAGTCAATCTAATTTACATTATTTCTAATAGAATAAATTTTGGTTGTGCTTGAAAGGTTATGAATTAGATTGATAAGTCCAATCCCAATATCTTGATTTTTATACTATTTGAAAAAAAATAAGTTATAAAAAAAATAATTTATCATTTTGACGAGCTTTTTCAATAAAAAAACTGAAAGGAAAATAACAAAAGTTTATTGTTTACTACTTCGGATGACAAATTCTGATTTTTCCCCCCTAATTCAACCTCTATAGTCTCTAAGCTTACTGCTTTATATGAACATATGATGTTATATGACTTATTATTTTATCTAATAAAAGGATTATGTTACACAATATTCAAATTTTTAAAGGTCTATTGACAACTTTAAAAATTGGGAATTAAAGATTTTTTTTTTTGCATTTTGACATTATTTAAGTTATTTAATATTATTACTATATTAAAAGGCATAAAGTAATATAATTTGGAATAGTACTTTATATACTGTTTGAGAATTATAGAATCTTTATTGTAATATTTCATATTTTAAAACCAAACAATTAATAAAAATAATTGATATATTAGGCGACCTTTTTACATCAATAAGTACAAAACGAAATTAAGATAAGTAGTAGAATTGTGACACTATCTTCTCTACAGAAAGGAGTTGAAGAAGAAGAACAACAATTTAATTTGAGCTACACTAAAAAGATGAGACATTTTAAGGTAGCTTAGCTGATAAGCGAGTTAATTTAATTATATGTTTTGTTTTAAAATATGCTTGGCCTATTTATTTTAGTATAATTCTTACTTAAAAATTAAGAACTTCTCTACAGGAGATGATGAATTTTAGGATTTAGGGTACATTTGGTACTATTTCTCAAAGAAAAAGAAAGTAGAATTCTAGGATCTTTGACCTCTTCCTTCGTTTGGTATGTTTGTAAAAGTTGGAATTAGAAAAAAAAAAGTTTGGAAAATAGGTTAATAACAGTAACTCATTTTCCTTAAAAATTTTCCTTACAAGAATAGGAGGAAAATGAGTTTCCATCATGGAAAATCGATTAAAGGACTAAAATACCTCCAACTTGTTATCTACATTTCAAAAATGTCCCTTATTCGTTCTTAGTCTTTGGGCATTGGTTGAGGCGAATTCTTGATTCCTTCTCATCATCGTCGTCCTTTCGTCTTCTCGTCATCCTCCGTCTTCACGCCCAAATCTGTTGAGGACCCGAAGTGAGTTTTTAGATCTGCGATGGTGATGTGCGAGGACGATGTGGGTGTGGGATTGAGAATAGGGGAGAAGATTGCGAGCATGGGGCAGACATCGATGCAGTGGAGAAGAATGTTTTGCGAAGTCAACGCCGTGATGAGATGCGGTGTGGGTGAGGGTGGACATATGAAGAAGGAGGTTGCCAAATAAGATCTGAACCTATTTCCTACCTTCGGTGGTGTTCCCATACCTGAAGTTGACGAAAATGCCAAGGAAGATGAAGACGACGACGTTCAAAGTTTCAGGGACTATATTGAAAGACCTTTGGAAGAGAAGAGCTACATTGAAAGAAACAAAGGACTATATTGAAATTAAAAAATAGTTGAGACAAAAATAATAATAAATGTGTTATTAATAATAAATTTAACATAAGGGTATTTTAGTAAATGTGTTCTACATACCAAACACATTTTTTTTCTTCATTTTTTTTTCATGTCATACCAAACACATTCTTCCGATATTCATTTTCTTTTTTCTTTTCCCTTTTCCTTTCCCGTTTCATTTTCCTTTTCTTTTACCTATCTAACTGCGTACCATACGGACCCAGACTTGGCTTTAGTGTATGTTTAAAGTAAACCATGCCCCAAGCTTCTCGTGAGGGGTACCAGTTGGCTTAGTACTGAAGCTATTGATGTTCATTATTAACCGTTCGATCGACGATTAGATTGCTAATAGTAAGTGACTTTTTTAAAAAAAGTTTATTACCAACCACCTAATTGCGATTAAATAATTGACAATAAGTATTGGTGATTCTAGTACTAGATTCAATCAGTGTCCTCTCAGAAGTTAGTGTAATAAACAAGGACCTCATAAAATCACTTAGGATTTGGAAAGTGAATAATCCACTACCTGCTTTTCAGACTTTATTCTTTTTTTTTCCTTTTTAACATACAAAGGACGCATAAGACTTGAGGAAATGAGAGTGAAAAAAAGAGTGTGGAATGAATCAAACTTTTGAAGCTTATGTCAAAAGAAAGTGTCATTTGAGCTAAAGTTTTTGAGTAAATTCTTTTAATTTGTTTGTTAAAGAAGCTACAGTACATTACACTACAATTTGAATTTTTAGTTCAATTCTTTTTAAAACCACAGCTAGCATTTCTTTGATAATTTAAATGAAATTAAAAATTTTATATAATATACATGGTTTAAAAATAAATAAATAAAATTATTTTATTGTAGTGTCAAAAATAAAGGCTAAAATGTAAAGCATCTTTTTTAAGAAATTTGTGTAATTTATCCTATTAGTTTTAAAGTTGACAATAGATTCTCTTAAATTTCCAATGTTGTGCAGCATATATATGGCCTTGTTGATTTTTTTATCTAAAATTTTAAAACTAATTATTAATGTAGGTTAAAAAAAATCAAATTAATAAAAAAAATACATCTAACTTATTAAGAGACTATTTGTAGCAAAAATGTAAAGAAAAAAAATGACAAGATTTATTTATTTTGTCACTTAGAATTACATGTTAGATGTATTTGCTTTGAATTTAATTTTTTTAATCAATATGGACAAGTAGTAATGGGATTTTAGATAAAATGTCAACTTAGTGTTAATGCTTTTAAGGGATTTATTGCCAATTATTAAGATTGTTACATTTTGACCAAAACACACTATTAATATTATGTTAAAGTTTATTATATATTTAAGTGTCTTTATCATTATATTATAAACAAAATTATTGTCTCATCATATTAAGCTAAAAATTAATTATTTTAATATAATAAAGATAAATATTTTTGCATTTTATATCCAAATATAAAAAATTAAATATATTTTTAATGAGTAAAATATCAATTTTACTTTACTAAAAGTTGAAAATAACATAATTATCTCAAAAATATATCATTTCCCCTTTTATAGAGCTTTGAGATAAGATATGAAACTTAGAGCATTTTCAGTAGTGGTTTTTAAAGAGTTCTTAAATTGAAGAATTAGTTTTTTATTTTAGTTCACCATTAAAGTTCGCCACGCTGACTACCACACATAAGAACGGTTTTTATACAAAAAGTAATAATAAAATAATCAACTTTCAATAAATGTTAATAAAAAATAATAAATGTTAAATTAGTGTAGAGTTGATTATGAGACCTATTTGTGAGTTTTTAAGAGGTTTACTATTGTAATAGAGTGTTATTTAAGCTAATATGACATTGTGGGACCACTATTAGAGATGCTCTTAGAGTTGTATGTCTAACAAGATGCTATAATTCCTAACACCGTTCAATATTAGTGAGGTCTAAATGAATATGTAAGGTTCACGGACATTAAAAGACGCTGGAAAACCTAATATTTTGCTAGGCGTATAATATCTAAAAAAAAAAAAAAGTCCCAACTCTAAGGTGTGATGCTTTAAAATATTTCTATCTTGAAAATTGCAAAAGAGAACAAGAGTGGAGAAGGATAAGGAAAGAAAGAAAGAAAGAAAGAAAAAAGATCAGAAAGAAGGCGACGTGGCTCATTTTAAGCTATTTCACCGACAAACTGATAAGCTTCTTCTTCTTCTTCTTCTTCTTCTTTTTCTGCATATACATATATATATATATAAATTTTCTGGTAAAGACAAACTGATAAGCTTTGGACATAGAAAAAAGAAAAAAAAAACTTTGTGCGTGCAGTGTAAATGACGTGACTGAAGCTGATGTGTGATCTCTTTAATGTTCCGTATGCTTGGCACTGTTTGGACCATGCCTCGTCAGATTCCACACATTTCTAGTTACTACTCATCTCTTTTAAAGAAGGGATCCTTTGCTTTTCTCTCTTTTTTTTTTAACAACGATTTTTTATTTTTAGCAACACTGAATATCGTTGCCTTTTCAACAACTAAAAGTAAAAAAACCCATTGCTAAAATAAAAGCAGAGAAAAGAAAAGCATAGGATCTCATCTCACTCAACATGCTGTGTCCCACACCCCCTAAGTACACGTCAATTTTTCATGCATGCTCACAGATTGGCAAGCTCTTCAATGCACAATCCCAAAGAGGGAAACAAACCTTATCCAAAATCCAAAATAGCAAGAAATTTTAGTCAATACGATATATGATAGAGTGAAGTAACTACAAAAAAAGAAACATAAATACGTAAATTCCTCAAAATAAAAAATAAGTTTAATTTATATATTGTAGGATCAAACAAAATAATTATTTTTTTAATTTAAAACTATCAATATCTAAAAATTGATAAAAGTTTGATTATTTTAATTCAAATTAAAGTATAAAAGTATAAAGTTTTTTCAAGACCAAAAATAAATGTCAAATTAAAACAACCTCAGATCACATGAAGATTTTAGAGACCTGCTATGTACTAAGAAGACTTAGATGTTTTAATTTCTTTTGAATGATTTAATTAGATAAATAAAAGAGATAAATGAAAAAAATAAAATCCAAATAAATCTAACTAACTTCACTCAACTCTAGTAGATCCCATATCTTTATGTCTATAAATAAATCTCAAATCTTTATTTCTCTCACTCTTAGCTTTACATCTTTTATTTCTCTTGTAAGGCAAAATATTTGGGAGGATCTCAAGAAAATAAAAATAAAAGGAGAGGCATATGTGGGAGGAGAGTTTAAAGGTGGTATGCCCAGCTGCATAGTGTGCAAGGACCGTTTAATCGAAAATCCAGAGGTGGTCGAGGAGATACAAATATTATCACATTACTTATACAGAAACAGAGAAACTTAACTTCTACAAGCTACAGTCCTATGTAGTTACAGCCCTGTATTGGCATTCACAGAAGGAAAACGTATACAATATGCACAAGCAAAACTTCACCAGCAATCCCACTAAATAATTACAATCCTAAATTTTTATAAGTGAGTGACAAAATATAAGGAAAGAAAAACAAGAAAACCATACTAACAATAAAAACATTGTGAATGCAGAAGTTCTACCCCATTTAACCTTTAACTTCAAGCTATCATCCTACCCTGTTGCCTAAAGCTGCAAGTAAATAAAGAGATTCAACCACAGAAACGCAAGCCCCTACTACACTACGGCATATCCTTCTGGACGGAATTAGTGTTGAAGTCAGACTGTAAAAGCTATGAAGCGGGTAGATAAAAAATGAACAAATTTCAGAGATCCCCACCAGAATCAGCGACTGGAAGATCATTTTGCACTTGACGTACAAACTGCCCTTTCATCCGAGGACGCTGTTCCGCCAGTCTTTTTCGGCTTTGATACCGGACCTGTGCAAGAAATTTGAGCATTAATCATCTGAAAGTAACTCCGAAAAAACTGACTAAATGTCAGTCTAAGCTACTTTGACAAGAGTTATCTGTTGTCATATTCAAAATCATGAGATCCGTAATGAAACATGAAAACTAGGTGAAACTGCTAACAGCAGTATTGATCAATTTGATCAAGCATGGCATTTTCAGGAATATCAGATGGCAAGTATTAGAATAAGGCCTATAGATAGGACATTAAATAGAAGCTCTATTTAGTAGCAGCAATGGTACTAGTTGTAATACCTTTTTCTCATAGCATCTTTCTTTCCTCTTCAGTCGAAACTTAGTTAGAGCTGCTTCCCTCTGGCTGGAGCGCTGAGAATCTGCCCCCCTATATTTATCGTAATCATGACAATTGTCACTAATACTTTCAGGGGTTTTCTCAACTACCACAGCTGAAGTATAATTTCCATCTTTTCTGCTACCTACGCTTCCATATGAACCATTATTAATATGATTCGCAGTCTTATGGCCTAAACTATTGCTGGTATTCTGACCAGCAGCAGGATAATCATGCATTGCAGGATCCAAATAGCTTTCATCTGGTGCAGTTTTTTGATCAAGAGAGGCATACGTGGCATCATCAGACCAATGATAATGTTGTTCTGAGTTGTGACTTTCAGCATTTGACTGGAACGAAGCACTTGTGGGAAAGGGAGAATTCTCTTTCTGGAAGACTGGTTTGGGACTCCATATGTGATGAGCACCAGATTGTGTGTAGAACACAGAAGGCATAACATTCCCACATGGACCGGACATATGATCAGAAGTAACACCAGTAGCCGGCAAGGATTGCAAATGACTGTTTGGCAATTGAATTTCAACTTGTCCAGATTGACCAATGACTGTCGTGATCACATCCTCCCGAACACGTGTTGTCCCACCATACTGAAGAGAAGTATCAGTTCCAGATATTTCATTAGAATTCTGGGAATTCAACTCAGTGATATAAGCTTTAGCAGAACCCACTGATAGTGCTGGAAAGAGGGGCTGCAGCAGCTTACGACTACTGTACCTGCAAGATAGATTTGCCATGTCACATGTGTATCATTGGAATACTGCAACAATTTATTGATCAATTTTAATAACTGAGTAGGAATACTGCTTTTAATTTTGAATGAAAGATACTAATTTCTCATCTCCCTGGGATGAAAGCTTAAACTATTGGCCTTTAATTTTGGGCTTCAATCGCAGTGCAGAAATTGTTAGTAAACCAGCAGTTTACCAACATGGCTATAGTGGGGACGTGCAGTGTAGTGCAGTGCAGCAGATTACTTATTATTTTTAATTTTATGTTTTTCTTAAATCCTGACTCATTTATGTTTTATTATATTTTAGTTTAAGTGGGTTGTTACTAGGAGTAATTTTTTTAACACTCCCATGTTTTAAAGAAGTGGTGCTGGTTAAGGAAGTTATGTTCCCTTAGATAGTATTTAAACATTTCTAAAATTAATAGATGGATATGAGATCAGAATTATTATCAAGACCTTGTGTGTGAGCACTAGAGATCTTGGTTCTCTCTATAATTTGAACCAACAAAATAGGTAGAAGAAAGAATCAAAATCCCTCTCTTTCTCTCACTGGTTCTTCTTCATCAAGACCCATAACCAGATCTCCCAAGGGACCTAACATTTTGGTATTACAGCCAACTGTTATCGGGGATCAAATCTAGCATCAACTCAAGTTCAAGAGGAGGGGGAGACGAACACTGCAGAGAGGGCAAAAATCAACGCAAGGCTTGATGATTGATGAAGGATTTGGAGATGCGAACTGCCAAGGACAGAGACGAACAAGGAACGCACAGCAAGGGAAGTCAGAATCATTGGGAATGACACGCACAGAACCTTCTGGCAGTGGTTCAACGGTTCCAAAGGTGGTGAAATGAATTTCCCAAAATTTAAGTGTCAACAGGACCCACTAAGATGGCTAAATAGGTGTGAATATTTCTTGCAACACCAGCAAACAGCAGAGGCAGAGAAAGTGGGACTTGCTTCCTAACACTTAGAAGGAACTGCTCAAGTTTGGTTCTTGCAGTTGGAGGCCAACACCCAATCTGACTTGGGACGATTTCAAGCATCACTGCCATCTTCGCTTTGGACCACCCATTAGGAGTCAAGTTGGGAGAATTAACCAAACTCAGACAGCAAGGTTTAGTGGCAAATTACCAGAAAAGTTTTGAGTAATTGGCTTCAAGGCAGGTGCTTTGACTCGGGAGCAAAAAATAGAATTATATATCAGTGGATTGAATGATTACATTGCTGTAGAGGTGGAATTATATAATCCCACTGATTTGGCCATGACTATGGGTCTTTCTAGACTTTATGAACACAAGAGTTACTCTCTTTGTTCATTTGAAAAAAAAAACTAAACAGCTGGACCCCTCACTACACCAATCACAGTCCCAATTTGTTAAGCAATTATCGAAATTAGAGTTGGAGGAACAAAGGCTTAAGAGACTTTGTTTTAACTGTGAAGAACCTTTTGTTCAAGGACATAAATGAAAGAAATTGATTTGGTTAGAATTATGGGATGAGGAAGATGAATCTGACCCAATAGTGACAGCAATTAAGGAGGAACAACCACACGCTTGAGGACAAGTGTCAATTCAAGGGGGGAGTTATTGTTAGTAAACCAGCAATTTAGCAACATGGCTATAGTGGGGACGTGCACTGCGGTGCAGCATATTATTATTAAGTACCAAAGCAGCCTGAGAAACTCACCCTCAAAAGCTAGCTGTTAGGGGGGAGAATCAAGCCACTTAAATATCCTATCGAGCAGCCTATACTACCTGAGGTGGGACTTAGACATCTCATACTATCTAATTCTTAACAATTACTTAATTATTTTTAATTTTATGTTTCTCTGAAATCCTGACTCATTTATGTTTTATTACATTTTAATGTATTTTAGTTTAAATGATTTGTTACTAGGAGTGGTTTTTCTACCACTCCCATGTTTTAATTTTATTCTAGTTGATTGTTAACAATATCTTTATCAATATTCTTCCACTTACTGACTGTTCATACAAAACTCCCATAAATATGTGTCCCTTAGCAGAGCTATTTTTACCATCACTCTTGGTTTCCTAGATGATAAATCCAGGTTCTCAAAAGTCAGAAGTATGTTATAGACTTATAGTCCAACATAACAAGGACAATGCGTATGGCAAAGGATTGCTTTAAAAATGAAAATCAAATTTTATCTAAAGGGAATGTTGAAAATTTCAAGAAAAACTTTATATTTTCTGGTTAATTTTTTTCAACAAAGAAAAAATATATATCATGTCAGTAATTTGACATCAGTTAAGAACTAAGAATCACAAGCAAACAGTAAACTCACCAAGAAAAAGCAGATGCATTTGAATGGTTCAGTGTTTGCCTTTCCTCAGTTTCTTGTTTATACGAGCTACCTGAAAAATTTCTTAACGAGAGTTCCAACTGCGAATCAAAATCAAACTCGTTTGTGCCACCATCATTAAGAGTACAGTTCTTATCAGCAGCATTCTTTGGAAGATTCTCAAATGCAGCAATCAAGTCAATAGCTCCGCTAGAAGGTTCTACCAGTTCATTCTTGTAGCCATCTATCTCTGTATCATAATTAGGATTGGTCCTGATTACCTCTGCTCTTGAAACTTCATCTTGATTCTTTGTTTCAGCACAATTGTGGTCTTGCTCCAGCCTTAAATTTGTCCAGTTACTAGTTCTGTTGCACCTAGCACCCTCTAATGCAGAAGTAATTGCCCTCTCTGCAATAACAACTTTGTGAGATGGCAAAATTGTCTATAATTAACAAAATAAGGAAAGTTTTGACCAAAAGTAGATAGAAAGTAAGAAAATTACGTACTTGTAGTTCCATCATTATGATCAACTGATTCCCTTTCATGTTTTGTAGATTCTTTATACCTCACTGTGTCAATGTTGCTGAAATTTGTAGAACTCCTGGCCTGAAATGTACCCTGCATGTTTTGCATGAATGGACTCTTAGCTTCTGAAAAAAACCGATGTACAAGTGCTCTGCACAAGAGTATGGAAAAATGCAGTCTTCATTTGAAATTTCATAAAGCCATCCTACTGTGGAAAGGATATTCTCCTCAAGCTATACTCACATATATTTTGTGTCACAGATCCTATGCAGTACGTTTTTACATGTTAATTAAGCCAAGTGTTGAATGAGAAGAGAGAATGGTAGATTAAAAAGGAGACAATACATCAATTCACAGTTTTCTAACAGTTTCACACTCCCACACTGAAATATGAGATGTTGACATGCGACAAGGCATATCTACAAAATTTGAGGGATTGGGTCTTACTTGGGCCTCACTTCCTTTCTCACTGTATTCATTATCTTTCTTTATGGAAGCCGCAGAACCAGTTGAATGGTTGCTGGCAGCATTGTTTTCTGAAGTAGCTTCAAGTTTTTCCTGTGGCAATATTAAATCATGAGTATGCATGCTGATCTATAAATAATATAAAATAACAGGAGAACCAAAAAGAAGAAAAAGCAAAACGTATAAATGCATGTCAGTTTTCTAATTTAATATAAAGGAAAGAAGAAAAATAAAAATATTGATACAAGGTTGAAGAATACGACATACAGGATGCCTTCTCCACACATGTTGCCACAAGGTCATTAGCACATTCCTTCGAACAGGCTTTATAAGAAAGTCAGCTGCACCTTTTAATATGCATTTCAATGTCATGCTAATTGAATCATGAGAAGACATCACTGCACAACCAGAAGATTACTATAGCCATTAGCCCTATTAGAAAGAGATAAGATAGTTGATTAAGAAAACACACAGTTCAAGTCAACTTACTTATGACAGGAATGTTTTTACAGATGTCATGCTCCTTAATTAAAGTAAGAAGTGCAAATCCAGATATTGATGGCAACTCCACTTCAGTTAATATGAGATCTATGTCAGGAGCTCTCCTGTTCAATGTCTCCCATGCCTTCAGTCCATCAGAAACCGCAGCAACTGCATGGATAAGATTATCACAAAGATTAAGTTCAAAAGCATTACAGGCCTGCTTGAAGGAATAACTTCAAGAGTGCCCTCCAGTCTCTCTGACATTTTCTACACGAGGCCTCATGAAAAAACTGTAGCCTAAAGAACTCACAAAGAAGCTACAAGTACAATTCTGTCCCACCAAAATTGAAAGAGAAAATTCTGCGCTTATAATTTGAGGAACGACCAAAATACCATCAGAGATATCAGAAACTGTTTTTGTTTTTTTAAATAATTTTATAAGCTGATCCGAAAGCTTGAAATGATGAAAATTACTTACTGTATCAGCACAATAGTTAAAGAACAAACATTGACCAAGCATCACGTCCGAGCTATAACCAAATAAAGAATCTCTCTTCCAACCTAAGTGTGTAAAATCTCAATCAATTCTTACTTACAACCATATAAAGTTTGCAAAGAAGTGATGCATGAATGATAAATGGGTTTCGTCCAATTAACAAAGTTAATCATCTATTCCAGCTAGCATACCAACGATAACATCATATTTTCTCCTTTTTAATCAATATCTTCAAAACAAGGTTTAAGTGAAACGAAATTTCTAAAAAAAAATACAATGCCATAAATAATATCTTAAAAAAAATTAAAAGAGAAGCCACAAAAAGTGAAGTTAGTTGAAAGAAATGAATCAAATACAGCATCAGCAAAAAATAGCTGTCATCAACTAGAATGAAGGAAAGAAATAATATAATTAAAAAAAAAAGAAAAGGTACCTCTGTAACTACATTTGCGGAGATGGGCAGCGATAATCTGCCGAGTAGAGTCATCAGCTTCCACCAGCAAAACTCTGAGCACCATCCGGGGTATAAACTTGTCCCACTTAACCATTTCTCTGGAGCTATCATCCTTCTGCTGTTTCGCCATGCTCAGCTCGTCCTCCGTCTCCAACCTCACCTCCATCCCCTTTACACCGCTAACCACAACTCCTTCACCCATTCTCCAAAAGCATACTACAATCCCAGAGAGAACAAGCACAAAAGCAGCAAAAATAAAGAAAGAACGAAAACACGAACCCTAACTTTTGACTATCATTCAGAGAAAACGAAGAACAGAACATCTGCAAAGCAAGATCAAATCTCTACCTCATCCTCAAGCAAGAAAAATAAAATATCTAAACGAGTGGAACCAAAACGAGCGATAGAGAGAGAGTATGTGAGAACTTCCAATTTTAAACCACCGTCAACGCTTCGATTAAAATCAACTTTAGCTCTCAACCGCGAAAACGCAAAAAATATCTTCCACAGAAATCTCTCTTCTCTCTCTCTCCCCCCTCCCTCTGAGAGGCGGATCAAAAGGTGGGCCGAGATTGGGCCACCCCGAGAATGATGACGTGGCTGCGTTTGAGCCATCGGTTTTAGTTGTTAGGGAGGATGGTGGGGTACACGCGTGCTGGCAGAAGATGCTCGGCTATCAGTAGAGGAGTGCCACGTCGGCTACGTTGCCACCAATCTTTTGGTCTTGAGGTCGGGATGGTGGCACGTGGAGCCTTTTAAGAGATATCTTTCAGATTTGTGGCTCAACTCGGGGGCGCCACCACTCTTGGTCTTGAGGTCTGGATAGTGACACGTGGAGCCTTTTAAGAGATATCTTTCAGAATTCTGGCTCAACTCGGCGGCGCCAACTGTATCGTGTTCTTAAATTTCTAAACTGTCTTGCTTTTATGTCTATCTGTCAGGTTTTTTTTTTTAAAAAAAAAGACTTATGCAAACTTGTTTGTATTTTTATTATCATATTTTTATTAAAAATAAAATATGCTTAACAAAGTTTTAAAAATTAGATTAATTATTATATTAATAAAACATCAATTTAAAAGTCAATAATTATATTGTGGTTAAATTGATCTATTTTAAAATATTAAAAAATAATAATATACATAATTAAATATTATAAATATAATAAATTTATAATTAAAAAATTAAGACTTGATGTCAAATTATACAAAATAACAATAAAAAATTTATAAAAAAATTTATCAAATAATAAGAAAATATTATTAATCAAGATATTATTCATTTATACTAAATCGATAAAATACCAAGATATTTGCATCTTCATTAAAATTGGTTGATGTATAATATTAATTCCTTCATTATCTGATTTATAAAATAAGCAAAATAAAAAATTTTAAAAATATAAAAAATCAAGTGATTTGGTTCAAACGGTTCATTTAGTATAGGTTATTATCTATTTTGACCAGTTTTTGACTGATTCAATCTCTCACCAATTTTAAGAGTTATTCTGAATCAATTCTCTAGCGAATTCCAGGTCCAACTATTTGAACCGTTTGGTCTAATTCTTACAACAATAATACGTAAAAAAAATTTAAAAAAACTAATAGTTAATTGTAAGTAATATACAATTATTTTTTAAAAATTATACATTTTGTGTTTAAATTAAAGAATTACACTCATCATATTTAAATAAAAGAATTTAATAACAAAAATTCATCAAATGAGATCTAAAATTTTCGTTCTTGTTTTGTTTTTTTTATAGATGAAGTAACAATGAAGATACATTATGCCAATAGTACAAGTGAAATGTATTTGGTCCTAATCCTGCATGCATATCTGTTAGCCTTAGTACAAGTTAATATTCTTAGTATTTTTAAATTATTCAATAAAAAGTCTAATGAGTTATCATTATTCAATAAAAAGTTTAATGAGTTATCATTCCATTAATTTTTTTTTAATAAAAGTTAGAAGCCAAATTATTAATTACTCTTGCCGATCGAAAAAATGGTTAGACGCCTTTCATGAGCCAGTTTTCTCTGAAGTTTTTATTTAATTAAAAATTAAGGTAAATATTTTGTGAGCCAGTTTTCTCTTGATGTTAATTTTAATATTAAATACATTTTAAAACTCTTACATTAATAATTTAACAATTACAGTAAAAAACCCAATATGCATTCGTTGATTAAAAAATGTCCCCTTTTTGCAAAATTACCCTCAAAGTTATACCGAAATTGTTGATCCTATGCTAGATATGCCCGCTAGAATATGCAACTTATATGAAAAGAATATTCTGTTAAAACTTAAAATATCTTGAATTTAAAAGAAAAACATAATATTCATATTTTTTTAATATTTTTTCTTAGTTTATATCTATGTAATAAGTATGCTATTCAACTTTGAGTTTTATTTTGAAAAATATTAATAGCTGCATCAGACCCACATACATTAGTTGAATTTATAAAAGAAGGAAAATTCAACAATGTTTATTCAGAAAATAGAAAAAAAAAACTACAACACATGATTTTGTCGGTTAAAACTATATGTATATATTTATACTATTGTAAGAATCGAATATCGATTGGATCAAAAATCAGTCCACAATATCATTTAAAACCAATGAGTACTTGAAACAGTCAATTACCGGTCGAATCGGACAAATCGAGTAAGAACTAATACTATATAAAACGACTGAACTAGTCCACTTGAATTTTTTTGCATTTTTTATTTTTTAAAATATTATTTATTCCATAATTAGATAATGAATAAATTAATATTATATATCAATCAATTTTAGTAGAGATGCTAATATATTGATATTTTATGAATTTAATATGAATGAATATTATATTAATTAATAATATTTTCGATTAATTTTTGGTATAAACTTTTGATTGTGTATATTATTTTGTGTAATTTGATATCAAAATTTTTAATTAAAATTATAAATTTATATTTATAATCTTTATTTATATATGTTATTTTTTTAATATTTTAAACAAACTAATTCAATTATAATTCGACGATTATTTATTAAATCGATAAAAATACCGATTCAATCACCCGTCCTCTTTTTAGAATCTTATATATGTATATATTCTTCCCACTAAACAGTAGTGCTAAAGAGTTGAGTTTGAGCCACATAAAGGAAAAGAATCTTAAAACAGTCCACCAAAATTATGCATAAGAAAGTTCATCCACAAAAAAAATACACACACTTTATTAAATATGAATGAATAAATAATAAATATTCTTTTTACTAAATAATGACTGGGGAATAAACGTACAAATTGTCAAACAAGGAAAATGTGGTATCAAAATTAGGTACATGGCAATATCCCATATGACTCGTCTTTTTTCTGTGACTTTTTATTAGGCAACTGTCGATTCTAGAACACAAATGTCAATTTATTAGCCTCACAGAGTTTTTTTTTTGGTCGAAGCTTTTTTTGTGTTAAAAAAAAAAGTATTTGTCACTTTCTTTCGTACATGTAATTTATTTGTCGTTTTCAGTCATGCTCATCATAGTGATTCCGAATAGGGAAAAGTTCCAGAGTTTCAGTTATTCATAATTTAATTTTTTTAATTATTGAATAATTATAATGTTTGTATATGAATATTTAAAACACATTGTTTGTTTTTATAATTATATATAATATTTATTTATATAATTGTAATTAAGTCTTTGTAATTCTTAAATTTTTAATTTAGTCTTATACTGTTAAAGTGCTCGATAACATATTATTGAATTTTGTTAACGTAGTTTGTGTATTATTTTAACAATTTGATTATGTGTGATTCAAATTAACTCGATCGTTTGACATAAATTGCATTATAACACAAATACACTCTAATTAATCATTTCTTTTAGTATATGAATCATGCACATTTCAAGGTATACAAAAAACATATAACTAATTATGTCAATAAAATATAACAATACATAAATGAAAGTTTAAAATATGGAAACTAAATTAAAACTTAAAGAATTTAACTTAAGAAATAAAATCTCCTAACACAAATATACTGTATAATACTATACTTCAAATGATATGTTTTAACACTTGGACTATATATTAATGCTAAAGATTATAGTGTAGTGTAATTTTTTTTTCCTGCATGATATGGTTCGTAATCCCAATCTCAAATCTAATACATAGAATATATATATATATATATATATATTCTCACAAATATCATTTATTGAAGGCAATATTGTTTGAGGTATGGTTGATTGTTGAACACAAAATTTAAACTTAGATTTGCTACTTTATAAGAGACTAGCATCTTCCTTTAAATTCAAACTTCAATTTTTTTTTGATTTTTCATGTGTATTTTTTATGGAAATAATTTTACTTGTAAAAATTTCATTGATTTATGTGTGTCATATATATAGAGTTCTGCTATGAAAAGTTTTAAGTTTTTAAGGCTATTGGTCCGTTTGCATTAGAAAAAAATAATAATATATATATATAATAAACCAATTACTGCATGCAGTAATTAATCTATTATCAATGGATCAAAACTCAAATTTTAAAAACTCAAACTCTCCATAACAAAATCATAAATATATATATATATACACACACACACAAAGTAGATACATAGTTAAAGGAGTAGTTTAATATAGAAGATAAGATTGAATATAAGTACAGTTATATTATAAATTAATGATTTAGATTAATAAAAAATCAACTAATAAAATTAAAAATAATTTTTTAATTTTCACATAAACAAATACTATGTAATATCCCAAGAATTTTCATGAATATTTAAAGTCTATTTGAAGTTTATTGAAAAATTTAATTACATGAGAAATGTTCTTTTTGAATTAGTGAAGGAAATTTGGAAATAGAAATTTCAAAAATTTTAATTTAGGACATTTTACAAATTCTCAAGGACTAAAACGAAAAGAAAAGAAAGTATGGAGTACTTTTGAGAAATGACCAAGTAGGAACCTGAGAAGAAGAATAGAGCTTATGGGAATGAATTATGAGTCCGGTACCAAAAGGATGACGGATTCGAGGTTAAAGTGGAGTTTGAGACTTTGAGAGGGACTAAAGTGAAAGAAGAAAACTGTGGGGCAATTAGGATTTAGAATCACCCGAGGTGAGATTTTATGAATTTGTTTTTACTAATCTTGACTGAGGGTCAACTAAAGAGCAAGTGATAATTTCACCCCGGGCGAGTAAATAGGCGACCTCACCTAAATTTTCTTCATTTTCTCCTTTCCTCTCTCTCTCTTCACTTTCTCTCCTCTCTTTCTCTCTACACTCCAACTCCACAACCGAGCTTGGAGGGTGGATCTCGGGCTACGGGGCGAGCCTCTAGGAGCCAAGCAACGTAGGGAAAGCAAGGAATTGAGGTAGAAATTTCTATTTCTCAAGCTTTTTCCTATTTTATAGTTTTCAGAAAGTTTGGGGTAAAAATCGAGATTCCGGCTTCGTTTCTCGATTAAAATTGGTGTTTTTGGTGTCTAAATGCTCCTTAGACATTAAGGGTGAGATCCTATGGAAGAAATCATGGAAAACGATGAAGATTTGGCCGGATCTGAGCCAAAACCGAGAGGAATCGCGAAAGGTCGCGATCCTGGCGCCCAGGCGCCAAGGTTCAGAAAATTTTGGGAAGAAAGGGACTTGGCGCCCAGGCGCCATGTGTGGCGCCCAGGCGCCAGGTATGCTGAAAAGCCTTAGCTTATTTTTCAATCAGTCATAACTTCTTCATCCGGACTCCGTTTTGGGCAAACTTTATATCGTTGGAAAGCTCTTTGGGTCTAGTTTCCAATGGTATAAATGTCATTTAGAAATTCATTACCGGTTAGGAGTTATGACTTAAGATGTGAGTAAAGGTCGAGAGTAGTGATAGAAAATTTCTCTATTTTGTAACCCTAATGGTTTTTACCTGGTTACAATAGGGATTTTTGGGGGCGCAAGGTGGGAGCGCTGAGAGCGTGGAATCCAGGTGAGTAGGCAACCTTGCAAAATTAATTTAATAAATTAGTCAAAGCACAATATAAATCCCATTTGCGTTATTTGTGAAATTGAGAAGATTATCAGTGTGTGTTCAGGTTGAGAAAAAGTACAATATCATTGGAAGGTATTTTATTACCTTTGAGAATTGATTTCTCTAGTTGACTAAAGAACTAGATGTGATTGTTCCTTGAATAAATTGGAACATTTTGTAAGTAAATAACTTTACTAAACTAATGTGATCTTATTAGATAAAGTACAACACAAGTCTTGTTTATAACATTATTGAAGTGAGAAATAATCAATCTCGTTGTTGATAATATATGATGATTGTTATGGTTGATGATAGACATTCAAGGGAATAAAAGTATGTGTAAATTCATTTATTTCATAGTAATTATATTGTGATAAATTGTCACTATTTTATTGACGAGCAAAAGATCTACGAGATCTAATACACGAGTTTGAAAGGGTTAAAGTCCCATACTACTCGGTGTATAAATGTGAAAACCTATGCACGAGTTTGAAAGGGTTAGAGTCCCATACTACTCAGTGTATAAATGTGAAGACCTATGCATGAGTTTGAAAGGGTTAAAGTCTCATACCACTCAGTGTATAACTGTGAAAACTTATGCACCAAGAGTTTGAGGGTTAAATTCCCAAGTCACTCAGTGCAAGTATCTATGACATATAATGCAAAGTGATTGAGGGATTGATCACCCAAGAAATCATACGCAAAATTTAGACAAGTGTATTACTATAATTATTTACAATAAATAATAGATTGATTGTATTAGTAAATGTGGTGTTTGTGCTTATGATATTTTCATGTACAGTTGTTTACTCACTGAGTTATGATAAACTCACACTCTCTATGATTATCTTTTCAGATACAGTGGTTGAGGAGAAGAATTTATAGCCTTTAAGGATATACTCTTCTTTTGTCTGGTAAACAATTGGTAAGGATTAGGAAACGCTCTGTAATCTAGTAGGTCACCTAGGCTTGGGAGGTTGTATAGTGTTTGAAGGTTGAACATTTTCTGAATATGTATACAAAATATCTTTCTTGGAATATTTATGATTCACATAATTATGGATATTAAGAATGTTCACAGAGATTATGGGGTACCACGGAGGTACACCCTAGGTATTTTATGTTTATATCACATGTAAGTTTTGGGATGTGACATACTACATCAATTTAAACTATTTAATTTGTAATTTAAAGATAATTATTTGTTTTCTTTTATCTCTTGCCTTAAACTAATCCTTTCATTAAATACGTCTCTCTCTCTCTTTCTCTCTCTCTCTCTCTCTCTCTCTCTCTCTCTCTCTCTATATATATATATATATATATATATATAAAACACAATATATTACACGTGTTCATATTTTTAATTCATATTGTTTAATGGTGTGTTATATATCTGATTCGGACTTTAAATGAGCAAGAAAGGAAAAAAATTATATCTATGATTTTCTAATTAAAACATGAAGAGTAAGACATTTAAAAATTCCTGTATATATATATATATATATATTTTTACAATTCAACGATAAATGATTTGTTCTTCAATTTCTTTTATACATATTTTGCTTCTTAGTTAAAACCTAATAAAAAAATAACTGGATATAAGGTTTTTTTACAGCAAAAAATAGAATAGGAAACCGCCAAGGTAAGTGACAAAAGAAAAATGAAATTACCAGATTGGACAAAATTTCTATATGCAGTGAGACACGTGTCTTTAGACGGAGTAATGCGCTGGCATTGGAAAATTAGAATTTGTTATTTCTATACATTCATTTGTCTTCCTTTCTGCCACTAGTTTGTTGTGTGGCACATTCTCTTTTATTTTTTTTTTAACATAAGGTATTTCTAAGTTATATTGAACTCAAAGACCAAGTATGGATCCACATTGTAAGTAAAGGGGGCAATTGCCCAACAAGAAATTTTTTTTATAATTAATATATATCATATTTTTTTTTATAAAAATTTAGATGTTATTCTCACATGATAAATTATGATTATTCATCTTATTAAGAGTAATTTATTAAATAAATTTTTTTAAATTAAATTTAAAAATTAATTGTACTTTATACTAACACCATCCAATAAGTTTATAATTTTTATATTTTTATATTATTTTTTATTACTTATATATATTTATAATATTTTTTTAGTAAAAAATATTTTTAAACTATTTTTTATCTTTACTAACTAAAATTTTTAGATCAATCACTGTTAAAGACTAATTTTTGTCAAGTTGAAAATGTTATGATTAAAGTACTTCCAATAAATATATTTTTTAATATTCAAATTTATATTATACTCCTCACAAAATTGAGATCACTTACTATTCCAACAAATAATTTGTTCGTTTCTCCATTTTCTTCTTTATATGGATTCTCAGAAAAAGTTTCTAGAAGTACATGGAATTGACTTTTTCTTATTATTATTATTTGGGTAACAGGACTCATTCTTTTACTCCGTAAAGGAGTTCGTCTCCGTATACACTTGTCCATTTCCCCCAAATAAAGAATAAAATAAAAAATAGAAAACATATATATTGACAAATTTTAAATTGGTTAAAACTCCACAACTGAAGATATTCAACAATTTATTTATTTAATTTTAAAAATTGACAATAAATCTTTTAAATTTTTATTTTTGTATAATATAACCTTTTTATTGACTTTTTTTTCATCTAAGACTTTTATATTAATTGTTTATAGTTAACAAAAAAAATACATTCAGTATTTCATTTTAATTTTTTTAAAAGTATAAGATAAAATGATAAAAAAATATGATAAATTTGTTATCACTTATATTCAAATAAATTAGTTCATTTGTTATTGTGAAATAATTATTTTAAAAGCTTTAATTTGATTCATCTAAAAAACATTTCAAATATATAATATATTTTAAAAATTATATAAAATTTTAATTTTATTCTTACTGTAATAAGAAAAGAAACTAAATAATTTTATTTTTAAAAAAAATAAAAAAAGATAATTAAATATAATTTAGCTAACTTATTAATTTACTCAATTTATTTTTAATATAATTTTTATTTGTTATCATTTATTATTTAGTTATACATATAATATATTATTTACATATAATAATAATATAATAATAATAATAATAATTTTATATAGTCCAAATATGTTAATAATATATTATTTAAAAAGTAAAATAAAATAAGTTAAAGGACAATATTAGTATTAAAAAAATTATTAAGAGCACTTATATCTTTTATATTATTACAATTTTTCTTCTCTCCAAATCTTCTTACTTTCAGAGGAAAAAAAAAAGAAAAAAAATTTTTCACTTATATTTTTCTCCCCTCCAACTAATTAAAACAAACAAAGTCAATTTAAAAAAATATCTCTCATCCCCCTTCATTCTTTTCCAACCAAATAATACCTTAGGCTTTGTTTCTTTTTTGGAGAAATGAGTGCATCATCTCATGTTCACATCAAATGCCTATAATTAAATGGCTAATGCAATGAAATTGAGAAAAAAATTATATCAATTACATCACAGTATTTAAAATTTAAAATTCATATTTTAGATTTTGTCTCGTGTGCATGTGCTGATTCCAAGTTTCGTTGGCCAGCAATATAGACGTATCCGGGCTGCGGGCTGGACACCCGGCAATCACAAACCCGAACCGATTTGGCTTTTGTTCAATATTAAATTATTAATATACACATCCATAAATAATCCATGTATATTATACACACTTAAAACTTAAAAGTCCATTCATGTAGTCATATAGTAATACTTTTGTTTATATTTTGTCATATAATTTATTATATATTTTTTTAAGAAATTCAAATATAATTCTTGTATCAAGTCTTTACTCATAAAAAATATATGTATAGTGGTAAAAAATAATTGTATATCTTTTATAATTTAACATTATATAATTGATTTTAAATTTTGCACTGATGTTATATTTTTAATGAAAGATTTAATTATAAAAGTATAACAAATTGTATATAAATATAGTCTTATTATATTTTACTTGTTAAATATAAGTTAAAATATTAGAAAATTATTTAACCCTCAAAAGATGGTAAATATTTCCTACTTATATATATATATATATATATATATATATATTTATATTATAACTAACAAAAGTCAAATCGGATTAGACCCGCCCGACCCAACAAAGCTGGATGAGAGATCCAATGTCGACAACTCGTCGTGATCGTCTTCTCCTTCTTCGTGATCGTGTATCTCTCGCTGCTCAGAACCAGATCTGAGAGCAGTTAGATTCTGTCTCTCACTCTCTTTCTCGAGAGCGCTCCGAGGAAATGGCGTCCACTCGCACCGCATCAATCGCGGCCATTGATCAAGATGGCAACACCGTAACACCTTCTGATACTGGATCGATATCCGTAGACTTCGGCGCACCGGCGGCACTGGAGTACGTACGATCACTCACCGACGTTGGGGCCATGACTCGGCTACTCCATGAGTGCATAGCGTACCAGCGAGCCCTTGACGTCGACCTCGACACCCACTTGTCTCAGCGCACCGACCTTGATAAACAGCTTTCCCAACTCCAGAGGTCCTCGGAAGTACTCGACATTGTCAAGTCTGATTCTGAACAAATGTTCTCCAGCGTTTGCTCCACCTGCGACCTCGCCGACGACGTCAGTCGCAAGGTTCGCGAGCTTGACTTGGCCCAGTCGCGGGTGCGTTCCACGCTTCTTCGCACCAATGCCATCGTCGAGAGAGGAAACTGTCTGGAGGGTGTGAATAAAGCACTTGAAACTGATGACTATGAGTCCGCGGCTAACTATGTCCAGACTTTCCTCCAGATTGATGCAGAGTACAAGGATTCTGGTTCGGATCAGAAGGAACGATTAATGGCTTCCAAGAAACAACTTGAAGGAATCGTGAGGAAGAAGCTTTCAGCCGCCGTGGATCAGCGAGACCATCCCGCTATTCTGAGGTTTATCCGGCTTTACACGCCACTTGGTCTTGAGGAGGAGGGGTTGCAGGTTTATGTTGGGTACTTGAAGAGGGTAATTGGGATGAGATCCAGGCTGGAGTTCGAGCAATTGGTGGAATTGATGGAACAAGCAAAAGTGGGTAATAACAACATCAATATGAACCAAAACCAAATTAATTTCGTTGGATGTTTGACGAATTTGTTTAAGGACATTGTGGTAGCAGTCGAAGAGAATTACGATATATTGAAGAGTCTTTGTGCTGAGGATGGAATTGTGTATGCAATCTGTGAGCTTCAAGAGGAGTGTGACTCCCGTGGTTCTGTGATCTTGAAGAAATATATGGATTATAGGAGGTTGGCTAGATTATCATCAGAAATAAATGCCCAGAACAATAATTTGCTAGCAGTTGGAGGAGCTCCGGAGGGGCCAGACCCGCGAGAGATAGAATTATACTTGGAAGAAATTCTGTCGCTTATGCAATTGGGCGAGGATTACACCGAGTTCATGATATCAAAGATTAAAGGGCTTACTTCTATTGATGCAGAGTTGGTCCCACGTGCAACTAAAGCTTTCCGGAGTGGTAGTTTCAGTAAATTTGTTCAAGATATAACTGGATTTTATGTAATTCTGGAGGGATTTTTCATGGTGGAAAATGTGAGGAAAGCTATAAGAATTGATGAATATGTGCCTGACAGCCTTACAAGTTCTATGGTGGACGATACATTCTATATCTTGCAGAGTTGCATACGAAGGGCAATATCCACATCAAATATTAGTTCTGTAATTGCAGTTTTGAGTGCTGCTAGTAGTTTATTATCCAATGAATATCATGAAGCCCTGCAGCAGAAGATTAGAGCACCAAACCTTGGTAAGTCATTTTTGGGCAGTGCTGGTGCGGAGAAGACCGGGGCAGAATTTGCAACAGCTTTAAATAATGTGGATGTTAGTAGTGAATATCTTTTGAAACTAAAACATGAAATTGAAGAGCAATGTGCTGAGGTAAGTGGTATATTTCCAGTATCTTCCCGTTATTGTTCGACAACAAAATCGGATATATGTTTGGCACATTATGCAAGGCACGGTCCATTACATGGTAATGCGACTGCCGGGGTTAATCATAAAAGGAGCTGATACATATATGTAGATCAACATAATGTTGTTTGACATATTAATGAGACTTTTAACCTATACATTTTAATGGAGTTTTTGAATAATGTAAACTCCAAAGATCATATTTCTGAAATTACAGTGATATTGGTATGACATGTACAAAATAAATATTGGATAGAAATGAAAGACAAAAATATAGAGCAGGGAAGAGGGAACAACTTAAACATTCGCATTGTGTCTTTATCTCAGTGAGTAGTGACAAATAGAGGGTCAAACTGTATCCATTCTTTGCTGCTTTAATTCACAACTTATTAGACAAATTCAATCATTATTTAGAAATGATATTATTGGCGTGTTTACTTTAGGTTAGAAGCTTCGAAGAGGCCTTTTACAGATATTTTGCCTGCAACTTTTTCTTCCTCTGGCAGTTCCATTATTTATTTATTTTTTCATAACTGCAATACTCATCTTTAGATGAATGGATGGTAGACTTTTAGTTAACAATAATTAGAATCTCCTAGTGGATAATTTAATATAGAAGAGCATAATTTAATATATTATGAACAATTCTAATTTGCTCAATGTGGATATTATACTTTCAAAGACCAATTAAATGCCGATGTCATTCTACTGGTGCCAATGTCCAAGGTAATTCTCATTGAACTGCTTGGTATCAATTGGTGCCTTGACTAAACAACATTGCCATTCTCTGGAATGGTTTTGTTTGCACTTAGGAGAAATGCAAAAGCATGAGAAATATAAGGGGAAATACAAAACCAATTGTATTTTGTAATGGTATAGATGAAAAGTACAGTTTACATTTTTTTCCTCCCTCTATACAATAAAATAACAGTTTTGGAAGCAGTTGTATACAAATATTGAAACTTCGAAGCTAAGAAACTAGGAGTCTTGAATCCTAATGGGGAATTCATGTGAAGCATGGAATTCATAATCAATTGAATGAGCATTTATTGTCAAATACCTCAAAAATGGGAAGGCACAGAGAAAATTCATTGGAGATGCAAAGATATTTAGGTTACCAAGACTTAATAGACGTGTTTTGAGAACAACAATCAGACATATAGTAGAAAACTGTGTTTATCATAGTGATGATATGGAGATGGATGCAATCTTGAATTCCTCATGAGAAATGTTTTATTGTTGCTCCACCGAACATTTTACACTACTCTGTAGGACTTAGGCACCCATCATACCCTGGTCCCTATCAGGATTGTCTTCAGTTTTCACTTCTGCAATTTTGTTAGTTGAATGTGACAGATTTGTCACTACTTCCACAACAAATGCTACCATCTACAAGTCCAAAGGAAAGGCTATACTGATAACCAGTGTCAGATGTTTTTCGACATCTTTTTTTATAATTTTCTAGTTTCTTGTCAGAATTGGGTTCATTGCCTCTGGTAGAAACAGAGTTCCCCCACACCAGACTTTTCCTGTTCTGTAAAATATATTAATCACATTCCCAAAAAAAAAAAAAGATTGGCTTTCCTTAAATTTCAATCTGCAAATACTATAGGTCTTATTGATATTTATGGCCATTTTCATGCCTTCATATTTAAAATTTGAGCATTAACTAACTGAATTACTTTATGTAGGTTTTTCCTGCTCCAGCAGATCGAGAAAAGATAAAATCTTGTTTGTCTGAGTTGGGAGATATGAGCAATGCTTTCGAGCAAGCCTTAAATGCTGGCATGGAACAACTTGTGGCAACTATCACACCACGAATCCGTCCAGTACTAGACAAGGTAGGAACAATCAGCTATGAGCTGTCGGAATCTCAGTATGCAGATAATGAGGTGAATGACCCATGGGTTCAAAGACTTCTCCATGCTACAGAGAGAAATGTGACATGGCTGCAGCCACTTATGACTGTTAGCAACTATGACGCTTTTGTTCATATGATCATTGATTTTCTAGTAAAGAGACTTGAAGTCATCATGATGCAGAAAAGGTTTAGTCAGCTTGGTGGCCTTCAGCTTGACAGAGATGCTAGAGCATTGGTAAGCCATTTCTCCAACACGACACAGCGAACTGTCAGAGACAAGTTCTCTCGTCTTACTCAAATGGCAACAATTCTAAATCTAGAAAAGGTGTCTGAGATTCTTGATTTCTGGGGCGAAAACTCAGGACCTATGACATGGAGATTAACTCCGTCGGAGGTTAGGCGTGTGTTGGGTCTACGGGTTGATTTTAGACCAGAGGCAATTGCTGCTCTAAGGCTTTAATACCTGCCAATACGGATTCTTCATATTCTTTTACTCTTTTGAGTAAATTATTGATTTGATTATCAAAAGAGGGTTTAGATTGTCTGTTTGGATTTATGTGTACTTGAATTTTTAGCAACAGTTTTAACTGTTGTTATTGTCCCAAGCAGTCTTCTGCTTAGATTTATCTCAAGCACGGGATCATAAAGATTATAATTATTTTAATTTTATTCATAAAAAATCAAATGTTTTAGTTTTATTTTTGAAATATCGTATTTGTTTCAATTTAATTAATCTATTTATTTAAGTGACTTTTAATAATAAAAATTTTAAAATTTAATAACAATGTGATTTAGTAATGAAAAATAATAAATTAAAAAAAATACAATCACTTAATAATTAAATTGAGACATTAAATCTTTTAAAAATTAAATTAAAATAATTGTAATCTTATAGAGTTAAATAGTAATATCTGAGAAGTATTATATCTTCATTCTTTTTGTCATTATTTTATTAGTATCTAGGGAGCCATAGTTCTTGTTCTTTTGTAATTTGCAAGGTGGCAATATGCATAAGGCATCTTATGAGAAACTGAAGCATTGCCGTCCCGAGTACTGCCCAATTTTGAAATAAAAGATCTTTTCTTCGATTCTAAGCCGGGAAAAAAATTTATATATTTGTTTTCAAGTTTTTTAATTAAAACATAATAAAAGTACGATTATTCAATTAAAGTATAAATTTATAGTTTTTAAAAGGTAAAAGTATATGTTTCATTCTTAACATTTACTTTGAGTTTTAGTTTCATCTTTAATTTTTTTATGTCGATTTCATTCTACATATTTTTTTTTGTTTCGATTTTGTCCTTAAAACTAACGTCGTTAACATAGTTGACGAAAAATATTAATATGAGTTTTTTTATTGACACATCAACTACCATGTCATATTAATTATTTTAATTTTAATTTTGTCCCAAACATTTAATGAAATTCTAATTTCGTTATAAATGATATTTTTTTATTTTTTCTTTCATCATAAATTAATACTTAAATATTTAATTTGTTATATGAAAGAGTTCAAATTAGTATTTTTTTATCAACTTATTTAACGGTATTAATCCTAGGTTTAAAAGAAAATGTGAAATTGTAATATCCCAAGAATTTATATGAATATTTAAAGCCTATTTTGAAGTTTAGTGAAAAATTTAATTACGTGAAAAATTTTCTTTTTGAATTAGTGAAGAAAATGTGGGAATAGAAATTTTTATTTTTAATTTAGGAAATTTTTACAAATTCTCAAGGACTAAAGTGAAAAGAAAAGAAAGTATAGAGGACTTTTGAGAAATGACCAAGTAGGAACCCGAGAAGAAAAATAGAGCTTATGGGAATGAATTATGAGTCCGGTACCGAAAAGATGATGGATTCAAGGTTAAAGTGGAGTTTGAGACATCGAGAGGGATTAAAGTGAACAAATCTTATAAGCTAAGGTGGCTATGAGCGATTTTATCGAAAAAGAAATCGGTGGGGCCCACGCGTATACACTCCTCTCTTATTCTTCTCATTCTCTCTTATTCATTTTTTCTATCTTCCTCCCGTAGCTCTCGGCTGAGGATCCCAATTTCTCTTCTTCACCTCCATCCATGCCAAATGCTTAAGGAAGGAAGCCTTGGAAGTTAGGAGGATTGGTAAGTTGATGTTCTTCTTCTTCTTCCTCTTATTACAAGATCAAATCCTTGGTTATTATTTTTGCAAAATTTTTGTAGAATATTTTAATGGATGAATTTAAGTGTGGATGTTAATCTAAAACATTCCTAGGTGATTTATGATGTTATTAGAACAAGAAATTTGGAGAAAACTAGGAGAAATTCGTAGAATTTGGATATTTGAAAAAGTTAGTGTTCTTGATGAAAATTTGAGATTTGAGCTTGGATTGTTGGTAGAAATTGGGGGTTTTGGTGTTAAAACACTCCTTAGACATTAAGGATGAAAACCCATGGAAGAAATCAAAAGAAATGTTGTTTTAGATATGATTTTTGGATTTTTGGATGAAGAACACGAAGAACATCGAAAATTTTCCCCAGAATTACTGTTCACCGAGAAAATTTTTCCAGATTTTCTCGTTACTGTAGCGTTGACTCGGTCAACGTTACTGTAGCTGCGTTGACCGTTGACCGTTACTGTAGCATCAATTTTTTTTTTAATATCGTTGAAAAGCTCTTTGAGTCTAGTTTCCAATGGTATAAGTTTCATCTGGATATTCATTACCAGTTAGGAGTTATGATTTGAGAAGTGGATGAAGGTCGAGAGTAGTGGTAGGAAATTTCTCTATTTCGTAACCCTGATGGTTTTTATCTGGTTACAATAGGAATGGTCAAGTGCAAAGTGGGAGTGCTGAGAGCATGAAATCCAGGTGAGTGGGTTAATACTTGCTATGATTAAATATCTGTTATTGACTTTTTGCATCATAGTGGAAATATGTTATATATCCAAGTTTGAAGAGGATGATGTGGAACGATGAGGCATAAACAATTGTGGAACGTGTCTGGTAATGTATATAATTATATTTTCTTATTTTCCCATGAATTGAGGTTATATGATGGATTGTGAATGACATGTGAACTGAGTTGAATAATTGTTCTATTTTATGGGTTATGTTATATACATGCTATGTTGCTGGAACCACATTGATTATGTTGTGGCTTGAATTGTAAATGACTGAGTTGTGTATGTGGCTCAAGATTATGATTGAGGATGTTTTTATATGTGATTGTGATTGTGTTTGACTGGAAAGGAAAGGCATGGTGGTGCACCCCATGGAGAAATCTATGTGAAGTTATAAGGGTGGAGAATATAAATGGAGCGATAAGGGTGGATGCGGCAGGGGCCGCGGGCAACGATCCAGAGGTATTCTGGACGACCCGGTTGGTACGGGAAATGTGTGTGAAATTGATTTCATCGATTGCTGTTGTGAATTTTGAATTATGTTGAAATGCATTTGATTTACTTGGATATTATTGTGAAGTATTATGAATAATATTATATCATATGATGATCGATCTACGTATGATTGCTGCATGTTATCATTATGATGCATGATTTTTTTTTGTCATAGTGTTGTGTTATCTACTCACTGGGCACGTGGTTTGCTCATACCCCTCTTATTGATATTTTTTTTCAGAGTTGACAGTTGAAGGTAAATATCGGAACAAGGAATTATGGATCCTTAGTCCATGATTACCTTTTCATTTGTTCAGGATAAAGGTATAATAATTAAGTTTTATTCTAAGTTGTATAAATCTAGAAATCTCTGTAATCGGGTAGGTTCATTCAGTGATGTAATGTGAGTAATTGTAGTATGTATAGAGAACTCGTTTTGGTTGCATGAAAAAGAATTGTATGATTTTTTTTAAGAGAAAGATAGGCTTACGGAGGTGAAATGAAATTCACTTTCCGTGCCGGTCACGTGCTTAAATTTTGGGACGTGACAGAAACAAAATTAATAAAAAAAACAATAGGGACATGATTAAAACTCAAAATAATTATTAAAGATAACAAAAATACTTTTGTCTTATTAAAATTATTGTGTATATATATTTTTTACAACTCTATATTACATAATTAATTTTTTTAAAATCTTTTTACACGTTCTATTTTTAATAAAAAAAATCTTACACAATAAAAATACAATAAAGATATAATTAACCATATAACTCTCGTTTCATCAAGTTTAAAAGCTATAAATACCCTTGAACGATGTTTGCTGAAGTTTGTTAACAACTTTTTGAAGTGTCAAACTTCCATGTTGCACTTCATTGGATAATTATTTCCAATAGGAATAATTCTGCTAACTGCTCCTGTCAAAATGGATGGAGCGAAAACGGGCAGGTGCGATTGGCTTATTTTTGGATTGGTCTGAATTTTCATGTTCAGACCCGTCTGTATTTATATATATATATATATATATATATATATATATATATATATATATATATATATATATATATATATATATAATATTAAAATTATTTTAGTAAAATAATTAATATTTTTTATTGATATACAATTTATATATATAAAATATTACTTCTTTAATATTTTTAAATAATCAATAACATTAACTTTTCATATTTTTTTTAAATTTAACTATATTAAATTTAAATTTAAAAATGTTTTATTTATTTTAAAAAATTACAAAAATATTCATATCCAAATTTATTATAATTATTGAATATAATATTATAAAATATAAAAATATAATAAAGTAGAATTATTTATATACTCAATAATATAATATAAATATATAAACAATTTTTTTTTAAAAAAAGACCAATCTGTTTAAATTTATTTTTTATGGACATAAATTTAAATGTTCTAACCCGCCTAAATGCAAACGGACTGAGCGCATGGCCGGCAGGCCTTGCTAGTGCTACTCACACTAATACAAACCTGCAGGTATGTATGCATGTCATTGACATTAACAAATTTTGCAAGCATCAAAAGTAGCACCATTTTGTTAGATGTTACAATAGATTTCCAGCAGAACTTATAATGTTTTGCAGAATGATAATATTTTCGTTTCACCTTATGTGAGATTTAATAATTTGACAGAACTTATAGCTGAGAATTTATATACATTCCACATCTCTTGTAACTACATTTACAGAAAGGAAAAAAAACTCAAATAAAATTTTGTACTCGACCACTTTCGACTTCTTTATATTGCATGCATGAGTAATGATCTGTAAAAATAAAGTTATGTTTGTTTAAGATCAATTTTTAGTTTAAAGTTGAAAATTATTAAATTAACTTATTAAATTAAAAATATTTAGTAAAATCAATTATTAAAACAACTGATAAATATAAAATGATATACTTATATAGTATTCTTGTCACGACCCGTTTTTTGGGCACATGACCGGCACAATGATGAATCTCTCATCACTGTAAGCCTTCCGATAAATATATCAAATTTTCTTATCTGAAAATCATAGAGATGATTTGCATGTAATCATAGATTATCAATTTAAAATACATTATTATACTGACATACAAGCCAAATGTCGAACCCCTGAACTAGATGTCCTAGACGATTACAGAGCAACATAATCTATAACAGAAGAGAGGTCTACCCGACAACGGGAAGGTCCAAAGTGATCTACTCCTCTAGCAGATATTCTTCGATGGCAACCTGATCTGAACAAAAAGGTTGTACAAACAATGTGAGCTTTTAAACTCAATGAGCGAATCGGCCTCGCATTAATAAAATTCAAATACATTACCAGTCATGCAAGCATATCCAAAGGCTCATACTCAACCAATAGACAGAAGATAAAAATTTATCCAATTCAACAAACGTTACTAGTACTCGTCAATGGCAATATATCCCGGAGAGCGCACACAGGCCAGCTCACCAATTATGTATATTTCCGCCATGACGCACAACATCATCCTCTTACATACAAGATAAAAATTCATCCAATTCAACAAACGTTATTAGTACTCGTCAATGGCAATATATCCCGGAGAGCGCACACAGGCCGGCTCACCAATTATGTATATTTCCGCCATGACGCACAACCTCATCCTCTTAGCTAGGGCGCCTCACGGATTTATCACCAATCCGGGCTATATCCCTACTGAGGGAATCGTTGTCTCCACACTCATTGGTCAAGACACCCTGTCAACCGGGTTTTCCGCCTTGCCGTGAGAGGGGGTACTGTCCCGCTCAATCACAATCAATAGCATTTCATATCATAATTAGAAGCTCAATATAATATTCATCCATATAACAGGTATAGTATATAACTATATTATGGATTTATAAACCACATATCAAGATAACAATTAATCCATTTTTGAAAACATTCAAACTTCACATCATCATAAGATACTTATTTCATTTTATCCATACTTATGGATTAATTATCTCATTTAGATTCGTCATTCTGAATCCAATTTCCCCCTATAAATCTTGTGAGTGTCCTACGACATACTTTTTATCACCAGTAATGCTAAAACTCTATTAAAACGGGGTCGTTTCACTCACCTGGATTCCGTACGAATATCGCTTCTCTAAGTCGTTACAGACAAGAGTACACAGATGAATTTCAGTGTTCTGCTACGGAGATTTTCATGAAAGATTAGAGAAAACAAGTTAGGATTGTTTTCATACAGATACTGTTCATACATACGATACTATTCATATATACGGTACTATTTATATATACGGTCACTATTCATATATATGGTCACTATTCATACGTACGAATACTATTTATACATACGGATAATATTCGTACATACAGTCACTATTCATACGTATGAATACTATTTTTTACGTACGGATACTATTCATACATACGGTTACTATTCATACATACGGGTACTATTCATACCAGAAATAGAGAATACAATCTGTAAAAGAGTACACCAGGTAAATTTCCAGGAAAGAGTGGAGGGTCACACTGGACACACTTAAAAACCAGGTCTTTCCTTTGCCAGAACTTTCTTAGACATGTATTATTCACAGTTTACATTCTATTTCGGTAATCAGACAATCAAAATAACATATAAACAGCTAAGGACAGTTTTTCTGATGTGGAAGATCGGCCAAAACCGCAACCACAGAGCATACTTAAGAAATTAACTTCTAAAATTTGAAAGACATAGAAAGGGCATAGTATCCTTACCTAAGCTGAAAAAGAAAGGCCCAAAATCTCATAAGCCTAACATTGAAGTAAGAGAAACTTAAGGAGAGAAGAAGAGAAGTTGAAGGTGTGAGTTTAGAAGTGAAATGCAAGGGCCTATTTATAGCAAAAGTCAAGGGTACTATTTAATACTATGCGCTAATAAAATATTTAATTTACTATTCATGAAAATGACATTTCTAATAATGTAGTTACTGTGCAAATACTTAAAGGGAAAACTATCCTTTCACCTTAAACCTTTAAGTTTCTTTTCAAATCAGTCCTTTCAATTTAGTCCCTGAGGGTATTTTTACACATAAAACGTCATTTTCTCCTACAAACTTCTTTCTAGTTTTCTCTTATGACCAAACCACATCTAATACTTGACATTTCGATTGTATAAATGAACAGTATCGTATACATAAATAGTATTATACGGGTGAATAGTACCGTATACTGAAATAGTAACAGTAGTTCCAAAACAAATATTTATATATATATATATATATATATATATATATATTTTTTTTTTTGGGTATTACATTATCACCCCCTTAAGAGAATTCGGTCCTCCGAATTCAAAACTCATTTCAAGACTGAAATAAGTGTGATTACTTCGTCCATATCTCATCCTTTGTATCTCTTTCTTTCCAAACATCTTCACATCCTTGGTAAGATTTACAAGAACACTATAGCATCGACTGTGAACTCTAGACCGCATTATCAATAATTTTCATAGGAATTTTTCCTTTTCTAAACAGCAAGTAATCTCTTCTTCATCAGTTTGATCTTTTCCACAGCCTTTTGTACCATAAAGTGTCTCATCCCCATAACCTTTACCAAACTTAAACCATTTAATCAGATATCCATATAAAACCTCAAATAGGTGTCTTCTCAAAAGTGACACGTGGTCTTTCCAGTTTATACTGAATATCAGAACACAAGCTACCATACACATAGCTTATAACTTTTACGAATACAAGTACCCTACCCGAAGGCATTATTTTGGCCATAGGCAATATTCTTGCCCGAAGGCGATCATTCTACCTTAAGGCGATACTCTCAGCTGAATGCGTCATATAAAAGGAAAAATCACGTAAAATTATTACATAAATCTCTAGGAAGAACAATCCCAGAAAATGTGATAAGTAAATAACATACTCCTCATGCATAATTATATATATGGAAATTCCTCTCACCTCAATGACTCATATAGAGTCGTATCCCTTCAATGATTAGGGCAAACCCATAATTCTCTATGTATAGGTTCATAAAATACTTATTCAGCATTCCTCCATAGCTCAGAAGTGCAATGAAATATCATTTTAGTAACTCTTCTCAGTCAAAAGGATATTACCATACTCTGCTTTAGAATTTTCATAATCAAGTACGAAATATAAGTCCAACATCTTCTCATTTCTCAAGTTCTTTCAGTAAAAGGAATCACTTCAACAAAGAAGATCTAAATACTAACTTAAATTTTATTTCTAGTACATAGATAATTTTAATACGTGAAGCTTACACCAAATGTAGCTTTAGGTACAAACAAAAGAAAAATAAATTAAGGACGAGGAGGCTTTTGAAATGTAGAAGGTATTCCAGGTCTAAAAGAGGAAGGTGCTTCAGACCTTAAGGAGGAAGCTAATCGTTGTAGCCTAGAAAGAGTTTCTGGAGGAAGCGCCTGAGAAATTTGGCGAAGAGCATAAGTCACTCCGTTCATACAGTCAATACACCTTGCTTGTTGGTCACGAAAATTTTGAGTTGCAAACATTGAATGTCTATCAACTCGATTAGCTAGTTCTCCGAAACGACGGTTTATCAGTTTCTCTTGGTTTTCAAAGAGACGATTTATTAGTCGCTTCTGGTCCTCTGTCTTGTATTCCAGGCTCTCTATCTTACGCTCCAGATTTTCGATCTTACGCTCCAGGAATGCAAGCTTATTTTCTGAGGATGTTGCAGTACTGTCCTCCTCCAACTCTATTACATCCCTCTTTCATTTCTTAATTTCTGGTGACCTGTCTACAGGTCTCTTCCCTTTGTTGTCTCCGAGACTTAGATTTAAATCAAGCTCTACATTGCCAGTCTCAAAATTCAAGTTGAAAGACTTATTATCGGCCATTGCTCTAAGGATCTCAGAAATAACTTCGAATGAGAAAGGAATGGAGATTGAGAAATAGGTATGTAATGAAAGAAGTAGGTTTGCTTGGTGCGATGAGTAGGGTAACGGGCATACAAGATTTATAGACAACCCGAAGCCCCTGGAGCTAAAGCCACCACAACCTATACGCCGCTCGCTAGGAGGTTTACAGATCACATACGTCGCAATGCCAGCAATTAATGTCGGACATGCAAGTAAATAGTAAATATAATTTAATGCAATTAACATAAGTCAAAGATTTCCTCAAAAAAAATTTTCGGCTAATCTTGACCTTTCTCAAAATTTTCGACTAATCGCCGTTTCAATCTATAATTTCCTCACTCTATACTTGTCTTATAGTGTAATCTTAGATCACGATATCACTCTATGATCGGGTAGTCTCATATTAGCCTTATCTTATATTCTAATCGGTGTCTTTACTCTAGACTTACACATAATATATGTATATCAATATATATACTTTAAAACAAAGTTAACTGCTTACGGTCACATGCCTTAAGCATTATCATGATGTAAGGAAATCACTGCCTTTCATTTGCCTACGAGAGCATTATATATAAGTATATGTAACCATGAAGATATATCATCATCTACACATTTTATTCTATCCAAGTCATTTTGATTTCACATCTCTATGAGTATATGTAGGATCATCACATATTCTCCTTGATCGTAGCCTTCACTCATTATGCATGAATAACATACATACATGTAATTATAACATGATTCAATCAGTTATGTATATTATACTCAACTGAAGGCTCTCAAGAACAACACAATAAAACAGAGAAATGCATTTCAGTTCATCATAAAAGCATCCAAGGCAATCTTTAATGGCTATATTCTTAACTTCTTTGAATTTCGGAAAATGCCAACGGGAGAAATGGGAAAACCAAGTAAAATCGGCCGCAAATCCACCGAATACTGACTTTCGTGGTTTTGGAATTAATGCAACGCGCTATCGGTGTGCACGCCTACCCTAGACTTCTGGCTTCCAGCTTGCAGAAATCCATAGGTTGATCGTGTAGGGGTACGGTGAATAGATATCTTCTTTGTCTCTTAGTCCAAATTTTTTTCTCTATAAAAACCATCCCAGCATTCTCAGTTACCACACCACAAAGAGTAATAATCTCTGAGCCTACAATCCCCCAACATTCCTCTCGCCTCATACTCTTACAAAAATTTCTAAATTTTTCCAAATCATGGCCTCAAGAAAGTACATTGATCTCACAGTAGAGGCTAAGGAAGAAGAACTTGACTTAAACTTAAGTTTATGCAGGGACAAGGGCAAAAGACCTCTCGAGGGACCTCAAGAAATTCAAAAGGAGAAGAAGATGAAGAAGATTGAGGAAGCCGAGGAGATTAGCACAGGCCATAGCTCGGAGGACAAAATCGCCTGTTTAGAGCAGGAGGTGAAAAACCTCAAGAAGATGATAGAAGATCTGGAGAAGTTAACCAAACGCCATAACGCGGCAATGACTTCGAGAATAGATAGATTCTTCTATTGGTCCACCCAGTGCTTCTGCAATCAACAGCAAAGAAGTGTTGATTGTATGAATGGAATTTACACTACCCTCCGCGATATTGCTATGTCTCTTGCTCCAAGGAATGGTCGAGGGGTGATGATACAATACAACCCTCCTAATCCAAGACCACCTCGCTTTTAGATTACTCATGCATGAGTAAACTTCTTCTTTTTTGCAATGTAATCCTTCAGTTTTTTTTGTTTTTAATGCGAGTGGTTTCTTTTATTGGCTGGTACCCTAAAATAATATAGCTACACAAATTCAATCATGAATTCAGCTTTATAAAATCCACCATATAAAAATTTGATCCGACAGCAACGGAATCAAAACAAGTAATAACCTTTCCTTTACTAAGTTCAAAAGTGTAGCCACGTCTATCTAAAATTAAACCTGAAAACATAATTTCTAAGAAGAGATAAGTCTCGGAGGGAAAGGAAATGGAAACATCCTACAGGACCTTCAGTAGAGTCGTCTCTCTATAATTGTGCCCGGGTTCACAACGATAGAGGAGGTCCTACTAAGGTTACCTTGCTCTGTAATCACTAGGAGACCTAACAACCATTGCTCTGATACCAACTTTGTCACGACCCGTTTTCTGGGCACATGACCGGCACAATGATGAATCTCTCATCACTGTAAGCCTTCCGATAAATATATCAAATTTTCTTATCTGAAAATCATAGAGATGATTTGCATGTAATCATAGATTATCAATTTAAAATACATTATTATACTGACATACAAGCCAAATGTCGAACCCCTGAACTAGATGTCCTAGACGATTACAGAGCAACATAATCTATAACAGAAGAGAGGTCTACCCGACAACGGGAAGGTCCAAAGTGATCTACTCCTCTAGCAGATATTCTTCGATGGCAACCTGATCTGAACAAAAAGGTTGTACAAACAATGTGAGCTTTTAAACTCAATGAGCGAATCGGCCTCGCATTAATAAAATTCAAATACATTACCAGTCATGCAAGCATATCCAAAGGCTCATACTCAACCAATAGACAGAAGATAAAAATTTATCCAATTCAACAAACGTTACTAGTACTCGTCAATGGCAATATATCCCGGAGAGCGCACACAGGCCGGCTCACCAATTATGTATATTTCCGCCATGACGCACAACATCATCCTCTTACATATAAGATAAAAATTCATCCAATTCAACAAACGTTACTAGTACTCGTCAATGGCAATATATCCCGGAGAGCGCACACAGGCCGGCTCACCAATTATGTATATTTCCGCCATGACGCACAACCTCATCCTCTTAGCTAGGGCGCCTCACGGATTTATCACCAATTCGGGCTATATCCCTACTGAGGGAATCGTTGTCTCCACACTCATTGGTCAAGACACCCTGTCAACCGGGTTTTCCGCCTTGCCGTGAGAGGGGATACTGTCCCGCTCAATCACAATCAATAGCATTTCATATCATAATCAGAAGCTCAATATAATATTCATCCATATAACAGGTATAGTATATAACTATATTATGGATTTATAAACCACATATCAAGATAACAATTAATCCATTTTTGAAAACATTCAAACTTCACATCATCATAAGATACTTATTTCATTTTATCCATACTTATGGATTAATTATCTCATTTAGATTCGTCATTCTGAATCCAATTTCCCCCTATGAATCTTGGGAGTGTCCTACGACATACTTTTTATCACCAGTAATGCTAAAACTCTATTAAAACGGGGTCGTTTCACTCACCTGGATTCCGTACGAATATCGCTTCTCTAAGTCGTTACAGACAAGAGTACACAGATGAATTTCAGTGTTCTGCTACGGAGATTTTCATGAAAGATTAGAGAAAACAAGTTAGGATTGTTTTCATACAGATACTGTTCATACATACGGTACTATTCATATATACGGTACTATTTATACATACGGATACTATTCATACGTATGGGTACTATTCATACCAGAAATAGAGAATACAATCTGTAAAAGAGTACACCAGGTAAGTTCCCAGGAAAGAGTGGAGGGTCACACTGGACACACTTAAAAACCAGGTCTTTCCTTAGCCAGAACTTTCCTAGACATGTATTATTCACAGTTTACATTCTATTTCGGTAATCAGACAATCAAAATAACATATAAACAGCTAAGGACAGTTTTTCTGATGTGGAAGATCGGTCAAAACCGCAACCACAGAGCATACTTAAGAAATTAACTTCTAAAATTTGAAAGACATAGAAAGGGCATAGTATCCTTACCTAAGCTGAAAAAGAAAGGCCCAAAATCTCATAAACCTAACATTGAAGTAAGAGAAACTTAAGGAGAGAAGAAGAGAAGTTGAAGGTGTGAGTTTAGAAGTGAAATGCAAGGGCCTAGCAAAAGTCAAGGGTACTATTTAATACTATGCGCTAATAAAATATTTAATTTACTATTCATGAAAATGACATTTCTAATAATGTAGTTACTGTGCAAATACTTAAAGGGAAAACTATCCTTTCACCTTAAACCTTTAAGTTTCTTTTCAAATCAGTCCTTTCAATTTAGTCCCTGAGGGTATTTTTACACATAAAACGTCATTTTCTCCTACAAACTTCTTTCTAGTTTTCTCTTATGACCAAACCACATCTAATACTTGACATTTCGATTGTATAAATGAACAGTATCGTATATATAAATAGTATTATACGGGTGAATAGTACCGTATACTGAAATAGTAACAGTAGTTTCAAAACAAATATTTATATATATATATATATATTTTTTTTTTGAGTATTACAATTCTATACAAATTTTATTTTTAGGCAAAAATATATTTTTAAGTAATTATTTAGCATTTATTAATTGTACCAAATTTATTTGAGTTAAAGGAGATATAAGTGGAACTTGAAATAATCCCAATAAAATTATTTTTAGCAACTGGAACTACATTGCTTTCTCTTCCCAGTCCCAGAATATTTCGTCGTATTTGTCTCCAGTTCTTTTTAGGTTCTTCATCTCATTGAAAATAATTATTTGTGTTATGTTTTATTTAATAGAATTATATATAATGGCGTTAATTTCCATGCAGACATTTATAAATGTTGCTCAGCAGCAGGGAGAAAAGACATAATGATAGAATAAAAATTTTAATAAAGTAATAAGGGTAAAAAAAAATATAAAATTATAAATTATAAACTATAAATTACTTAAAATAATATTTTAAAGTAAGCTATAAATTATTTAAATTAACTTATTTACTAAATATTTTTATTTTGATCAAATAAATTTATAAATTAATTAAATAAGTTATAAACTAACTTAAATACAATGCAAAACACAACATAAATTAAGACTAGAATCAAATTATATGATAGCCCAACCCAATTATTCATGAATTCTTTCTATGAAAAAATAAAAGAAAAAGAAAAAGAAAATTTAAGCTCTGTTGTTCCTTCCATTTCTTTTTTTGATAGGGATCAAAACGTAAGAAAAGGGTCATCTGTTATATGTTAACCCTGTTGTTCTACAACATTGGTCATCATTCTAAGAAACAGAAATCTGAATAGGAGATAAAACTATCAAACAAAATTGAGAGGCCTTGTTTGAATATCTTAACTTTTCTTCTTCTACTAAGTTTCTTTTACTTGTTATATTGATAAAGAGTATTATTCGAATGGTCAAATGGCAATTTCATGGCCCATTGTGGGTTAGAGATAAATGAGTTTTAAATTAAATATTAAAAATTGCTTGTTATATTTTACGGGCCATTCTTTTTTTAAAAAAATTATGTTTAAATATTATAATTTTAAATTCTTTCACTAAAAAAATTTAATAATTTTTTATTAAAATATTATTTATTCATGTAAAATATTACTTATTTAATATTTTTAAATAAATAATAACTTTAATTTTTATATTTTCTTTTTAAATTAACTAAATTATATTTAAATTTAAAAATTTTATATTTATTTTTAAAAAATTATAAAAGCTTTCATATCAAATTTATTATATTTATTGTATATAATATTATAAAATTATAAAATATGATAAAATAAAATTATTTATACAAAATAATATAATTTTGTAAAAAAAGAAATTAAAAAAAAAGTCCCTTTTTTAAACAAACTTAATTTTTTAAATCTAAATTCCGTCTATTTACAAGTTGGCCCACAAGTTACGAGTCATTTTGGCACTGCCAAGTATTATTTATTTTGTGAATGTTTTCATTTTGTGTTATAATTTAGTGTGCATGTCTCTTTGTTCTTTGTTTAGTTGGGTTGTTGTAATGAAATGTGTTGCCTTCACAAGGTTTTCTAGTTTGAGCCTAACTATGGCCCTGTTTGATTGTGTTCCTTGAAAATAGTTTTTTTATTTTTAAAAACAAAAAAAGAAAAAAAAAACTGATTGAAATGATAATTTGTTTTATTGTTTTTAGTTAAAAAAATAGAATAATTACTTTTAAAACTAAAAAACCAAAACAAGTTTTAGATGTTCTAATTTCCAATTCCTCAAAACAAGAGGAGAATAGAACCAAAACACAAAAATTTCATTAGTGGCATATTGGTAATTTTGTATCAAAACAATCTCAGGGCCTCTTCCTTTTTTCTGAGTGTTTTTTCCATTGAATGTTCTGATCTCCGGCACACGGCGAACTCTTCACTCCGAGCTCCATCGTGCCGCTGCTCAGGCTCCGATTCTGTCCAGCCTCCGCGATCCTGCTCTAGCTATCCTCCTTCGATCGCAGGTTTGTAGTAACCTTTTGATCTCTTTCCTCCCTCTTAATATACCTGCGTATTCGATTTGATTGTTGCTCTAGCCTCAGACTGCTTTCGTTATTTTGTTTTTCCGTTTGACTTCTACTGTTTACTCTGGTTTGAATTTTTTTCCCCTAAATTGTGGGTTAATTTCATCGTTTCAATTCTTTGGAGGCTGAAAATAGTTGAAATTTTTTGTCCTCAGTTTCCCTTGGTATTACGAGACGGTAGAGTGTTAGTTAGGATGAGTTAAGTTGTAATGTTGCCTCAAAATGTGGAGCCTGTGCAGATTAGTATATTATTCAGTAACTGATGACCTTGGCTATCCATTTATATTGTTGATCTTTTTTCTAGGCTTAAATGTTTATACAGGTATATCCAAATTGCAGGGTATAAAATATAGAATAAACATATTAAGAAAAAGGAAAAAGATGTCGTTAATTGTAATTTACAAAAGCCATTGCAAAATACATTCATAAATATAACATGATATTATAATTGTAGGCATTATATAGCATTCAGGCATTGAAATGAAAGGGATGATTCCATGGATACAAGAAAAAATTATCATATTACAAACTGAAAAACCAGGAAAACATATTGTGCACAATAGATTTACTATTAGTCAGTCATCCACAATAGATATGCTCTAAAATGAAATATTTAGTAATATAAAGTAGAAAGTAAGGGAGGAAAGCCAATTTTTAAAATAACGGATTGTGATATGGTATGCTTGAGAAAGGTCATTCGAAATCAAAATCATTAGTGAGTAGTAACTAATTCAAATTAGAAATTAATGTCAGACAGTATTGACTAATAAGAATTAGAAACAAGAACATTCTAGGCCAACATTCATTGTCAGCAAAGACAACTGTTCCAATACAGATCCCCTCTTGTTCTAGTGTGAATATGAGGGTCATGTTCCTTGTGTGGGCTATTTATTTTAGATCGAATAGTCCATATTAAGAAAAAAAAAAACTTACGAGGTCTAACTATTTTTAAAAATAATTTTTTTCTTTTATCTAAATTTGAGAAACCTGACCTTTATGTTCGTGCTAGAACATGAGGAAATCTCAATTGCAACTGTTCTGAATTTATCAACAAATAAGAAAAATCTAGGGATGAGAAGCGTTAGAAACTAGCATTTAGATGGAATTCTCAATTGAGATTTTAATTAGGGATGTAAAATGGGCAGTATCATAGAAAAGAAAATTTCTGAAGTTAACATTTTTACTGAGCAGTAAGTAATGAACTTATAAAGGTTGTTGTGTTTAGTTTTACGCACTAAATTATCTCTATCTATTATTTCTGTTTAAGACAATAATTTAAGCTTGACCCAAGCAGTTATACATGGGAGATGAGATATAACAAAACATTGACAAAACTATCTCTTTTGGATCAAATATTCATTATTTATTAATATTCTACTTTATTGCTACTGATATTAACCATTCAATGAAAATACCTGAATTCACATGTTAAGCTGTAGTGCTGTACTAATATGGTAATAATTATTTCAGATATATAAATATTAAATTCTATTAATTTAAGACCCAAAATGCAGCATTATAGGGACTTTTCTTCTTTACTATCAATGGACCATAAATGGCTTATAAAGACTCAACTACCTTACAATCTTGAGAATCACATTAAGTAATGTGTCATCTGCCAACTTCTCTTGTTTGTCCTTTGATGATTGGGAAGTGGGTTGACTGGGTTCTATAGCACATAGCAGTTTGTTACGCTTGGTATGTGAGGTTGAGAAGAAATAGATCTCTTCTACCATCAATTCACCTTTGTGCTTTATCTACTTTAATAAACTTTAATAAGTTGTAATACCATGTTTCACAGATGGAAAGTAGTGGGATTGCAATGCAAGAGAATTCACTCTGGCCTAGGCGTGTGGTTAAATTTTATATAGATATCATGATTGAAGAAGTTACACGAGGAAATATGAACAATGGTGTGTTTTCCCCCAAAGTTTGGAAAACTATGTTAGAAAAGTTGAATGGTAAAAGTGGAAACTTTTAATTTGAAACAAATCAAGCAAAAGTTTAACAGGTTCGAGCAAAGCATCGAGAATTTTCTCTACTGCTACAACACACTGGGTTTGGTTGGGATGTTGAAACCAACACAGTTACTGCTGATGAGGAGGTTTGGAAGAGCTATATCTTGGTATATAACCATTTCGGACTTATTAATTTCTTTTTCAGATAGTGTATATATCATAAATGGTTAATTGTCTATTTTTTTAAGGCACATCCTATGGCTGCACAATATAAGAAACAAGGGCTGGAACAGTATGAACTTTTGGGTATAATTTTCCACAGAAGCACTGCTACTGGTATACTTTATCATGCATTGATACAAGATCCACCAAATTATGCAGATGAACTTGAGCTTGAAAATGAATATCTTAATGGAGGTGTTCACATAGATCTTGAAAGGGATGATGACATTGCCTCACAAATAATTGAACGTGTGACCAGTAGTGGAAAGCTCACCATTGAATTTGTTGAGAAAAATAAAAAGAAGGAATGTAGGACTAATCAAATGGGAAATGCACTTCAAGCATGGGCTGAGGCATCTAAAGCAAGGGCAAAGGTTCAACTTGCTAAGGTTGACAGATTGAGGGAAAGGAGCATGGAGGCTAGTAGTGCTAGAGACACATCATATGATTATAGCATTGCCAAATGTGTGCATGTTCTTAATCAAATTGATAATGTCTCTGACGATATTTACGCGAAGGCTATGGAAAAATTTACTGATAATGCTTGGAGGGAGCTATTTATAACTATTCCATTAGAAAGGAAGAAAGCATGGTTGGATAGATTACGGTGATCTGTCATTCGTTATCACTTGTTAGGTGTTAGAGAAGCTTTTTTTTTGGTTAACTGGTGATTAAACGTTTTTGGCTAATGGCCAATGATGGACATTGTTGTTTAGTGGTGTTTTTTTTTTTTTTTTAAAAAAAAATTAAGTGGTGACTAATCTTCTTTTGTAAAGTGGTGATTAATCTTTTTTGTAAATTGGTGATTAAGCTTCAGGTAGAATATTGTATACAAACAATGAATATCATGATAATTGTATATATTGTTACTACCTATTTACTTTTGCAATCTCTATTTATGTATTCTTTTCATATTTTATATTAATCTATAATTACAAATTTTGTGCACAATGGATATAGATGGTGGTAACTCATCAGATAGTGAAACAAATGAATCTAAATTAGCAGTTATTTCTAATCAATATGATGCGTGAGTATAAAAATAATTTTCTTACTAAGGTTCCAGTTTGTACATCTACACTTGCGGGGAAAGAATTTGTTGATGAGTTTATACAACAATTTGGGACCCCTTATTATGAATTTATGTGACAATTTAAAGAATAAAAATTATTTAGATGATACAAGAGATTTGATGGAGGAAGAGAAAGTTGCGATGTTTTATACATTATAGACCCCAATCTTAGACAATGTAGTTGCAAATCATTTCCAACATTTTATACAATGTCTTATTATTTTAAGGGAGTATTATGATGAACGTGTTAATTGGTAAAAGAGCTTATAAAACAAGAGTCTACAAAATAGCTTGACCATATTAAAAATAACCATATGTATTTTCCTTGGTTCAACATAAATTTTGATCTATGTCAATAAAATTTTTTTAATTTAAATGTTATTATTAATGTTAACATAAATACAATTGATCATAACTAAATTATGTCTATATGTGACTTCAACATGATGTTCGCTTATGTTTATTTTGGAAGATATAGCCCATGATGTAAAGGTTTTGTTAGAAGCAATCACCAATCTTGAAGCAAAATTTCCACGACCAAATAAAGGTATATTTTAAGTAAATGTTATCTCACATAAATATTTTTTTTATCTTTAAATTAATGATCTCTCAGTGATTTAGGATCATTTTATCTTGTGGACTATGGATATCTTTGCACTGGAGAATTCCTTCCACCTTATCGAAGTAAAAGATATTATATACAAGAATATCGAGTATGATTGTTAAACTCTCTAGTTAACTTTTAAATTCATTCGAGTTTGTGAGTTTAGGTTTCCAAAAGTAATTAAAACTTGGTTAAACTCATTCAAACTCACTGAGTTTATATTGAATCAATCGAGTTGGATCAACAACAATCTAACCTAGCCCAAAAAACTCGGGTCCTTCATATCCAAAACCCAAGTTTTATTTTAGTTTTCCCCATTTGGTTTGGTGGTGTGATAAATTAAGACATCATTTGATACTTTACTTTTATGAATTGTGTTGTATAAATACCTTATGACTTCAATTGATATTTTACTTTACTTTGTCAATTTATATTTTGTGTAAGGAGTCAATTGAACCTAAGAAGAACAATATCACAATAATTGAAATTAAGTATTTTTATATTAATTATAAACTAAAATATTGTTTATGTGTTAGAATATATATAATTTTAGTAATTTATTGAATGAGAGAAGGACATATGTAAACTTTTACGATTTTACGTTCTGAGTTTACTCTTCTTCATCGAATTTAGGTAAATTTTCAAATTTGACAACCTTAGCTAGAAATCTCATAAAACTTTTTAATTTTAAATGTTCTTCTTTAAGAATGATAATCAAGTATTGTTCTGAAGTATTAAAGGCTTGATTTCTAATTTTAAAGTTAATGCCACCATACAAGCCATTGAATTACGAAGAGAGAGCAAGCGGCGTAAGCATGTGATGACCATTGGTTGTTGATCACTTGGATCCAATGACCATTATGTGCTAAGCAGCCTGACTGTTATAAAATGTTATTTGACTCGGACAGGCCTGAACCAAGGACTAGGACCGGTCTAGGTCATGTTATCGAATTGGGTTACAAACGACCCAGTTGGGTCTTGGGCGACCCGATGATGCTTTTCTTATTTTCTACTCTATTGAATTCCTTCCCTTCCCTGCTTCAGACTTCAGCACACCTTAGCCACTTTGAACTTGCAGCCACACCACACATGTCCGACGGCCACCAAAAGGTCTAAGTTGCTCTCTATCTATCTCCTTCTCTCTTTGATGTTTTACTCTCATCTGAGTTTGTCTTAGTTCCATGGCCACTTCCACAGAGCTTTTTTAGCGGCTAGACCACACGGAGGTTGGAGCTTCTTCCATGGCCACTTCCCATGGCAACTTCCACGATAGAAAACTGAGAGCTTCTTCCACTGTAAGTGGGAATTTTTTTGATGCTCAAGTTAAATTTGTCTTCCTCACCCTGTATGTGATTTAAATGTAAGGTTCTTGGACTGTGATTGAGAGAAAAACAAGAGTCTGGCCAAGAGAGATGAAGACAGAGCAAACAGATTAGGCATTATTGGTCTGAATGCTGAATAATTATTTTCTAGTACTGTTTTTTGGTTTGAATAATGCTGAATAATGAGTCCTGAATGCTGAATGAATTTTGAATGAGTGCTGCTGAATGATTATTGAATATTGTCTGAATGCTGAATCAATAGAAAAAGGGAAATAAAAATCTTGAATTTCATTATTTGAGAGATACTGAGTACTGTTTGATTTTAGTTAATGACATAAATTAAGACTTGATTTATAGATAACTTTTGGACCAATTTTGATTTAGGAAATTTCTTGTTAATTTTAGATTGTCATAAATGTTGTCTAGCAATTCTACACAAGAATCAATTGAGTCTGTGCAAAAAGGTGCTTCAAGAGGAAAAACAGACTTAGCATGGGGTTACTGTAGAATTGTTAAAGGCACTGGTTCTAGGTATCATTTAATATGTTTATATTGTAACAAGACTTTCAAGGAGGTGGAATTAATCGAATTAAGTTACATCTAGCTGGAATAAAGGGAGATGTAGAGTCATGTGAAAAGGTTCCAGAGGATATTCGTTTCCAAATACAAAATAGTATTGAAGATTTTACTCAAAAGAAAAAGACAGCTAGTAGAAAAATATGAAGAAAGCAATCATCATCCTTATGAGAGCTTATATAGTGATGATGTTGTAGAATTAAATAGCTCTATTGCTTAGCCTTCTGAGGTTAGGGGAAAAGAAAAAGAAAAAGGAAAAAATGCCTATAAGCTCTTATTTTATGCCTAGAACAACTCCTGGAACCCAACCTACTATTAAAAGTGTGTTGCAAACCAAAGAGACGAGAGAAAGGTGTGACATCGCTATTGCTAAATGGATGTTTGACACTAACTTGCCATTTAATGCTACCAACTTGCTGTATTACCAACCAATAATTTATACTATTGCTAGTGTGGGTTCGGGATATAAGGGCTCTGGATTTGGGAACCTTCATGGTTATTTGTTGAGGAAAAATATTGAAGAAATAAATTCATATGTTAATAGTTACTATAAAACTTGGAAGGAAACAAGATGTACGATTATGACAGATTGGTGGACTGATCAGTGTAGGAGAACCCTTATAAACTTTTTAGTTTATTGTCCTAAAGGGAATGTGTTCTTAAAATCTGTTGATGCATCGATGCTTCTAAGACCAATGACATGTTTAAGCTTTTTAAAGAAATTGTGTTGTATGTTAGACTTGAAAAGGTGATTCAGATTGTGACTGATAATGCTGCAAATTATGTTACTATAGATAGAATGTTGGAACAAGAATTTTCAACTCTTTATTGTTCTCCATGTGCTGCCCATTGTATTAATTTGATGTTGCAAGACATGGGCAGATTGGATGAGGTGACAAAAGTTATACGTCATGCTTCAAAAATTACTAAATTCATTTACAATCATTGTTTTGCTTTGTATTTGATGAAGAAGCATACTAATGAAAGAGAGATCCTTTGTCTAGCTTTAACTCACTTTGCAACTAATTTCATTGCTTTACAAAACATATTAGTTCAAAAGATTGCTTTGCAAGCTATGGTGACATGTAAAAAATGGACAAGTTCAACATATGCTAAGGACAGCAAAGCAAAAAAATTTGTGGAGCTTATCTAGGATTCATGTTTTTGGAAAAATTGTACATTCATTGTAAAAGTTACTGAACCCTTGATCCGTGTGTTGCATATTGTAGATAGTGAATGTAATACCCATGAAAAATAAAATATAAATGCGTGTTTACAAACTACTGTTACTATTTACGTACTGTTTATTTATACAATCAAAATGTCAAGTACTAGATATGGTTTGATCATAAGAGAAAACTAGAAAGAAGTTTGTAGGAGAAAATGACGTTTTATGTGTAAAAATACCCTCAGGGACTAAATTGAAAGGACTGAATTGAAAAGAAACTTAAAGGTTTAAGGTGAAATGATAGTTTTCCCTTTAAGTTTTCAATAGTAATAAAAGAAAAAAATTTCAGCCGTCCGCGTATGATGCACAGTAAATTGCATTATTAGAAATGTCATTTTCATGAATAGTAAATTGAATATTTTATTAGTGCATAGTATCAAATAGTACCATTGACTTTTCCTATAAATAGGCCCTTCTATTTCACTTCTAAACTCACACCTTCAACTTTTCTTCTTCTCTCCTTAAGTTTCTTTTGCTTCGACGCTAGGCCTCTGAGATTTTGGGCCTTTCCTTTTTTGCTTAGATAAGGATACTATGCCCTTTCTATGTCTTTCAAATTTTAGAAGTTATTTTCTTAAGTATGCTCTGTGGTTGCGGCTTTGGCCGATCTTCCACATCAGAAAAACTATCCTTAGTTGTTATTTTGATTCTCTGATTACCGAAATAGAATGTAAACTGTGAAGAATACATGTCTAGGAAAGTTCTGGATAAGGAAAGACCTGATTTTTAAGTGTGTCCAGTGCGACCCTCCACTATTTCCTAGGAACTTACCTGGTGTACTCTTTTACAGATTGTATTCTCTATTTCTGGTATAAATAGTAACTGTATGAATAGTAACTATATAAATAGTAACCGTACATATGAACAATATCTGTACGAAAACAATCCTAACGTATTTTCTCTAATCTTTCATGAAAATCTCCGTAGCGGAACACTGAAATTCACCTAGGTACTCTTATCCGTAACGGCTTAGAGAAGCGATATTCGTACGGAATCCTGGTGAGTGAAACGACCCCGTTTTAATAGAGTTTTAGCATTACTGGTGATAAAAAGTATGTCGTAGGACACTCCCAAGATTCATAGGGGAAAATTGGATTCAGAATGACGAATATAATGAGATAATTAATCCAGAAGTATGGATAAAATGACATAAGTATCTCATGATGATGTGAAGTTTGAATCTTTTCAAAAACAGATTAATTGTTATCTTGATTTGTGGTTTATAAATCTATAATATAGTTATATACTATACCTGTTATATAGATGAATATTATATTGTGCTTCTGATTATAATATGAAATACTGTACTATTGATTGTGATTGAGCGGAACAGTACCCCATCTCAAGGCAAGGCGAAAAACCCGGTTTAAAGGGTGTCTTGACCAACGAGTGTGGAGACAACGATTCCCTCAGTAGGGATATAGCCCGGATCGGCAATAGATCCGTGAGGCGCCCTAGCTAAGAGGATGAGGTTGTGCGTCATGGCGGAAATATACAGAATTGGTGAGCTGGCCTATGTGCGCTCTCCGGGACATATTGCCATTGATGAGTACTTGTAACGTTTGTTGAATTGGATGAATTTTTATCTTCTTGTATGTAATTTCTAACTATGTCTATTGGTTGAGCTTGAGCCTTCGGATATGCTTGCATGACTGGTGATGTATTTGAATTTTATTAATGCGAGGCCGATTTGCTCACTGAGTTTAAAAGCTCACACTCTCTGTACAAATTTTTTGTTCAGATCAGGTTGCCACCGAAGAACATCCGCTAGAGCAGTAGATTATTTTGGACCTTCCCGCTGTCGGGTATGCCCTTCTTTTGTTATAGATTATGTTGCTCTGTAACCACCTAGGACATCTAGGTCAGGGGATTAATATTTGGCTTGTATTTCAATATGATAATGTATTGAGGATCTATTATTTTTAATTAAGAAAATTTGATGTATTTTCTTGGTATTTATTAAGGAATGGTATTTCAAGAATATAGAGATAATGACTAATAATTTTACTTGTGAGTAGAATTTATCGAAAGGCTTACAATGATGGGATATTCATTATTATGTCGGTCATGTGCCTAAAAAAATGGGTCGTGACAGTGAAGATAAGCCTACAATAAGTTATTTGTTTGTAGTATTTCATGCAGTTAGGGATGAAATAATGAAAAGGTTTCAAAGAAGAAAAAGGATTATTGAGCCTTTTCTAAGAATTCTTGATAGGCATTGGGATAATCAACTACAAAAGAATCTTCATGTTGCTTTTGGTTTAATCCAAGTTATCAATATGATGCTAAAGCAATAGAAAGACATAAGAGCATTATCTCAGGGGTTATTGATGTCATTGAAAAATATACTTATAATGATAAATAGATGGATACCAAGTTATCAAGTGAGATGAAAATCTTCAGGAATGTAGAAAGGAATTTTGGAAGAAAACTTGCAGTAAATAGTCGTTACACAATAATATCAGGTAATATTGATCTTTATTAACAATTCTTTTCATTTGTCTTAGTATTATTTCATTAATTTGTTTTGTGTAATATCATTAGATGAGTGGTGGCAATGCTATGGATCAAGTGCTCTAAATTTACAAAAACTTACAATCAGTGTTATTGGACCTGGATTGGCCTGGCAGGTTGACCTAGGACCTGGCGACCCAAGGCCAGGATCGGTTTGGGTTAAGGTTTCGGACGTCATGTAAACGACTCGGCAACGACTCGGTCGACCCAGGGTTTTGACTAGACTAATTTTTTTTTTAAAAAGGGAGAAGGCGGGGCAGTTCAAATGTTGTTTGTCCAAAAGAAGAAGAAGAAAAGGAGCAACCAGATCCAGATGCGACGACGATGAAGATCAACTGAAGAAGATGATGCCAGATCCAGATACTGGGAAGCTCAGCCAGAAGATTGAATATGTAGTGAAGCTTTTTCTTCTTCATTCTTTTGGCTGAGCTTCACGACATATTTTTACTTTCCCTGGAGAAAATTTCAGAGACAGAGACGTAGAAGAAAGGAAGGAGGGAGAACAAGTGGTATCTGAAGATGATTCTGGAAAGATGAGAAACCCATTTTGCTTTGCTTGAAGAGTAAATTGCTTTGAGAGGATGAGTGAGACACTGGAAATATTCTCAAAAGATGAGAAACCCATTTTGGTTGAAGAGTAAAGTTACTTTGATAGGATGTGATTGAGACAGTGGAGATGATTTTAAAAAGATGGGACCACGCATGACCAACGGATTATGTGAATGGTTTTTTACTTTTTTATCTTTATTTTTTTATTAGGATGGAAAAATAAAAAATAATTAAAATCAAATTAAAACATGACCACAAATAACAATTGATTAGTAAAGAAGGAGAATATGTGACAAATTTTTGAGAGAATTATTATGTTTGTTTAAAATTATAAAATGTGAAATTTACATATAAATTAATTATTTTTTTTTGTTTTTAAATTTATTTGTAAATATATATATATATATATATATATATATATATAGTTTTTTAAAATTTATTTATCTAGTTTAGCAATTGACCCGGTGACCAGATAGTTGAACCAGTGACCTGGAGGCTAGTTTAGGTCAATGACCGGGCCGGTTCCAATAACATTGCTTGCAATTTGAGTTTTAAGCCAAACATGCAATTCTTCGGGTTGTGAGAGAAATTGGAGTGTGTTTGAACATATTTATTCAAAGAAGAGAAATATGTTAGAATATCAAAGGCTTAATGATCTTGTTTATATTCATTACAACTTGAAGTTACAAAGGAGCTATATTTCTCTTCATAACATTTTTTTTTTGCAATTTTCAAACATATACAGAATCATTTATATTTTTATATATTTAAATAAAAATATAAGGAAAGAATTGAAGAAGAATTATGATTCGATCAGCTTTGAATCATTTGAAGAAAATAGTGATCGAAAATTTGAAGAAGAACCACCAAGCTTGATTGCTGAGGAATTAAAAGTTCTTAATTATGAATTTGCAGCTTGTACCACTGAAAAGGATGATGTTGATTGTGATTTATATTTGATAATTTCGATATATTATTTTGTGATGTCATTTCAAGATTTTTATTTATCTAAGTTATTTTCTACATAATTGAATTTGGATGAGATTATTCATGATGATGATGGTGGTGGTGGTGGTGGTGGTGAAGATATTGAGGTAGCTGCTAAATAAAGTATAGCAGATGACTAGTTGACTCATATGACATGCCTTGTACTAAAGAAATGGACAATCTAGAAGCTTGAAATTTCTAAGTTGACTGATGATTTTATGAATATTTGTATTTTAATGACTATAATTTATTATGAATGTTTAAGACTTTAATGTATGAATTATTATGTTTGGATGATATTATTTATGACTTTATGAATTATTATAAACATTTATGACTTTATGTTTGAATTATTATGAATCTTCATGAGTTTAAGGTGTGAATTTGCATATAAATTATTTATTTTACTTATTTTTAAATTTATTTGTAAAGATATATAGGTAGAACTGTCAAAATGAGCTAAGCTCATTGGGCAGGCCAGGCCCGGCCCTATAAATGGGATGGGATGGGCTAATATTTTTGTGGCCCATATTTAATAAGGGCTTTTAGCTCAACCCATTTAAGCCTATAGGGCTTAGGTGGGCTGGGACGAGTTTGGCCCATGAGCTTTTTTTAATTTAAAAATATTTTAATAAATAATATTTAAAAATATTAGTACTTTGAGTTTGTAATTTTTCTTTTGTTACTTAAGTCATGAGTTATCAAAGTTGTCCAAGTATAAAAAATTAGTCCATAAAGTAATGTATATGACTCAACTAAATATCATAATCTAAAAGAGAGGCTTCTAAAATTAAAAATATAATGTCATAATAGCTATATATTTTTTTTGTTTTGAATATTTGACAATAGCCTATGTTTCTTTCTTATTAAGCTTCATTAAATAAAGATGTCATGTATAATATTTTTTTTATTTTGTCATGCATTATATTTAAATTTATAATATATATTAAATTATAGTATAAGTTAATTATTTTTAAATAAAAAAATATAGGCCGGCAAAATGCTAGACTGGACCATGATTTTCAGCATAATTATCATCAAAAGCCTGGCCCAGCCGTGCCCATGTATATTGGAAGCCCATGGCCAGCCCAAGCCCACCCCATATCTCTATATATAGGCATATATATATATATATATATATATATATATATATATATATATATATATATATATATATATATATATATTAATTTTTTAATTTATTTATTCGAATCAACAATTAACTCGATAATCCAAAGGTAAGGCCGGGTCAACTGCCAGGCCAGTCCAATATAACATTGCTCTTATAGATGTGGACATTAACGTGTGATAAATATAATGTCATAATAGCTATATATTTTTTTTTATTTTGAATATTTGACAATAGCCTATGTTTCTTTCTCATTAAGCTTCATTAAATAAAGATGTCATGTATAATATTTTTTTTTATTTTGTTATGCATTATATTTAAATTTATAATATATATTAAATTATAGTATAAGTTAATTATTTTTAAATAAAAAATATGGCTAAAGGGCTGGACTGGCCCATGATTTTCAGTATAATTATCATCAAAAGCCTGGCCCAACTGTGCCCATGTATATTGGAAGCCCATGGCCAGCCCAAGCCCACCCCATATCTCTATATATAGGCATATATATATATATATATATATATATATATATATATATATATATATATATATATATATATATATATATATTAATTTTTTAATTTATTTATTCGGATCAACAATTAACTCGATAATCCAAAAGTCATGCCGGGTCAACTGCCAAGCCAGTCCAATATAACATTGCTCTTATAGATGTGGACATCAACATGTGATAAACTGTTTTACTTTTGTGTGATACTTCCAAGGGCAAAATGTGACATTTGAAAATTTATAGATTAATGTTATAGTTCAAAATATAAAATATAACTTCACCCAGTTAAAATTAACACTTAAAAAGTCATTTAATTGTTCTATGATCTTTTATGTAACTACTGTATTTTCCAATTTTCTCCTTACACGTGATAATTATGTAAATTGTAGACGTTAATTTTAATTAATTTATGTTTTTACTTTTGTGATCATTCAAGGAAGTCAAAAATGATGATTTATATCACAATCGTAATAGGACTATAGTTTAATGAAGTTAATATGTGGTTTCAAATATAAAAATTTGGTTAAACTCGTCCTCTTAAAAAGGAAAGTCAAACTAAAGATAAGTTAGTGGTAAATCTTAACAATTCACATCGGATCAATTGCAAAAACATTCATAGAACTGGACATACCAGAATGGTATCAATGGCCTCATGGCCATGCTGCTATTGACTAGTGGCAGTGGACACCATGAATATATGAAGAAATAGACAAAAATTTCATTTTGGTCCCTTACAGGTCGGTGGTTCTCACTTTGGTTACCCATAAGAGTTTCCTTCTCATTTTGATCTCTCATATATAGGGTATTTCTCAATTTGACCCATCACAAATAAAATTATTACTGAAAAAGTCCTGTTGATTTGCTGTTAATAAAACTTATTGTCAATTTACATAATTATATAATGATGATGATAGGAATGTTGTTGTGAATTTTGGTTATTTCTATCAAGTTACTGTAGTATTTTCTGTTAAGGGGTAATTAGGTAAATTTTAGAGGGGTGCATTGTTATAAATAAAGGAGAGGGAATGTGAGTGGACAGGCTTGATAATTTGTCAAAATAGTAGGAGCATTTGCTCTGGTATCTTGAGGGCAGGAGACCTTTGTGGAAGGTTTTCTGTAGGAGCCTTAGCTCTGGGAGGGGGATTTCTTTCTGTAATCCTTCTATTTCTATCAATATATTTCAGTCTCTTTTTTTGGTTTCTATCAATTGGTCTGACCTGCCAAATCGATGCTGTCGAAGCCAACAGACAAGGGTGAAGCCTCGGAGGCGTATATGGCCAATCTGGAAGCCATGGTTCCATGGCTAGAAGGGTTGGAAGGGTCTATGAGTGAGTTTAGAATTACACTAGTAGAAATGCAGAAGTCTCAACAAGAAATGCAGAAATTAATAATGGAACAACAAGCTGTATTGAAGGAGCTTACCAACATGGAGGAAAAAGAATAGAAGATGAACAGGGAAGTACCATTCCTATTGATGGGTCATCCTCTCATTCTGAACGGCCGTTAAGGGACAATATGAGACCTCCAGTACCAGGATTAATGCAGGAAGGGTTGGATGAGTATAGGATGTCGGTGAAGAAAATTGAGTTGCCTGGTTTCTAGGGAATAGACCCAATGGGCTGGATTCAGAGGGCTAAAGCTTACTTTGAAGTTCATAATACACCTGATGGATTGAAGGTTAAATTTTTGTGTCTTTATATAGAAGGCAATACTAGCCATTGGTTCACATTGCTATGCAAGAATGATGACCAGATGACATGGCAGAAACTAAAACAATCCTTGTTGCTATGATTTGGGGGAACCATTTATGATAATCCTTATGAAGAACTATTGGTGCTGCATCAGGCTGGAGCAGTGGATGACTATATAAAGAATTTTGAGTTTGTCTCTGCGCAAGTGTCACACCCCAATTTAGGAACATGACCGGCACAGAGATGGACTCTGTCCACCGCCGTCCGTCGTAAGCGTAGCATCACCTATTAACATATAAAATAAATATGATATATATAAGTTCAATTTCACAACCAATGTAAAATTTCTTAGGTATTCTATCTAACTACAGAGAGACTCAGACATTCAACCAAAGACATACCAGCATTCCAAGATAGAGGAACGCAGACCTGGAGACTCTGCTACTCCTCACGTGGAGACTTACCTTCTAATACAAAACCTGCAAGGGGTATACAAAGGAAGGAAAAAGTATGAAAATATTCAGTAAGGGAAAAATAACCAGAAATTTAAATGACCTGTTTACTACTCACAGGGATGGGACACAAAAAGGGATCCCATCCACCAACATAAGACTAAGGGCTCACCTTACATAACCTGCAAGTCGAGTAAAATGTCCTACCATGCACACACAAGCATCACTTGAACATGCCTCATAATATGATTACCAAACTCATTTCAATCAGTTTCTAAAATAGACCATTAGCAAGCACACATGTATATATATATATATATATATAAAATAAAGGCTAGAGTACCCCCAAGAAGGACAACCATAAATAAGCACAGCATTTATGATTTTAATCATCTCCATGTGATTTCCTTTTTGTGCAGAAATAATAATTTAGAGAGGCCCACCGTTCTAGGGCAATAGTAAAAATAATAAAGTGGTGCCCACCGTCCAGGGCAATAATAATTAATAATATGTGCCCGCCTCCAGGGCAATAATAGAAATAGTTGAGGAATGCTCGCCGTTCCAGGGCAATAATAGAAATAGTTAAGGAATGCCTGCCGTTCCAGGATAATAATAGAAATAGTTAAGGAATGCCCGTCGTTTCAGGGCAATAATAGAAATAGTTAAAGGATACCTGCCATTCCAGGGCAATAATGAAAATAGTTGAGGAATCCCCACCGTTTGAAGGCAATAATAGAAATAGTTAAGGAATGCCCGCCGTTCCAGGGCAATAATAAAAATAGTTAAAGGATGCTCGCCATTCCAAGGCAATAATGAAAATAGCTCAGAGATGCCCTCTGTTCCAGGGCATAAACTATAATAATTAATTTGCTCATTGGGAGTTAAGCTCAACCCGGGCCTCAATCATAATACTAATAGAGGTTCCATTTTTAAATAAGAGGCAAATAATTCAATTCCTTACATGAAAATTTTACCTCAAAGATTCACCTTTCATATAAGATGATTCCGAATAGACAACATCAATTATTAATGAAACTTTAGTAAAATAATTATGATCACATCATACAAGATAAAGTGAATCTTAAATAGAACATTTGAAAGCTACGCAGGGGTAAAGTGTTTGCCACAACATGATTTCATCCTTTAATCGTCACTTAGACAAACGTGAGGAATATCACAACTTTTATACACCTTAGTTTATGTACTAGACCACCATCTCCACAATAGGGTTTACCATAATATACTATCAAGAAAACTACACAAGCTCCTCTTGTAATTCACCATCCACACCCAAAACATACTCAAGCAAGAAGTCAAATTTGGTATGCAATAATATTACAACACACACATTCAATGAGGCAAAGGCTTCGATTCAAGAAAACAATTAATTATCTTCCAATTTACCTAATCATAGTAAATAAATTCCACCATGCAACGATTTATTCTCAATACAAAATCACCATATAATCATTCAAATGTATTAACACATAATTTCAATCACTTGGTTTAAGTTATTTGAAGTAACATTATTGTTTCACTAGACTCGGTGTGACTATTGAATGAACTTATCTAGGAATTTAAAGCCATGATATTACTCCTTTATATGTTAGTTACCTCTTCCTACAAAACTTAGAAGCAAATCCCTTCTAAACCAATTTGAAGTCTACACATACTCTAATTAAGACCAAGTTTGATTCCTGAACTTTGTGAATTTATTGGGCGGCCATCACAAGTCCAAAATTCATGAAATTTGGTAGAAAATATCCTTAATGTGTCTAAAATCTTAGATAAAAATTTCAAAAGGAAATTCTTTGATTTTCCTCCTCAAAACCACTAAAACACAGCAGCTGCCCAGACTGCCTCTACAGTTTCGACAACCACGATTTTTGGTTTTTGTAAGAATTGACCCACTAAAACAATTCTAAATCTCATGAAACTTGATGGACATGTAATTTAACGCTATGAAATCTCCCCATAGAAATTTCAAGACCACAAAGGCTAATTTCATACAACAATCAACCCAAAACATCAACAATAGTAATACTAGCACACATACTTCCAGACATTTCTTACCTTTAGTCACTCTTTTAATCATAAAACATAAACGGTAAGGAATCCTTGAATGAAACTTGTTCTATTAGATACTAGACTCCATTATCTTTCCAACAGTACAAAGTTTGCAACAATCAGAGCTCAAATGAGGAAGATGTGATAATTTTAATCATGCTTAAACTTGCAATCTAAGGCTTGCGCCCTAGGCCCCAAAGCCATTTCTCTTGGATCCATGGGCGCCCCAGGCACGACGTAGGGCGCTTCAGGCGCCCCGGACTGGGCAAACTCGAACAAAACATGATTTGGCACCCAAAATTCACCTTCTTGCTTCCCAAGACCTCCCAAAGCTCAATCAAATCATCATTGGTCATTAATACTAGTTTCTACCACTCAAGAATCTCTTAAAGGATTAATTTCAACAATGATTCAAGATTATAACAACCATACAATATTATCCCAAATTATTTCTTAAAATTTTCCAATTTCAATCTTTCTTTCCATATTCTCCCAACCATGGTTTTCCTCAAGTCCCTAAGTTCTAACTTCATTTGAGAGTATGGAAAAGCAACTGTTTTAGGTCCCAAGCTCAACTTCATAGTTTCCCTAATTTTAAACCTAGGGTTTTCTTGCAAGAATCAAAGAAGGGGAAGGGAGAGCTTGATCCTTACCTCAAGAAAGTGTTCCGGTAAGGAGAGGAGGCCGCCGGTGGAGGAGCTTCGCCAGAGTTGATGGTGGAGCCACCATAGATGTTTTTTTTTTTGGCCAAAGTGATGGAGGACATGAAGGGAGAGGAGAGAATATGAAAGGGATGAAGAAGACAAATGAATGGATGGGTGTATGGAAATTTTAGATGTGTATATGGGTTTAAATGAGTATGGGGTCCATCTCTTCTCTCATTTGGTCCCTCAAGGTTTGGACAAGTTCTTTTAAGTCCCTTAAATGAAGTATTGGGAACTATTTTAAAGAAATAGTCTGTATGAGCACCAAGTCACACTCATAGAAACACACATAAATATCAAGATTCCATTTCTCAACATCTTTTGTTTAAAATATCAAATTTTATTTTAGTTCATTTTAGTCCCTCTCGCTAACCCATCCACTGTTTTGGCTCTGCTTCCACCATTCTCGAAACTCCGGTTTCCTCATCCAACCTCCTCGAGCTCTTTCCTCCTCCAAAGTCCTTCGTTGAGGATTTTCTTGTAAATTTCTCATTAAAAAATTTAGAAATTTCAAGATTTTCATGCTTTTCACAAAATTTCAAATTTACCCCAAAATTTCACATATAAGCATTTAATAAGATTAATATATTTATCCAGTGAATTCAAAATTCACAGGTATTACAGCAAGTCCCATGGCTTAGTACGTAGGGTACTTTATGGGAGGCTTAAGACCGGATATTAGGCAGAGAGTGAGGATGCACCACCCTGAAACTCGTCTGAAAGCCATACTGGTAGCTCGCAACATGGAGAGAGAGATCGAAGGCTCACTACAAGCTCTAAGACTGACAGCATATCAGGCGAGAATGATGCAAAATGGCATGGGAGTAGGTCAGGTTACTAGGTCGACCCTAACCCCAAAGGCCCATGGACTTAAATACTAACTCATTTAGTTCATTTAAGCCCAGCTTCACCAATGCTAGCAGAACGATGTCGCACAACGTACATGGAGGAGCGTATAGCGTAGCTGGTCTCGCGTCCTCATCATCTTCAATTGCAACAAACGCGATAGTTTCCGGTGTGGCGTCTTCGTCCACTAATATTGGTGCGAGTTCAAATATGACAACAGCGTCACAAGCGTGGGAGAACAATTTTGAGCTTTAGCCAGGAAGATGAGAGGGACTAGTCATCTTTCGTACCAGGAATTAATGGATCGGAAAAACAGAGGTCTAGAGAGGTCTCTAAATTTGGTCGTAATGGGGGAACAGGAAGAGGAAGGACAAGCAGAGGAAGATGACAGAGCAAAAGGAATTGGATGACGTGTCTCTTTTTTGGTTTCAGCCTTGAGGACAAGGCTGATTTTAAGGGTGGGGTAATGATAGGAATGTTGTTGTGGATTTTGGTTATATCTGTCAAGTTACTGTAGCATTTTCTATTATGGGGTAATTAGGTAAATTTTAGAAGGGTGAGTTGTTATAAATAAAGGAGAGGGAATGTAAGTGAGTAGGCTTGATAATTTGTCAAAATAGTAAGAGCATTTGTTCTGGTATCTTGAGGGTAGGAGACCTGTGAGAGGTTTTCTGTAGGAACCTTAGCTCTGGGAGGGGGATTTCTTTATGTAATCCTTCTATTTCTATCAATATATTTCAGTCTCTTTTTTTGGTTTCTATTAGATAACTAAAGAATAATTTGTCAATAAATGTTACATAACATCAAATTTATTAATAACATATTTATTTGTGTTGTTAAATTGAAAGGATAATTTTATAAGGGTTCAAATTGAGAAATATCTCAACTATGAGGGACTAAACTGAGAAACAATTTTGTAAGGGACCAAATTGAAAAATATTTTATTTGTGAGAGACCAAAATGGAGTTTTAGTCATCCAAAAAATGTCAAACGCCATGCCTTGCAATTTAGAATTTCTCAGTAGAAACACAATGATCTCTTCATCCACAAATTAATTGAGAAAGTCCCTCTAAAATACTGCTTCTATTCATAAATCTCCTTATTCCCATGTCTATCAATTTTTTTTTGGGTAAACAATCATCAGGTATTTGAACACCACACGAGTATCAATTAATCTGAATTCAAGCCGGATAGGATCACAATATTTTCAAAAGTCAGAAGTCAGAAGTACAAGGAATGGCAGTAGCATCAAAAAAAGGAAACACAAATTTTACACACAGCACAAAGGTTTAAAAGCAAGGGAAAATATATCAACTTTATGAGATAGCCATCCTTGAAACTAGTTTTCCACAATCAATGATAATTTAAAGACAACAAAAATACAAAATTCCAACCTAAAGAACATACCCTGATTATATTATAAAAGCTAATACATTTTGTGAGTAACATTTGATCCTAGTGAGTAGTATAAGAATAAGAACATGCATCCAAAACTTAAAAGCCACCACAAGTAAATAGAGGTCAGACTTAAAAAGATCAGACTTGGGCAGTGCCTTCAGTGAATTTCGGGTCCTCACATCTATATGTGCCATCTGGTGCAATTCCGAAGCCTTTTGGATCGGCAAAGACATTCTCCAGAAGCTGGCTGCGGGGTGGGAGAGGGCTCTCATCTGCAAACTCAACGGCGTCATCGAGTACCTCATCGATCTTCTTCTCAATGTTCTTCAACTCCTGTTCATTGGCTAATTTGTTCTCAATCAAGAATTTCTTCAATGCAGAGATAGGATCCCTACCAGCATAGCGTGCCTTCTCAGCTGCCAACGCAGAAACAGGTGATGATGGTTAATTTTTCAGACTTGAAAAGATTTTATGTAGTTAAACATGTAGAAATGAAGAATTTTAAGATTTATGGGGGAGCTTTTAGAAAATAAGCCGTGCTAGATATACCAGGCAATACAGCAACTAAGCAACCAAAGTTTTAACAGTATTGTTTGAATTAAGTGAACATGATTAAGGTAACTAAGTATCAAAGCATGAAAAGGTGGAAGCATGGCTTATGAAACTAAAAGGGTGGTTCTCACTTTGGTCTCCCATAGAGTTTTCTTCTCATTTTGATCCCTCATATATAGGGTATTTCTCAATTTAGCATCTCATAAAATTATCTTATCAATTTGGTCTCTCCTTGCCACAGATAATATTACTCAATTTGACCCCTCACAAATAAAATTGTTACCAAAAAAGTCCTGCTGATTTGCAATTAATAAAACTTATTGTCAATTTACATAATTATATAATGATGACTAAAGAATAATTTTTCAAAATATGTTACATAACATCAAATTATTAATTTCATTAATAATATATTGACAGAAAGGCATTATTGATAATATATTTATTTGTTTTGTGAGGGACTAAATTGAAAAGGTAATTTTATAAGGGTTCAAATTGAAAAATATCTCAACTATGAGGGTTCATGTGAATACTGAATTAGTTTCATGTGAATACTATTATTGCAACCCTTCGCCAGGTGAGTTGCAATAATATTCTTCCTCTCAAGTCTAAAATGTACCATTAACACAGTTCTTAGGCACCTATCATAAGAATTAAATGGAGAATCACACAAAGAGACCAAGCTTTGGTCCGATGGGGTCTCTAATTAATATGGATCCTCACTTCTACAATTCTACAAGAATTTTAATCAGACATGCTCGAAGATGTTACTTTATACAAAGAGAGAAACATTTCAACAAAGATAAGTTTAGCTAATGGATCAAAATGCATCATAGTCAACCCTAAACAAGTTTCCTCTTATCCCATTCCAAATTAAACGAACATGCTTAAAAATTGGTTGTTTTGGCAAGAGACTCATCAGTTGTTGATTATAGTCTTAGTAACTTGATCCTATCAGCATGCTTCTTCCAATAGTTATACACTTTTCTAGCAACCAAGGACAAATGATACCTCTTTACAACATTAACAGACATAAGGTGCATCACTGCAAGCTCAATCCCTCCAAGATGCACCATTCATATTTGCTAATAATGAGACTAAGAACCATTTTTATTAACCACTAAGGCCACCATTGTATATATAAGTTCTAGTCGATGATCCAAATCAATTTTCATTACATCTAAACACTTTTTCAGCATCCAACATGCAGAAGAAGGTGCTCTTAAATTGGTTGAATTTTCCAGGAAGCTGGGAAGTTAACACACAGTAAACTATTTGACAAAGCATTTACAAGGGTATGTATAGTGCAACAGAACAAAGCATGAAGGATGCAAACAACCAGCAATTTAATTTGCTTAAAACTTAACTAAATAGTGGAGTTATAAAATAACTTAGATCACAAACATAATCTATATTCTCACCAGGGTCACGAAGTTCATCTGGATCAGCCAGTGAATGTCCTCTAAATCTGTAGGTCTCACATTCCACTAAAGTTGGTCCCTCTCCTCTTCTAGCTCTTTCGATTGCCTCCTTTGCCACCTCTCTGACCTTCAAAACATCCATCCCATCTACATGAACTCCTGGCATTCCAAATGCTGGTCCTTTCTTCCATATCTCAGGATCTGAAGTCGCCCTGAGATGTGACATACCAATAGCCCACAAATTGTTTTCCACAACAAACACAATTGGCAATTTCCACAAAGCGGCCATATTTAGGCATTCAAAGAATTGCCCATTATTACAAGTCCCATCTCCAAAAAATGCCAGTGTCACCTGATCGGCATCTGCCTGTTTTAATACCTCCCTTCTATACTTAGAGGAAAATGCTGCCCCAGTAGCTACAGGAATTCCTTCACCAATGAATGCAAAGCCACCAAGCACATTGTGCTCTTTTGAGAACATATGCATCGAACCACCTTGACCACGACAACATCCAGTTGCCTTTCCAAAAAGCTCACTCATCACAGCACGAGCCGAGACTCCCTTACTCAGCGAATGAACATGATCTCGGTAGGTGCTTACTACATAATCTTCTTTCTTCAGAAGTTTGATGAACCCAGTTGACACAGCTTCTTGGCCATTATACAAGTGGACAAAGCCAAACATTTTGCCTCTATAGTACATCTGGGCACACATGTCTTCAAAGGCCCTGCCTAACACCATGTCTTCATAGAGCTCCAAACCTTCCTCTTTCGTAATAAGCTGTATACAAAAGTCCAAATAAAAGCAATAATCTTAAATCCTATTTCCAAACTTGAGTTGCAAACTTAGATAGACACCATTTACCGCAACCAGAAGCAAATTGGACAGATAATACAAGAGATTTCTTACTTTCATACAAAACACACAAAATTAATATCGTCAGAGTTCGGAGCATCCTCATATTAAGAAAACACACATACACACACAAAAGAAAAAGCAAAATGACGAAAAATTTGCACTCGAACCACTCAGTTTGCTCTCTTTTGCTTGCAAAGTATGAACCAAATTGGGTTCAATAAAGCTCAATTCAGTGGGAAGCTTTAATTTTCTCCACTACCCATTACATACAACCCATTCAACATGAAGAAGCAGCACACATAAACATTTCCTACTAGCTATTCCCAATAAGCAGACATTCATATAAAAAGAAGGGCTTCAAGATAAAGGGTTACCAGATTAGCACCCGACTTAAGCTTCTTCTCCTTGATAACATCGGACACTGCAACAACAGCGGATCGACGGTGGGGGTTGCGCTGAGAAATCTTGGAGAGAGAATTGAAGCGGAGCTTGTGGGTGGATCCGAGGAAAGAGGAGCTAGCTCTGAAGGGATCAAACGACCGAAGCTTGTCGTTACTGGATCTGGGTGTGACGGAATTGATGGGAAGAGGGTGCGGCGCGAACTTGGTTGCAGCGAAAGACATTTTTGGTTGATTGCAACGAAATGCAATGGTGGGGAAAGCGAGGAAGAGAGAGATAGAGACAAAGCCTTTGAGAGGCGAAGGAAAGGGGAGGGAGTTAAATGGGGAAGAAGAAGAGAGGATTTGGCGGAGGAAACGAGGCAGAGAGACGTGGAATTTGCCGTCTGGAGCGTTGGGGGCTATGTGGAATGTGGAAATGAATTGAATTGATAGATATTCAGAAGAATCAGAGTAAGCCACCCAAATCCCAACCAATATTGCTGCCTATGTTCCTGAATGAATGAACTAGGCATTGGGAAATTTTTTATGGAAATGATCACTTTGTTTTCTTTTTTAGTTTTTTTCCTCACTGAAGGTGAATCTGTTATCTGTATACAATTGATAACTTCTTCAAAACATGATAGTCACTTTGCAAAAAAGTAAAAATGGTAGTCAATTTTTTTAAACATTATGACTAGGAGTCTTACTCAAGTTTAAATTTTTTAATTATTTCAAAAATTATCTTTTTTATATTTATCTAATTAGTGCATTTAATATTATGTATTTTTTAAGTTGTACCAAGAAATATAAAACTCGTCATATTAAATTAAATAAACTTAAAATGGAAAGAATTTAGTTATACAATTTATTTCTTTGATGTTAATAGTTGATAATAAATCTTTTTTTAACTTTTTAATTTTATGCAATATAATTTATTTATTAAATTTTGTTTAGCTAAAATTCTAACACCATTTGTTTATATATATTGAAAGGGCGAAATTAACAATATATATATATATATATATATATATATATATATATATATATATATATCCCATATGTCATCTCCAGTGTTAAATAATGGCTTTTTTAATCATTTTTTTCTAAAATTTTGCAAAAAAAAAAATCTTTAAAATGATTAGTCGAATTTACTTTTTTATTTTTATTTTGCCCCTTTCAACTTACTTGCGTTAAGATTTTGGAGGAAGAAATTAACCAAACAATTAAGAAAAGTGATTACAATAATTAAAATTACAGAATTAAGTTAAGAGGTTAATTAAGAGGTTTACTGATTAAAAAATGATTAATTTTTTAACATTAAGAGAAAATTACAAACAAAAGTCCTGTTTAGATAAACAATTTAATTAAGTGCTTATATAATAAACGCTTATTATATAATCATATAAGCGCTTATATATAAGTACAATTGAAGAGTTTATGAGAGTAAATTTTACATAAGTTATTTTCAATTTATTTTCATAAGTTATTCTAGAGAGCTTATGAAAATAAGCTAAAAATAATTTATGGACATGCCATAAGCTATTATTATAAGCTCTCCCAAATATATACATAAGTGTTTATATTACAACATAAGTCAAATAAGATCAAAATAAATTTTTCTAGGGCCAAAGTATTTTAGACAGTAAAACATTATTGATAGCGGATGAGTTATTAAATTTGCCGAATAAAATAAGAAGAGATTGTATAAGTATTTATTGAAAATAAAATAGTCTAAGGCTTGTTTAATGTAATAACCATCTTAGGAGAATGGAGAAAAAATTTTCTTGTATAGGCTTTATAGTTAGTACGTTAGCTGTAGACTCCACCAAAAGATAAGGCTAAATTATATTAACTTTTTCAAATCTAATTAGATAATATTTACTACTTATCTAATTTTAAATATTATATTTGACTTTTTTTTAATAATTTGATATATATTATAAAAATTCCCTTCGAATTTATATTTTGTCAAATCCATTAGCTGTATATATATAATTTAATATTACAATTTTATTCTTAACATGACAATAAAAGTAATTGCTGTTAACATCTTATGTAAATTATGATTTTATTTTTAATATAGTTGTCAAAATTGTTATATGCTCTTATAATTGCAAGAAACACGTGCAAAAAAATAATATTCATAGTTTTAATATTATTTATCCAAAATATATAGTTTTAATATGATAAAATTAGTTGAATTATGTGTGAAATAGTGGTTGTTAAGTTTACACAGCCTACACCTATGTTAGAATAGACCAAAGTCCTCTCCTTGGTCCTTAATCGGAGGTGGGATGGTGGAAGTAGGCTAAGGAGGAAAAAAACCCATTTTCCGTTAGAATGCCTCGAGAAATAAAAAGGAATATTGAAACCATTGCAGAAGGCCTCACAGAAGAAACAGAAGGAAATATTGAAAAATTAAACTGAAAGCCACTTTGCAACAAAACCAGTCCACCAGAGGCTAAAATGAAGAGGAAGTCACATAAAAATGTTTACTTTTCATCATATCACTCGAATGTTGTAAGCTCCCTACAATGGCCTTTTATAATTTTGTACACATACAAAACCTTGAAGTTCTCTCACTAAAAAAAAAAAATAGAATGAAACTTTGTCTACTTACAGTCTCTATCATGGTTACAACAGCTGCTAAAATATATACTAAATTAAATATGATACAAAAGAATATAATCGGCTAATAAACTAAGAAAACCTCAGCTACAGACAACCTAAGATGGAACTAAATCCGCTTTGTTAGTCTATACAGTTTGGTCAGTGCTTAATCTGTCTCTGTCAAATTGAAAAAGTTCGGTCACAGCTTGTTGTCCTTCTCCTTACCTGTTGGACAGGTTTCCCTAGTGTCAGAATTCAACATTTCTAAGACAATCATACCTTGGCTAAATAAACAAGGGATTTTGGTTCTCTTCATTTCTAACAAAAAATAGAGAGTGCATTTTTTAATTGTGACTGTCTCTTATGGATTGAACGGTAACAATTAAAGAAATAAAATTAAAATAGAATAATCAAACCGCATGTAATATTTCTTTTTTTCAATAGTGACTGTCCGATTCAAAATAGTGCACTCTCAATTTTTTTCCACTAGAAACACAGAGAATCCCAATCCATTAACAAGACTCACCAAATATACTTGATTTTAGTGGAAACCGAATTGCTGACCCCTTTACCCGAAGCTCCCGCTGTTGCTTGTTTCTACTTTGTTTATCAGCAACTGCAGAACTGGCACTGCTACTTTCTCCAGCCAGAAGATCTGTCACTCTGTTTACCTTTTCATGGTATACAGCAGGTGGTGCAAGCCTCAGCTGAGGCAAGTTTTCTATTTGCATAAATCTCTGATCTTTCTGCAAGCTGGACAAGATCTCAAACTGCAGAGCCAATTTTACCGTTTGATCAAAATTTGAAAGTCCCGGAAAGTCTGGATGTAGTCATAGATAATATTTAAGAGTAAACTACATTCACCTTTCCCAAGAGTTTTTTAAAACCTACAGTACACCCACAACCTCTATAGCTTCAATTTGGACAAAACTTATAGCAGTTCTTTATATTTTCTTTTAATCAGGTTTTCTACTAAAAATAGAACATGTGAAAAAATTTTCTTGAAAGACTAATCATGCAATGCTGACTTTTAAAAAATATACAGTTAATTTTCAAAAACCATACACTTGTTGTGTTATGATTGAAAAATTATACAATTGTTATGTTCTTATTGGAGAATCTAATAGCAAAGATGTAAGACATTGCACCAAATTTTTTTCCTTTCAATTTATAGAGAAACCTCCCATTTATAGTTTATAATATACTCTGAAGTTTTCCTCCTACAAGCTCTAATTGGAATTTATAGAGGTATATATTTACCCGTGATATCTGTTGAGACCCATACACATTCTCTAATAACTCGCTTTCATGTGGATGAAAGGTACTTCCTTGAGGCTGTCGGCGTCTGGATAAGAATTTATTGACCAAGCCATTCTCAGCGACGACTGATTTGTTTTTAGACTGCTGGGACTTTTGGGCAGGCATACATACAGGGCATCCAGATGAAGAGCCTCCCCGTGATGACTCAATTTCCAAAGCTTCACAGTGGAGATGACTTGCATGGCCACAGTTGAAAACCCGAATCCCAGAGCTAACTGAGTTCTTTGTCAGAAGGCTACTACAAATACAGCATACGAAATTCCTGGGAGCATACCCATGGGAGGCTCCTTTCTTGAGTAAACTCATAGTATAAAACGTATCATCCTCAATCAAGGATTTGGCAGAATCCTACTTACAAAGCAGAGGGAAAGGAAATAAATAAATAAACTCCTCAGAAAATGAAGAGAAGAAAAATTCAAATAATTCATCACTGTAACCAAATCTGCAAAGAAGAATTAATTTGTCCATGAAAAGCCTAAATTATACTGTGGATATGACCATATTAAGTTATAGCTAAAGGTCCCTTTTCCTCTTTTTAGAGTAAGTTTCTTTCTTTTCTTCAAAGTCCGAATTCTTTCTTTTCTTCAAAGTCCGACTAAATTGCCAACAAAAATGATGAGAAATAATATATGAACATGTAAATTATGATTAAACATATACCCCTTGAAGAAATTTTTTACATGATTCTGTCAATAGCTTCAAATGGTTATTGTTAGAATTTGTCTAACTACTTAGGATATTTGAATTTTTTGTAATAATTAGTGATTATTAGCAACTAGTAGTAGATATTCTCAGTTCGGACCTTAGGAATTAGGGAGATTAGTCAATCACTACACTTTAGCAATTTGTCTCCTATTTACTTTACTTCCTAGAATAGCACTCTCACAACTGTATAACTAGCCATGCATTCTTCCTTGTTGATCAATAATAAGATATATTAGACATTTTGTCAATAATTAAGTAGAATTCTATCAAGGATAGTATGTTTTGTAAATTGCAAAGGTTGATGAAATAATTAAATTTAAAAAAAAAAAAAAAAAGGAAGAACAAAAGTACAAAATCTTACCAGAATTCTTCTTTCAAAGCCGTAAGTCCCAAGCATACCCAATATGGTAAGTTTAAAATCCCCAAATTCTTGGCTACCATTATCAGAAAGGAGCTTGGACATGATAGTTGGAAGGTGAACATAACCTATCATTCCCTCAACAATCTCCTTGATGAACAGGGAGAATATTCTCCTCAAGATATGAGCACCTTTATGAGACTTGGAGATTTTCCATCTGCTTTTGCCTGTGTCCTTTTTCAGTTGTGAAACTGGCGATCCAGCAAACATTTGAAAATAATCTTCTCTCTCAGAAGCCCTCTCGTCAGCATTTGAATCCAACATCGGGTCACAAAACCTTGATGAAAATTTAAAGGTAGTTAGACAAAAGCAGCAGAGATTGGGGAAAATAATTTGTAAAATGCCTTTTTTTTTTTTTTGGGTTTTCAGACTAGGTATAGAGAAACTAGAAACTAGGTATAGAGAAACTACCATTAAAATAATGGAAAGAAAAACTCGTCTCTTTTTTATTTTTTCTTTTGTAGATTACATTCCCCTCCCTTAAACCCAAAAAATGCACTACACTTAACCATCTGCAACAAAAGATTAGCTACAATTATTCCTCTTGTAAACTTAATGTCAATTGCTGGCATCTTAATTAAGCTAAGCCTACCATGAATGACTGATAGGAACCTAATTTTGCGAGTTCAGCTCTGATATACAAGAGTTTCCAGGAAATCAACAAAGGAAATATGAAAAATCCACGCCCTCACAAGCCTAGGCACTCATCACAGTCCACAAACTCTGCCTGCCTCTCACCTTTTTCTCAGCCTCCTTATCCCTCTCCCGAAGCCTAACTAACTTCTAGAAACCCCTCTTGTCTGCCACCACATGCCTTCCAACAGAATTTATTCCGTCAAACTGTCAGTGTCCTGGATATGCTGCTCATTATTCCCAACAATGCCATTTCTCTTCTTGGATGTATAGACTCTCCTAATTGGAAGTCTATCAATGACCATATACTTACTTTTGGGACATAAAACGACACGTCATAACATCATTCTAGTTTAAAACATCTGAAGCATTGACTCCCTCTACAAAAAAGTGCTAATTAATCCCTTCCAAATCCAATGCTAAATGAAGGATGCTGTCTAGGCTACAGCAACTGAGATTACTTTGATATTAGGACTTTATCCTCAAACTAATTAGTTATTCTTTTTCCAGTCATTATGTCTTTCCTTTTCTTAAATCCCAAATTAACCACAGTCCCCTAAATACATATTTACATGTCTATTCTGCACTAAAAACACGTACATTTGTGACACTGACTATTGACAAGAAATTTTGTTAACAAGCTATGACATACGGTAATATAATCATTGTGTAACTTAAGTTCTATTGGAATGTAAAAAATGCATGGAGGAAAGAAAATGAATATTGGCATTGAACTTACGAGTCAAGTAATATAAACCAATGTGCCTCTGACTCCTCTGGATTTAAACGAGGGGTGTTCCGTTGGCACAGACCAATACAGGCATGCAATAAATTTTGTATTTCATCCACCTATTGGATAGTAAGTGGTAAAAATATTAGGTTACCTAATAGATACAGACATTTAAGCATGCACAAAAAATACACCAACTAGAGCATAGTAAAATGTTCCAATTTCAGGGACAGATATACAAACCTCTTTCATTCTTAATACAGTGTCGAACAGTTTCATATGGGAAGAACCACCCAATGAAGGATTTGAAACTACAGTTTCCACAGAAGCATCAAGCTCAACAAATTTTTTGCTCAGACCAGAAAGTGTAAGTAAAAGAGCACCACCAACATCACCAACCCTTTCTAATAGATATGCAGCAGCATCTATAATTCCATATTCTTGACATAGACGTAAGCAATGTTCTACACGATAGCTATCAAACATTTCCAAAAATTTAAGGACTGAACCACCTTCATATTGGCATAATAGCTGCAAAATGAAAATGTAAAACATCAAACAAATCCTTTGGAGACAAGGAAGTTGTGGAAAGAAAGAGAACACTGACTACATAAGTTGGCATGTGCCATATGACAAGAATAACAAAAAATACCACAACAGTCACACCACTGAGCCTTAACAGTCAAGTTAGTTCTAAATTAAAAAAAAAAATCAAAATAATATTGTCGCTGCTAATTAAAACTCACCTCAAGATAAAGCTCAATAAGATCATCAGTCACATGGATAGGACTTTCCCGAATGTACTTGGGAAAATTAGACAGACTATCCAAGTAAGCATCAATTCCTTGTGGATGATCCTTAACCTGCTTTCCACTGGGTGCATCCATTATATCATCCTTTCTTAATTTAGATAAGTCTAGGGTACCAGATAAGTGAACCTCAATGACTGTCTTTAAATAAAGGAAAAGACTTCTTGGATGAGAGTGAAGTTCAGTGATGATACGAGAATTTTCATCACTGAAATGACTTAAAACCATAAGATATGTACCCTCCCTGCAGTGGAATAAGAAGTGAGAAAATGTAATGCAGATAATTATATACGTTCCATAAATTAAAATAAGGAAACCAGAAATTCTATATAACCTGCAGGAGAATCTAACTAGAGAAGGATTAATAAAGAGGATTACCTGCTCAACTCAACCAGTTTAGGAATCCGAGATATAACTGCAGATCGAATAGCAGCATGGTCATTACCAGTCAGCTGCAGTAACATTGTGTTGATAAAGGAGAAGGCATGAATAGGTTCATCTACATCTTTCATATAGCTATCTAATGCTGCTACATACTCATGTCTGACGGCATGAATAAACCCACAAACCTAAAAATCAACAAAAACAGCTGAAAGAATCAGTTAACTAGACAAAATAAATATTTGACTGCACCATACTTCCAAAGACAGTATTCACCAAACTAGGCATTGTACCTGGTGATATTGTGCTCTCTCACATAGGCCTAGCACATATGATGGATCCCAGTCCAACTCCGGCAATACCTTCAGAAGTGCAAGCACCTGTTTTTCTCTCTTTTTTGGAGTTGAACTATACGAAGAACCAATAATCGGAAAAGAACTCTCTGATGTCAAATATTCCAATATTTGAAATAGCACACTCTTTGAGACTATAGCTCTTTGGAGCGCAACATAATATGCAATGAACTCAAATAGATGACCAATGTCCTTCTTTGAAGGCCATTCTTTTACCAAGCCATCATCACTCCTGCTGGAACTTGTATCAATCAGAGAAACAGTCGTATCGATTATGCGAATGAGAGCGTCCACTGTATTCTGAACCAAGAGATTTTGAGTTTCAGTAACATTATCAATTTCCTTTTTTTCCTCCTTAGCATCTCTGGCATTCGAAATTTCATCTTCTACAAAAGCATTTCTAAGAACATCTAATGTAGCTTCAGTATCTAACTCTAAAAGAAGATACAAATTCAGGCATGGTCCTCTGGACCTTGAGTCTACAACTGATTTTGGTTTAAGAGCATTTGCTTCCTCTAACAAAAATTCTACAAGTTCTTTTTTAAGAGATGGCAAGCGTGTGGAAGGAATGGTTCCATGTCCTGCAAATATATGCAACAAATGCATCGTCTTTTAGCACTAGTAGTAGTAGTAGTACTATTTCTATATGTTAAAAGCAGAAAATAATAAAAAAAGAAATCAAAAGCACAGAAAACAAAAGAAAAAAATTACCTGGTGGAAATGCAAGACCAGTAAAGCAGTACTTGAGATAAACCAGCATTCTATACCTGTTAAAGAAAGAGAAAAGCACAAAATTAGAGTCAGCCAGTTTTAACAAGCTTAAATAAGACTAATTCTTTACAATTCAATTCACTCATACATGGCCGAGACAACCATTAAGTACTTGTAGTAAATCTTCTGATTCAATTTTCTTAATGGAGTAAATGCCTTCAAAAGAAAAGTCACAATGGAAGATCATGACTGAATTCACAAACGAAGATAGTTAAATAGGTAAGGTTGAGCATAGCTAGACAAAGAAGTTTAATTGAAGCACCTGCGTGGACCACATCTCAAAATAGATTAGAGAAAAGGCAATAGGAAGACAAAAGGCAACATACCCAAGCTCAGTAGTGCTTTCCTTTTGGCTAATTTGAAACACTGCAAACAGCTCCTCAAGTGGTGTCTTGTAATCATCCAATCCTTTATTAAAGAGATACACCAGTGCACTATATAGTCCATGCTCCCGGCATAATCTAACAACCTAAAAGAAGGTCATCATATACAAACATTAGACAGTTAAGTTAATAAATTCATATTGAAAGGAGTTGTTTAACATGAAAAAAGATTTTACAAGATCTAACAATAACCTGATTGAAATCCAAGGATGATATGTCCATGTGAAGAACACATTGCTCAACCCGCTGTAACCACCCCTTGGTGCTATAGTGCTCCACTAGAGCTTGCATAATCTAAAGAAATGGAGTAAAGTAGTAAAAAAAAAAAGAAAAAAGCAATTATAACAACGAAGAATATAAATTCAACATTCTAAAATGTTACTATCCATGACTTAGCCTCCAACAAATCTGAACTTTATGACATGAACCAATACCTCAGGAGGCAGAGATCCAAGCATATCCTTCAAAATATATGGCTCCAGAAGCTCCAAAAATGTATCTGAAAAAGGTATAAATCATTTGATCTGTGAACTATAATCAGCTGGAACAACTGGATCAATAATGTAAGAACTTCCCCGTAACTATTCATTTTTCCTAGACCATATTACAGTGTAAATATAGCTTCAGCAATAATTGCATCCATTTAACTAATGCAACCACAAATAAAGTAAAAAGATATATATATATATATATATATAGATATTGATGGGTGTTTAATATTTTCTCAAACAAATTTTAATTTTTTTATTCTCTTTTCATGAATTTTATAGTCATTCAAATGCAGAATTGCTCAAGTTAAGCAAAATATTTGATCAACTGATGAAAACGAAAATAGCATCTATCTTTTCGTTAAAAGATTATATGTAGCAATTTACTATTGGTATTACTATTAGTACAAATAATACTACTAACTCTACTTTTTAATTGTCAATTTGTTTGAAAAAGTCAAGGCATTTATTCCAATTTTACTGAAAACAAGCATAGCATAACAGTGACAGCTTTCGGCTTTAGGGGTTTTCATAGAGAATTTCTTAAATTTTACAATGTGTGGTGAAAAGTTTATGTACTTGTAAATTATAATTATATTAATTTCCTTTTGAATAATGCTTTATATCTCATATGTTAATAAGATTATGCACTTAAAATGGTAATTTCATAATCATATGTTTCTTTAACAAATCTCACCTTTTATTCTTTCCTTTACAAGCAATCTTATTTTCGAAACATGGAAAAAAAAAATAAAAGGGAAGAAAAAACAGGTATAAGTTAAAAGTTAAAAGTTATCAAATACACCCTTCTTCTGGTCTTCATGTCACCATAAGTCTATCAATTATATTGTGATAAAATTTACAATAAGTAGATATTATTTAAGATCTATTATCATTACTCCTTCTGTTATGGACTTATGTAAAGAATATCAGTGATAGTGGCTGGCACTGACGGATCAAAATATGGAACGAAGTGAAAACAGAGTCCCCTTTAAGAGCAGCAATTCAAGGCCAAAGATATAGGATTACCTCTCTGTTTAACATCCATAAATTTAGAGAAAATTTCATCAAAAAGTATGTCTGTCTTTTTTATATGAACACAGAATTCAACAGCTACTCCACCAACGCGGGTGTATTGCTCTTTTATCTCGCAATGCACAGAAATGCCTCCACCATTTGAATCATTAAATTGATTGAGTTTACCAATTTGGTTGCAGAATGCCACTGAAATGTATGAGAACACTTCATCAACATATGATGTAAGCAACTCTATCAAGAAGGGCATTATGACCTCGTGTATAGCATCCAAGGTTCTAGGAAGGTCAATAACCCCATGAGCTTGACCATCATATAGAGTCATTGCCATGCTCAGGGCACCCATCCAGTCACCTGCTTTCCGCAAAACCAGAATACGCTCTTTCCAGGGGAGAAGACGGCAAACAAGAAGATGTGTTGGACCAAGTATATAAATAGAAGCTCCGCGTATGGCAATACTGTTATGATAGGCTTTCTCAGGATTTCCAAATATATTAATGAACTGAGTATGGTAAGTTACTAGATCATCTCCTCCAGTACCATCTACACTAAAGCTTGTTTGGTGAATCAAAGTTCCATCCTTTGCAAATAAATGGAGCTGTCCAGCTGATGTGAGAACTACCAGCATCTGGACAAGTGCAAAAACAAGTAGAAGGAAATGAGTAGTAGGAAAAGAGACAGTTGGCAAGAACACATAGCCAGATGTCTGGTTAATGTTTGTTGAATAAGAGATGATATAATACCTGATCATCCAACCATACCAAACCTATAGCTGGACTGTCTAGAGACCATTTTCCATAAACTTTTAGTTCTGATTTTACCAACTTTGCAACCTGAACTTTCCGATCCCAAGCAATTGCAAGCAGGGAAACTCTTTCTGCAGCTTCCACAGCCATATTTTCTGCAAGATAGTAAAATTAGAAAGATGTCAACATGAAATGTAACAAAATGAATCCATACCATTAGAACTACGTGATCGTGCCATGTGTTTCCATGCAGTATATGGCATAGAACCCTCTCGAATCCCATCTGGCTTAGAGAGTTGAGCATAGACTTCCAACTTAGGACTCAACCGTACCTATAACAAAGACTTGATCTTTTTATTATACAATACACAAGTATTCTCCACAAAGCAGAAGAAAAAAAAAAAATACACAATAAAGATACATGGAATCAGTACAAACAACTCAAAGCTTCATACCACCAGAGCAGTTTGATGGGTGACAAATATGACCACACCTTCCTCAATTAAAGAAGAGCCTTCATTGAAGAGTTTCCAACCTGCATCTCCCCCAACAACTCCTCCCATCATGCTACTGATACTGCTTGTAGAGGCCATAGCGTTTCCCTGGGAATAAGGTGGAGCACTTCCACTGAATTCATCAGAAAGGAGTGGTGAAGCTGATAGCACGGTGCCCGTTCTTTGCCCATCAAGAAGACACTAAGAAATGAATACATATTCAACAACAAAGAATGAATACTGTATCAACTCAAAACTGCCCTGTATAACACAATGCTCATTTTTGGAATTAACAATGTACCTGGCTTTTGATGTTGAATCTATTAAGCAAAGGAACCACTGAGATACTGTGTAATAGAACCAGACCCTTACTATCACCAGTAACTGCTTTAAATTGACGAGTATTCTGGGGATCCTGTCCTAGAAACAATGCATGTACTACTGGTGCTGTATGCTCTCCACTAATAACTTTTGCCATCACGGCTTTTTGTACATCCCAAAAAGCAACGTGACCATTACCATAACCAGCTATAAGTAGGTCTCCTTGCTGATTGAAAGTCATGGAAGTTACTGGAACTTGTAAACGATCACCTTGCATGCCAAGCATTAACATCTGACGAGTGAACAGTATAGGTTGATTAATGAAGTAAAATGTGACATTAGAAGTTTCTCCAATAAATGCTAAAAAACATAAGAATCTATCTTGTCACTTCATTCTCTTAGATGTGTGATTGTTCAAAGGCTGTCTTTATGGCACCACAATGACGTGTACAAATTTTGACAAAATTCACAAATTCATCAGTTTTGCACACAGAAGTTTCCTCAACTCCTAAGAACCTTTTACATTTCTATATTGAGTTTCTCAGAAATTCTAGTACAAAATCTAAGAATAAGAAATAACGCAAATTCTAAGAGAGCAATTTAGAAAGTGAAACAGCAGTTAACCAAATATTAATATTGATTTTATCTGTTGATTTCCACAATTATTCAAACAGCAAAAGTAATTGCGCCAATTTATCACTTCCAAAGCCCTGAATAAAGATTTAAAATTTCAGTAAGTTATATGACATTAAGGTAGAGGTAGTTTGTTGGCCAAAAAAAATAAAAGAACGATTGATTAATTGAAGAAACAACCTTTCCATCCATATTGTCGGCATGATAAGGGGAATATCTAGTGGGCACCACAAAAATGAGTCCTTTTGTCATTCCAACTGCGATGTAATTAGCATGTACTGCCAAGACTTGAGGGGAACCATGTTCACGTCTGAATGTCTGGGATGAAATGACTCTTGTTATGGCATTGTCAGCATCAATATCAAAATATCCCAATGTCGTGGAACCCCTCCGGACACCCTCCAGCCTCATTGGCTGGGCAGCAGCACCCTCTTCCCAGTGCAACCCAGTTGAAGCATGCTTTTTCTCCAGTTCTTCAGCTAATTCAATTGGCTTCTTTGAAGGGCGTAATTTTTTCTCTGCTCTCCTACTGGCCCTTTTGTTTTCCAGTTGCTCAAGTGTCTCTTTTACTAGTTCATTAATTTCACTTGTTGAACTACTAGAATCATCATTGCCACCATCAATCAGGTCGTCTTTATCATATTGCATAGACGCACTAGCATTCGCCACATCTTCTGTTACCAAGGAAGCAGTATTTATACCATCATCATTTATTCCTTTATCGTTAATATCAATATGAGAAGGACTATTTTTGTCATTAAAATCCTTGTCAATAGAAGGTGAAGAATTGATATTCGTTTTAGAATCAAGTTCACCAGCAGAAACGGATACTTCAATACCATCTTCAATTTCACTGGAGCAAGGGGCAGCAGTAGATTCATTGAAATTTCTATTCTCCTCAATTAGAAGAGAAGAATCGCTCTGCAACTCATTAGCAGCATTACCGATACCAGACTTCGAATCATCCACTTCAGTCGCAACTTCCGCTTCATTCTCAAAATGCCCACTGGGTATTATGCTCTCTCGCTTATTCTCAAAAGTCTCAACGTTCCTTAGCACTTGATCAACATGATTAACCACAGAAGACTGAGAATCATTTAATTTCTCCTCAACCTCCTCTGACTTATCGCTAGGCTTGGTAAGTTGATGCCCAGCCACGCCCAAATCACCATTGGAAGAAATATCAGAATCATCAGTAACAATGGAATTCAATTCACTACTATCCAGAACTCTCTGAAACGTCCCGCTCCCCGCCCTCCTCGACTTGATAGCCGCCGCATGGGGCGTAGGTACCGATCTAGAAGCCGCAGCGGCGGCAGCCAACGCCGCACCCGGTTTTGCGTTCGATCTCACCCCACGGAAAAGAGAAGGCGGCAATGGCCGTGAAACCCTTCGAAACGGGTCATCGGATGTCTCACCGGGTTTCACCCGGGAAAATAAACTCGTTCTGGACTGGACTACCTTATCGTCCGACTGAGTTACTTTCCGATCTTCTGAATTCTTCTGGGCATCTACAAGCGGAAATTCTGAGACCGAACTATGGGTAGAAGAGGCTGGTCTAGAAATTGAGGGATCTGAGGGGCGGCGAGTGTGGCGGAGAAAGGAGGGGGAGGGAGGAGGGGAGGAGGACGAGGATGAGGAAGTATCACAATCGTTGAGGATTTCGTCGACGGTACGGCGAGGGACAGAGCGGAGGACGGCATCGTTTCTGTTGTTGTGGTGGTGATCGTCGTCGTCGTCAGAGGAAGCGGAGGAATGGAGGAAAGAGTCGAGGTCGAGATCCATGGAGGGTGAATCAGGAGTAATGGACTTGCTGGCCATCGCTGATTCTCTCCAAGTGATTTTGGCCGCCGACGACAGTAGTTCTATGCTGAAAGTGAATTTTTTTTTATTTAGAGAAAATTTATTTGTATTACCAATTTAATTTCTATTTTTTATTTTACTCTTTTTTTTAATTTAATCTCTAACACTAATATCTATTAGAATAAATTATTAATTTAATTATTTAAATATTATAATTATCTCAGTTTAAGTTATCTTAATTTAATTTTTAAAAATTAAATATTTTATTTATTTTTTAAAAATTATATATTTTATCAAGATAATTTTTTATAATAAAAATTTTAAGATTTTCGTTAAATTTTGAAACTAAGTAACAAAAAGAATTAAATTAATATAAATGATTCTTTTCAAAATTAAATTAAGGCAATCATAATTTTTAGAGACAGGTACTTTCTTCTATATATTATAATATAATAGCATTATTATTTTATTTAATATCAAAATTTACTCATGTATTATTACTATACTGTAATATCTGTTAATTTTAAAATATAATTCGCTTAAAAGTATTTTAGAATTCTACAACGTTACTTTAGTTATTTATTTTGGTCATTTTTAATTTTCATATTTAATTGTTCTCTTTGAATATTATTTATGAAAATTGAGTTAAATGACTGGACTAAATATTTGCACAATGAGGGATATATTCTAAGAATGGTGAAATTCATGGAAAAGTGGTTTCATAATGGTCAATTAGTCCATTTATTGTAAATTGACTGGATGGGTTTGGATGCTGGGTTATGGATACCCCTCATTTAATATAAAGTTTCAATAGTACCCCTCATTTTTTCACTCAGGAAGGCAGAAAAGCATTTCTCTCTCAGTTCTTCAGTTTCTTCTCAAATCCTTTCCTTAATCTTCAGAAGTTCGATTATTTGTTCAGTTCAAAAGCTTTGTAAGGATCAAAGGTAAGCTTTAATCCGATTATTTTCCTTAAATTTCAGTTTATGTAGAAGATCAGAGAAGGTTTTGTTCTTGAAGATTTTGATGATAATTCATGAATCTCAGTTGTTTTAGAAGTTATATTTGAGTTATAATCGGTTAAAAGAGTTGAAATTCTGGTTTTGAAACAAGAAAGGGAAAGGATGAAATTGTTAGAAATTTCTGCAAAAACCGAGTTACTGTAGCGACCAGAAATTTTGAAACAAAATCTGGAAAATTTTCTTCGGTACTGTAGCAGTACTGTAGTGTCGGCAGTCAACGGTACTGTAGCGAACCGACACTGTAGCAAACCGTACTGTAGCAACCCGTTACTGTAGCAGTCAGAAAATTTTACGTATTTTCGTGATTTTGTTTCCTTTCTTATGATTCCTTGTAATATATTTTACTAGGAAATTTTCCTACACAAATTCTAGTGTGGAACAAGGTAAACTTTGACAAACATCAAGGTGAGTGAATAACCTTGCTCAGCTAATTTGATATTAATAGTCAAAGTACAATATAAGTACCATTTACAATATTATTTGGATAATAAGCAATTAATTTTTCATATGGGAGTATATGATGATCAATAGAAATAAGAGTATGTAGAAATTATTTATTTCATGACAATTGTACTATGTGATGAATTCTCATTATCTTATTAATGAGTAAAGATCTACGGGATCTAATACACGAGTATGAAAGGGTTAAAGTCCCATACTACTCGGTGTATATCTAAGAAATCTTATACACGAGTTTGAAAGGGTTAGAGTCCCATACTACTCAGTGCATATCTATGAAATCTATACACGAGTTGAAAGGGTTAAAGTCTCATACTACTCGGTGTATACCTATGAGATCTTATTCATGAGTTTGAAAGGGTTAGAGTCTCATACTACTCTATGTATAAGACAATTAATTATATGAGTAAATGTGGTATTTGTACTTTTGATATTTTATATAGTACAGTTATTTACTTACTGAGTTTTTAAATAAACTCACACTCCCTATGATTATTTTTTTCAGATACAGAAAATAAAGAACAAGAGTATCCGTTTGAAGATTAGAAGCCCTTGGGATTATTCTCTATTTCTGTCTGGTGGGACACCAGTACTTATTAATGTGGATATTAGAAACGCTCTGTACTTTCTATAGGTCTCATAGGCTTGCGATGAGATAGAAATATCAGACTATGTATGTCTATATTTGCTTATCAGATGAATATAATTCTGTAGTGTGGAATGAATGATTAAGGTTGAATGTAAAACCTTACAGAATATATGTATATAACGTATGTTTGAGAATTATATCAAATGAGTAGTATCTTTTCACATGCTCAATTTTTGGGATGGGACATATATTATGTTTATATGTTGATATTGATTAAATATATATGGTTTAAGACGTTTTTCCACTGTGAACGTGAACAATAATTTTTACAAAAAAAATTATATACACTTATCTTTCCAAAAACATATTTATATTTTAAAATAATATTAAATCAGCCATAAACTCAAGTGTTTATATCAGGAACATAATATTTTAAACAAATAATAAAGACCACATATATAATTTTTGAGTTTAATATCAACAGTGGCGTATTTAAGACCCCTCAGTCAGGGGACAAAATTTTTATTCACTTTTTTAGATTTAATGGTAATTTCCTCAAAAAATATTTCCATTACAAAAAAAAATTTCTTCTTCTAAATCCTAATTACATAATCAATCAACCAATTTGATAAATTTAGACCTATGTACAAAACCTCCAAATTTTAATCTTTTACAAAGAGGTCCCTAACAATGGAATGATAAATTAACTATCATCAAGAAAAAATTTCATAAAATTCACTTCACGAATATGTTACTCATAATTCTAATTGTATAATCAATCAACCAATTTGATGGAATTAGACCTATGTACAAAAATTTCAAATTTCAAACTTTTACAAAGAGGTCTCTAACAATCAAATGAGAAATTAACCATTATCAAGAAAAAATTTCATAAAATTGACTTCACAAATATATTACTCATGATTCTAATTACATAATCAATTAACCAATTTGATAGAATTATATTTATTCACAAAAACTCCAAATTTCAAGCTTTTACAAAAAGGTCCTTAACAATCAAATGAGAAATTAATCATCAAAAAGTTTATGAAATTGACTTTACAAATGTGTTATTCATGATTCTAATTACATAATCAATTAACCAATTTGATAAAATTAGACCTATGTACAAAAAATACCAAATTTCAAACTTTTACAAAGAGGTCCCTAACAATACAATGAAAAATTAACCATCATAAAAAAAAATTCATAAAATTGACTTCACAAATGTTACTCATGATCCTAATTACATAATCAATTAACCAATTTAATAGAATTAGATCTATGCACAAAAACACCAAATTTCAAGCTTTTACAAAGAAGTCCCTAATAATGAAATGAGAAATTAACCATCATAAAAAAAAAATTTTGTGACTCTGGGGAGTGGGGGTCTCATGACTGTAAGCAGTAGAGAGGGACTAAGTCACTGAAGGAGTTCAAAAAAATACTAAGGGAGTTAAAAAAAACCAAGAGGGGGGGCAAATGAAATTTTTTTTTTTTACATATGGTTATGTAAAATCCAGGGGTGCAGCTGTACCCCCTCAACCAAACGTGGCTCCGCCAATGAATATCAATATTATCAACATTTTGCTAGTCAAGTTAGCTTCAAACTAATGAAATTAAAATCATTACACATCTCCATGTTGAGATCAAATAGAAAAAGATCATAAAATATAACAACTAATTTAAAAAAAATAAAACAAAATAAACTTTAAAGATAAGATATACAATTATTTCTCTTCTAGGGTCAGTTGAATTGAATCTTTCATGAACACGGAACTCGAGTCTCTGACCATAAAACGACATGTCATAGTTCACACGAGGCTAAACTAAATTTACATTACCAATCAAAGTCCTAAAACTTGGTAATAAAGTCATTAGAGATTTTTTTTTAATGTCGTGGTGAAAAATTATGCTTATTATAGTTCAAATTTTCATATTAAACTTTTAAAACTTATAGGAAATTGTTGATATATATATATATAAAGCTACATATCAACAAATTTCTGTAAATTGATATATATATATATATATATAACTAGATAACTTATTAAATTTGTTATGACATCAATAACAATTATTTCATATTGTTAGCAAATTTATATCAATTTCATTATTTAGACAATTGTTGTAATATTTTATCAAAATAGGAAGAATTGTGGGATGTATATGAAAAATTAATTTTTTTTAAAAGACTCAATTACAATAATGCTGTTAACAAAATACTTGTTTTGTAATCTAGATAACTAGTGAACCATTTTCAAGGAAAAAAAGGTGAATTTTAATATATGAATGAATATATAAATAATTGTTAATTATCATTAAAAAAAGAACTTTTAATTAATAATTTGAGGCTCGTCCGCATATTCGTGGGAATCAATTAGAAGTTTAGAACGAAAGGAGCATATAACGACAGTAAACGCTTAGTTTTATATTTAAAAAAAAAGGAACTAGACTCGCTCAGCTGTTTTTTCCAAATAAAAAATGACATGATAGAGGCGTGAATATGGGTAGGTTAAACAAAGTCCTATAGTTTTGCTCACTTTTACTCTCCCTTGGAAAGTATCTGTCTATGCTAAAATATATAAAACTACAAATTTTTTCCAAAATTATATATTAACACTTCAATAAAATATAATGTAAAAAATTAAAATTCATCAAAATGATAAAAAAAAAATCACATTTTTTTATTTTTTGCTAAAAAATTCACATTATTTTTTATTTTTCACATGTACTCTTTATTAAAAAAAATCTTGCTAGAAACACTATCAAACACTAAATATAAATACTTTCAAGGATTTAATCAGAATCTAATCCTAAATTTATAACATTATGGAAAACTAATTCATTCTGCCAGTCCTAACTTTTGGTTATTTTGCTATTTATAAAGAGTATAAAATAAAATGTAATATAATTCAATTTTATATTCAAAAAATATCCAACATAAATTAAGAAGTGTTGTTATACACCTGATACAAGCCAAGCCACTAATTCAATTAACCCAAATAGTTGAACTAGTAATCCAATCACCTCACCATTTCAATGTTTGGTCCAATATCAACTACGTATAAAAAGCACAGCACACTGCAGGTATACCTATATTTTTGGGTAGCAACAATCACGCCAATAGAAATTCTAATACAGAATCCAAATAGAACTTACATGATAGAAATATTCAGCATAATGATGATGATATATGCTTCGCATAATTAAACAGAACAATCCAACTAATGAAGATATTAAGGGCTCTATCTGAAATCAACATCTCACATTCACATGCGCTCTCAAGCGCGCTTTTCATTCTACTACATGATGATCCATGACCTATTTGCTTTCAAACCAATTAATCAGATATAATCTCATCAATTCGAGGAACTACGGATTATCAAAGTCGATTCTGCAGGCACATTAAGACAAACAGATTCTCAAACACACAGATTGCGTAGTACAACAGACTTGGAAATAAACTCTTGGATTGAAAATAAACTCAAATTGCCAAGTTCAGAGCACTACAAAATCATCACTTCACATATATTTGTAATCAACGCGAAAGGAAGACCTACAAAATTCATAATTAAAATACCATTACAATAAAAAAGAAAATCATACTAAATGGAGACCCTAATCAAACAAGCTGAAGCCCATGTCATCATCACTCTCTTCCTGGGGTTCTTCCTGTAAAAATCACAGAAACAATAACCAGTTAGATAAACAAAGGGCAAACACAGACATTAATACCACTAGTATAAGCAAAATTTCAACTAAAATCTACCTTCTTCTTCTCCTCAGCAGGAGCAGCAGCCGCAGGAGCGGCTCCGGCACCACCAGCAGCGGCAGCTGGAGCAGCAACAGCAACTGGAGCCCCACCACCTCCAGCATTCAATATCAGATCCTCAATGCTTCGCTTTTCAGCAAGCTTAGCAAATAAGCTTGGCCAATAAGATTCAATTTCAAGCTTTGCGGATTTCACCACGGTTGAGATCTTCTCGGCCTATCAACGTTGACTTAAGGACAACCTCATCTTCCAGAAACACATCATTTTTTAACCAGACAAAATGTCAAACCCTAATCATACCCTCAAAAACAAGAGTTTATCATTTCCAATTCCCACTTCCCCTGTCCCTTAAGTGATTCAAAACGATTCGTTCGAATATTCTACAATCTAATCACAATACAAAAGAGCCAAGGGTTCAAACAAGGATACAGTGATAGGAATGCCATCATCGAAAAGAATCATGGACGCGTAGCTGCAAGCAAGCTCTCCAACCGACATTTTTACACTATCAAAAGACAAAAATAGAATCAAATTAAAAGGTTACTGGAACAGCTAATTGAAAAATCACACTGCTCTGCAATGTATAAACCATAAAAAGCCAGGAACTGAGCTCATAAGTGGCGAAGACTTCCACGAAAGCTCACAATGAAACTGTTTAGCATAGATATAGAGAAGATGGAGCGGCTTACCTTGAGGAAGAGAGACCAGAGAATGCTTGTTCCTTGCAACTAGCTGCGCGGCTGAATGCTATGAGAGACTAGGGTTTGAGGAATCTGTGGGAGATGGCTTTTAAAGGTTAAACAGGATGTGCTTCTAATGGGCCTAAAAAGCCCACCATCAGTTAGCCCATTAGGTTAAGGGGTATGGCCTGCATTCCCACAACTTCATGATGTTATACAGACACTTCAAACCAAAAAACAACCAAAGCAAAACGAAACAAAAACATCAAGGGATAAGTGTGACCCAAAAATAAGAAAAGCAAGAGACACAATGACCAAAACCGAAACAGTAGATTAATAATTTAATCTTATAATATTTTTAAAACATCACTTGCTTGTCAATTTGGTTCTCTAAACATAAATTAGTTTAATTTAATTTATACTAAACTTTTAAACATGAATTGGTTAAAATAATACTAAAAAATAAAATATGGAGTATTTAACATGTATAATTCGTGGATGGATTTCTGGTCAAGTGTTTTTTATTAGAACTAGCAAAACATGTTAATCCGGTCAAGTGTGTGTTTGGTTATTGGTTGGGTTTGCATATATCATAGTTTGGATTGCATTAACATGATTTTAGTATAAAATAACATTTTTGTGAGTTTTTGTATTAATACAATTTTGCTTTTAAATTTTTATTTCGATAAAAATTTTAAGTTGTTGTATTTACAAATTATGATTTGTCCAAAGTTTAACGTTTTTAAAATTAATTCAGCAAATTATGTTTGTCCAAATCTAAATTTTTCTAAATTGTTTTCCAAACACACTATAATTCAATTTGAACCAATTTTAAATAATTATAATTGACATTTTACTAATGTAACCGATGTGCATGATTGGATTTGGTTTGTTCAAGTTGGTATTAATCAATTATCAAAGTTGTGATCAAATGCATCCTACAATTTTTCAAATTCTGCCTTCTAATGCTTCAACAAAATGTTCTCTTACATATAATTGATCAATTTTAAATATGTGATAAGCTACTCAACATTGACTAGTTATAATAGTAGCCACTAATTAAATTTAAAAATGACAAAAGTTCAATTTCAAAGACACTAATTTAGAGAAAACTTTATTCTTTATACTGAATAATCTTTTATCTTATTAGATAGGAGAAACCCTTAGTAAAAAAGCCGAGAAAGGGTTATTTTAATAATAAATTCATCCAAAGATGTGCTATTCTAAACCTTGTTCTACAAGAATATTTGTAGGTTATTTTATGTGTTTTTTTAAAAAAACTTTAGATGGTATCCCTATTTTAATTTAACATATTTAAAAAAATAAATTCTTTAGGATGCTGAAATTAATAATGTACCAAATTTTTCTACAAATTCCTTTTATACATGTAGTTTTGTGCCATTGTGGATTTATAGCTTTGGTCCACATACAATTTTAGAAGATAAAGTCAATATGCACTTCCAAATTACATGATTTTCCTGCATCTTGCAGGTGGTCATGCTCATAATTTATATCATTATTGTAAAAACTGGACTGGCTGATATAACTAATTGGGAACCAGCTATAAATCAAATTTGGATTAATCTCTAAACCTGGTGAATGATTAGACCGGTCGAACCGATTGAATTGGTTCACCTACAATTTTTTTTATTTTTTAAATTTGACTTATTATATAATTAGGTAATTAAGAAATTAATATTATAGATCAGCCAATTTTAGTGAAGATGTAAATATTTTGGTATTTTATGAATTTGATATGAGTGAATGTTATCTTAATTAATAATATTTCTTTATTATTTAGTCATTTTTTACTGTAAACTTTTGATTATGAATATTGTTTTATATAATTTGACATCAAATCTTATTTTTAATTGAATTTATAAATTTATATTTATAACTTTAATTATGTATATTATTTATTTTAATATTTTAAAGTAGACTAGTTTAATCACAGTTCAATCACAATCTAATTATTAACCTTTGAACCGGTGCTTTTGCACGTTAAATAATCAGTTTGATTTTCACAACCTTGATTTATACAAAAACAATCACTTTAGATTCTTCTCTCCATCATGCACATACGCATAAAGTTTCAAACATCACACCATTTTCAAATTAATTATAAAGAGATAGACTATATATATATATATATATGTAACCAACAAATCAATTGGGAGTAGTGGACTTATGTAAAAGATGAAAGATGTAAATATTCTTTGTTAAATCATAAGTTAATGATCCATATGGATCAAGGAACTATTGACATGAAAATCAAGAAAAATATCATTAGCATTTATGATTTACGTAATTTTTGTGGTATTTTAATATCATTTTGAACATTTGATTTGTAATTTTCTTTTAATTTTTCACATACGTCTTTCACTATAAGCATTCTTACTTGAGACATTCTCATATATTAAATATAAATACCTATTTCATCAAAGATTCAAATCCTAATTCGTTATCTTATAGGAGACTACTCCTTTATACTAGACATAACCCATATTGGCCATTGATTTGTAATTTAACATTGAATAATTGGTCCTCTTTTTTATCTCACATAAATCACTCCTCTTGTTATGACTTAATTAGTTTATCTTAAGAATTGTATCTCATTGAAGGGGAATTAGCTCCATACCAAAAGATCCATGTTAGGAGCTAATTTTCTCTCTTCATTTTATCTACAGAGACATGGCGAAAAAAAAACATCTTTCATATATGTCACAAGTTTATTTTTCACGATAAATGTCAAACAAAATACATAGATCAAAGAAGATAAAATAGAATAAAAAATATAAAAATACACACAGATTTACGTAATTCAATCAATATAACCTACCCTTACGGATAAAGAGAAATATTGTATTTCTTCAAACAAAAATGTTTCAGTACAGAATGAAAACTGAATAACCATGTATATAAAAATACATAACCGTTTCAAAAAAAAACATAAATTAAGTCGCTCCATACTGTGAGAGGTATTTTTTTTGTCTTTCGAGTTGTGTTAAATCCTAAATCTTAATCCGATTCATCAAATAATTCAAGGCAGCTAACAATATATATTAAAGTAATCTAAAGAAGCATCAGGGGAAAAAATCATACACAAGAAAAAAAGAATGCTTAATGACAATGAAAGATGAATGGTAACAGCCATGAATATCAGTGAAAAACAAAGGATCAGTGACACAATCTTCTTCTTTTTCTACAGCTAGTGCTAAGAGAAAGGTATCAAATATCAGTCATGAACAACGAACAAAAGAAAAGTAAAGAAATAATATAAAATAAAATAAATTACAAGTTAACTGACTGAGCTTTCAAAGCTCAACTTTTCTCTTCCTAATTGACCAACCAATCAAAGAGGATCCAAAGACATAAAACTAATCTTTTGAACCCTTTCACTGTGTCATTGGATGCTCCCTCAATCCAAGACACACATGGTTTAGTAAAAATTAGTCTGTAAGGTAAGAATCCAAAGCTCCATTGTTTAGATTCTACCTTATGCTCAATACAATAATTAATATGAACCTCTTGTAGCTACTTCTAAACTCTACTTAGGGAAAAAAAAGAAAGGCCCTATTTTCTTAATGATGAACACTACAATGATTCTTGGCACGATCATGGAGAGGTGATGATCAACGTTGGTCTCAAACAAAGAAATTCTTTGGTAGACTTGGAGTTAATCATGAATAGACAAATAAGTATGTCAGAGGAGGATCAAATTGAAAAAGTGAAACTACGTACTATATTTACTCGTCTATTCATGATTCTTAATTGGTGTTCCATGTTGAAGGATCCTTAGATCCCTTTTCTTCTTTATACAGGCTGTTTTCTGATCTTCCCTTCTTTGTTCTTGACACTTTTCATTGTCAATTTTTTCCAAAAAAGTGGTTAGCCTTGCAGAGATAGACAGTTCATATATCCTTGTCGAGATTCTAAGTTGAAGAGTTTTGTCCAGAAGATGCTCCAGAGGCTTGTGAAGCACCTCCCCTAGCTGCTGTTGATGTCATTGTTATTGTTGTTGTTGACACTGTTACATTTCACTCCTTCAATACCAACAAGGATAGGTAAACCCTATCTATAAATAAGACAACTTCGTGGTACCACTAAACCCTAGATACTTTGCCACGTAGACATTGGTACATTACATACAAACAAAATTTTATATGCGAAACAAATTGCATGCAATTCTTTATATTTTTACTATTAAGCTCTCCAATCAAAATATGACAAATGTATAATTTTACAATCAGAGCATGAAATAACTATATTTTTTTTTTTACAACTCAACATTATATCATTAGTTTTTCAAGGAACTTTTTGCACATATTTCCCTTTTAATGAAAAACTTGATAGTAAATGTCATATAAGTCTATTATATGTACCATTCTAATTGACTTGCTTCACTCATATTTTATAAACTAGGTCTACCTAATAATTTCTGATTAATAAGATGGTAAAATTAAGAGTAAATTGCTAATTTAGTCCCTCAAAAGATTATAGTCGTTTCAATTTAATCTCTCAAAATTAAGGTTTGTTTTAATTTGGTTTCTCTTTTTTTTTTGTCAAAGTTACTTTTAATAACAAAAATTTTGCGAGTTAAGAACGAAAATGACCAAATTGAGACAATTAAAATTTTTTAGGGACTAAATTGAAACACTTGATCTTTAAAAATTAACCAATTATAATATTTCAGGGACTAAATTAGTAATTTACTCTAAGCTTAAAAATAAAATTTTTTTTTTGGGTGTTGAATTAGAGTTGGTCACCTGCACTAGTAGTAGTAGCAGTTGGGATTGGCACTGAAGAAGGAAAAGAGAGGATGCCTGTGGAGCCATAGTGTTGAGGCAGAAATGGGAATTGTACCATTTGGGGATATTGAACTCCAAAATCTTGAGCCTGTCTACTTTGTGCATATTGAGTATAAAAAGGGTAAATATTATGGACCAACCCTGTTGGCCCAGATGGCCCACTTGGTGATGGATAGTATGGTGAAAATTGTTGGCCTCCATAAACTCCACAATAGTTCTGCATCAGTTCAAAGACAAAGTTACCATGATCAATGAACAATGCAGTAACATTAAATGACTCTCATTTAAAATCTTACTTTCACGTAATAAGTGTGTGTGGTTTAGAGTTAAAAAAGTTTTGATTTTTAGATTAAATTGATTTTTAAATTTGATTTTAGTTAAAAACAAATTAAAGTTGTTTCTGTCAAACGAAAGTTTGAGAAAGAAAATATAGTTTGTGAGGTGATATAAACGTTCAACCAAATAAAATTGGCTTTTAAGAAGTCCAAACGCCATACCAAACAAACCATAAGGTGATGCAAATTTTTTTTTAATAAATTACTATTTTAATCCTTGAAAAATTATATTTTTTTCAATTTGATCTTTGAAATATCAAATGTCTCAATTTAGTTAATGAAATATCACATTTATCTCTATTTAGTCTTTTTTGTTACTAAATTAGAAAATATACTATTGCTAAATCTTAAATTTTTCGTTGTTAAAAATCACTTTAACAAACTGAGGGACCAAATTGAGAAAAACACAATCTTGAGTAAATTACTGATTTAGTCCTTGAAAATTTACATTTTTTTTAATTTGATTATTGAGAGATCAAATGTCTCAATTTAGTCGATAAAAGATCACATCAGCCTCACCACATCAGCCTCAATTTAGTCCCTTTTGTTATTAAATTGTAAAATCTACTATTGCTAGTTCTTAAATTTTTCGTTACCAAAAATCACTTTGACAAACAGAGGAATCAAATTAAGAAAAAAATCTTTCAAAGAATAAATTGATAGATTTGATCTTTCAAAAATTAAAGTGAGACAACTATAATATTTTAAAAAGTAAGACTCGAAAATCTTTGGACCATTAAATTGATAAGGATAATGTATTTCCAGTATCATACTGTGGTTGCTTTTTGTCCTACGTTTAAGCATTTATTACATAAATACCTACCATGGGGCACATGTTGTCTTGTGAATATCCAGAATACCTGATGGTAGATTCAAAAAAGGGTAATCAAGCGGAAATAAAAAATACAGGAAATGGGAAGAATGGAGTAAAATGTACAAAAAAAAATGCAGAAAAGAAAAAAAAATGATCATATCAAAATGTATTTCACTTTACCCATAGGATGAATAAGGAAATGTGAACTGGCCAGAAGGTTGGTAAAAAAATGCAGAGGAAGGACCATGATATGCAGGTGTTGCCATTTGTCCATCTCCTGGACTGGACCTTTCTGCTCCAGCAAAGTTGCCTGATATTTAGTTCAGACCAAAACAAAATAGAGTAAATTACTAATTTGGTTCTAAAATATTACAATTGCTTCAATCTCATCATTAAAAGACCAAATATCTCAATTTAGTTGTTAAAAGATTGTGATTGTTTTAATTTAGTCTCTCTTTTTATTAAAGTAACTTTTAGTAATGGAAATTGTGAGATTTAACATCAGTAAATTTAGTGATTTAGTAAAAAAAATGATCAAATTGAAACAAATACAATTTTTTAGAAAACTAAATTGAAGCATTTGATTTTTTGATAATATTTAGTTCTAATTAAAACAAAATAGAGTAAATTACTAATTTATTCCCCAAAAATTTACAATTATCTTAATTCAGTTTCTGAAAGATAAAATGCCTCAATTTAGTTCGTAAAAGATTGTACTTAAAGTGATTTTTAGCAACAAAAGTTTTTAGATTTAGCAACAATAAATTTTGTGATTTAGCAATAAAAAAAGCCAAATGAGACAAATGTAATTTTTTATACACTAAATTGAAACACTTAATCTTTTAAAAATCAAATTGAAAGAATTGTAACCTTTTAGGGATTAAATCAGTAATTTACTCAACAAAATATGATATAAATCTTTCAAAAGAAAGAGAATGTAAGAATTTGGGACTTGGTCCCAAAAATTACAATAGTCTCAATTTAGTTCTTGACAGATTAAATTTTTCAGTTTAGTCCATGAAAAGTGTATTAGTTTCAATTTGATCCCTCTTTTTGTCAAATTAGCTTTTAGCAACAAAAATTTTGAGATTTAGCAATAATAGGTTTTGTGATTGAGTAACAAAAAAGATCGAATTGAAATAAATGTAATCCTTCAAGGACTAAATTGAAATATTTAATCTTTTGATAAGTAAATTGAGAAAATTATAACAACAAAATCAGTAATTTACTCAACAAGATATGACATAAATCTTTCCAAAGAAAGAGAATGTAAGAATTGAGATCTGAGACCATATTGAGGAGTTGGCGAGCGGTTCTTGTTTGCTCCAAGAGATGCAAGATTGCAGTTTGTTCTGCGACCATCAATAACTGGAGATGGATTCTGACATGCTCTCATGGCTGCTTCTGGATCCTTAAATGTAACCTTAAAAGACACAAAAAAGAGAAAAACAAAGGACTCATTGTTGAAGATCATATCATTAGCAAAGCAAAGAATATTAAAATCCAAATGGTGAGATGAAAGGAGAAAGCACTTTGGGTCTTACAAAGCCGTAACCTTTGGATCTCCCAGTTTGTTTGTCTGAGATAACAACAGCCTCAAGGATCTCACCAAACTGCTCAAAATACCTCTTCATTGTGTCCCTTTGAGTCTCCCAAGCCAACCCTCCAACGAAGATTTTTGTGAAGGTTGTGTCATTGTAATGCCCAGGACTGTTCATAGTCATACCACCCACCATCTGGAATTGCCTCTGATGAGACATTGTGAGAATCAGAGACAAGACAGAAGAAAAGAAAAACAGTCCCAAATCCTGAAATTAACATTCAAACTCAGAACCCAAAAGGGGATAAAGCTGGAAAGAGGGCATCTGTTTCTCCTGAAATATCACATCAATCAATGCAGGAAAAGAAAAGAAAACTCACGCATTCATGCGAATCTGCTCTTTCTGGGTGCTAGTCGTTGTTTCTTTAAGAAATGGTATTTATTCACTGAGACTTTTTCACAAACACAACAACTACAACAACAAGAACAACTCTTCAGATTTCTCAAGAACGAGAGAGAGAGAGACAGAGAGGAAGGGAGGGAGGGAGGAGAAGGCAAAAAAGCTGCAAGTGCCCAATGCAAATCAAAGATGAAAAGACCAACCTTTTTTTTTTTTGGCAGTATCACCACTTTCTCTCTGCTACATTACACATAATAATAACATCAATAATAATAGTACATATGTGGGGAGATGGGTCTACAGGAAACATCTGCTTCGTTGTATTCAACTTTCCCTTTCTTATCCTTCTTCTACATCCACCTTAATATTGGTTGCACTGTTTTGGGCATTTGTGGGGTTCAGAAAAATGACGCCTTCGAAATACAAATCTCTCTCTCTCTCTCTCTCTCTCTCTCTCTTCAGAACTGTTCTCGTTAATTTGATGAATGCTTTCTCTATTTTTGTTTCTCTCTCTTCTTTCTGTCTTGTATGGTTGTGTTCGTTCAAGTTTCTCCTCTTTCTCTTGCAGCTCCTGCAAATTCTATTAACCGAAGAAGGAACAGGAAAAATGGGGTGGTGGATGGTGAGGTTGTGTGGGCCAAAATTTTCTGGCACAACCTTCTAAAATCTCTTTCAACATTTTTTGCCCTTTTTGGGGACAATGAGTAGAATAATAATAGATAAATTCAAATTACAATAATTAGACACCTTTTTATTGCCTTAAATAACCAACAGAAATAAAATCCCAAATTCACCCTCCTCTGTTTTATTATGTGTTGCGTTTGAATTGTAATTAAACTATATTGAATAATTTAAGTGGTTCAAGTTTAATGTTTATTCTTTTTGAATAAAATTTTAAGTCTGAGTTTTAGAATTAAAAAAAATTTAATACTGAAAGAGTTTTATACATATCTAGTTTAACATAATAAAATTTTGAACACTAGTGGTTCTATCCAAAACTTGTAATTCCCACTTACCAATTACTTTATACTACTCCAAGCTTTGATTTTTCTTTTCTATTAGTTGACCTTTTTTTAATTACAAGGAAGTTTGAACCCTAACCTATGAACATGTAATACTCGGATTCGAATTCTCTATCTTATGGCAAAAATGCATTACATTTTAACAATAGTAAAAATTATTGTTAAAAAGTAATACATCTTTGTTGTACTTTACTCCAGATACTCTGTCTCATTATTTGTACTACAAGTTCAATGTATTAATTAACCTTTTAGTAAAACGGATATAGTTTTTGTTAATTTGTTTTTTGTAGGTAATGATTTGTCATTTGTTCACGTGAACATTCTTGTAAAACCAAAATTTTGATGCTTTATTAGACATTGTCCACCATTTTTGTCCCTTTTTTTTTTTTTTAAGTTTTAGGCCTTAGCTAATAAAAATATAAAAAAAGTGCGTTTATTTGCAACAAACTTAAAAAGAAAAAAAATTAAACCATTTATTTTAAAATGAAAGAAACCGGACAATTTTAACTCCGAATTGGACACGTCTTCTCACATATGAAAAGAAGAGATAATCCGTTTTCAATAAGTCTTATTGGTTGTTTTAGCCCATTCCATTTTGTTTTAATCTGAAAAGAAAATGAATGATCAACATTTAACAAAAATTTTACATTTGGACCAAAGGTAGTGAAGGAGTGCATGTTGGTTCTGTAGGATAGATTTGATCTGGTGTCTCATGTCTAATGATTTAAATAAGAAAGGACTTGTGTTAGATGTAAGGTATATATATGTCATGAGTTGTGCCCTGACTAATAGTTTAAATTTTTGACTAAGAAATAGGCAATTTTGGTCATATCATTTGGTATTAGAGCCAACACGGATTTGAGTCTCAGAGTCGACATGTCTCCAATTATTTCAAGGTTTGAGCACAAACTGTCTCTAAAAAGAAGGGAATGATAAGCCCAAAAGTTGTGAAGGAGTACATATTGATTCTATGAACCAGATTTAATTTGGTAGCTCATGCCCAATGACTTAAATAAGAAATAACCTACGTCATACACATTATATATATATATATATATATATCAAGATTTACACCATAATTGACAGTAAGCGTTTTTTAGTCATATCAACATGCACGTTAGTTCTTTAAAAAGTATATAATAAATGAATGAAAAAAATGTTTTTAAACACCAAATATTGTGAAGCTGAACTTAGAAAACAACTCATTTACCACATTTTGATAAATATTTGGAAAGAAATTAAAATCTTGTCACGCTAAAAGACCACCCTACTCGGGAAGGGACAACTGTGTCATTTTGCAATTCCCTATAATGGATGGATAATCACAGACATAACAGTATATATGATCAAATAGTAAATACAAAACAGATAGAGACAGACCGAGGGTGTTTTTAGTAATTTTCTGTATCTTCACCACCACCAGCCCCCTCTTCCATTATTTTCTCCTTTGCTTCCTTCTTCAGTTTGTGATTGTCAAAAAGGGAAATTTTTTTTTAAAAAATCTTTTGAAAAGTTGATATGAAAGTAAAAAATTGTGATGCCAAGGTTCTGGTCAAATCCCAGACGATAAATTAAAATATGGTACCAACCCATTTAAATAGCTCAACCATATAACATTGTTATGTAACATATATAGCCCTTTTTTTTTTTTGTCAAGGCTACTATGTCGGTAACAAAAATGTGTTAAAGGCTGTTAGGATAAATTTGAGCATCCTTCTCCTTATGAATTCATTTTTTGAGTAATCAGTTATGTCTATAATATTATTCTTAATATGATATTAGAGTTAATTAATCTCTCAATAGTAGGCTGTTTATATTGGATGTCTGGATCTGCTGCGCATCCCTAAGGCTGCGCACAGTTGATCTGTTCTCTTGTATTGGGCACCATTGTTTATATTACAGTGCTATGCTCTAGACATTCAATCTTGACGTGCAGTGAGCAGAATGTATTAATTAAGGGCTATTTTTTTTTTTTGATATTGAAGTCTCATATTGAAGAAAAGAGTGTGTTAAAAGTTAAAATAAACTTAGTTATTCAGGTTCTAAATCAGAAAGAATAATTTGTTAAAAGATTCTTTGGACAGTTTGGTATAAATTGTTTTTATGGGAAAGAGAATGAGAATGTGAATGGGAAATAAAATGGGAAAGAGAATCAAAAAACTGTATTTGGTATAATGTGAAAAGTAATAGAAAGAAATAAGATAATGTTTTTGGTATGATATTTTAAAACAAGTGAACATAATAAAGATAGAGTAATTTTACTTAAATATCATTATGTAAAAAAATAACAATTTTCATTTTATGGAGGGCAATCAGATTAGGGGTGAGCACCAACCTGCCAAATTCAACTTAAACGAGACCATATGTTTGGGTCGAGTTGGTAGATTGGGTTAGGTTAAAAATTCTCAACCTGACCATTAGCAGATTGAAAAATTTTTAACCCAAACAAACTCGCCAATCCTATATATATATATAATTTTTTTAAAGTTTTTTTTAGAGTTCTTTCAAATTTAGCTTCACATTTCATCTCTACAGTCCTTCTCCTTCTCAGATAAGATCTCTTTCCTTCTTTCCTTCATTCCTTTAGTCCTTCTCCTTCCTTCAAATCCTTTGGTTCATTAGATCATATCAGATTTTGTCGTCATCGTTTCATCACCAGCTGTGTCGTCGTTGCTAGATCAGACCAGGAAGTCTCTCCCTCTTGGCTTCTCCACTCCTCTGTCGATTACCTATATCATTTACTTTGTCTCCTCCATCTTAGTCTTGTCTCCAGTTCTCCTTCTCTCCACTCTGTCATCTCTGTCTTGTTTACTTCGTCACCTCCCTCTCTGTCTTGTCTCCAGTTCTCCTCCACTCTTCTGTCAATGTCTTCTCTCCACCTTTGACCTTCACTTGTTTTAGAAGAGGAAGACTATAAGTGAAAGAAGAAGAGAAGAGAGAAAAAAAAAAAAAGAAAAGAGGTCAACCTGCCCAACCTGATTCAAGCCAACTCATTAGGGTTAGTTTAAGTTCATCATTAAAAAATGTTTAAACCGACCTGACCAAATCTACATGAATTTGGCCGGGTCGAGTTGAGAATTTACTTCAACCCAACCGTGCCCACTCTAAATCGGATTCCTTTAGACCCTTACTTATCCGATGAAATCCACCATACAACAATTGAATGCTTTAGGAAATTGAGTTCCTTTGTTAAAATGCATACCAAACAAATCACATGTAGGATTCTGTCCCATATTCCTTCACTAAAATACATACCAAACATTTCTTTTATATAGACTTAAGCATTCCTCATCTCTTAAACTATCTCTTAGTGTGAGTAAAATCTGAGTATCATTCTTAACATAAAGAATAAGGGTTCAGATCATGGGTCAATAATACAAGAGATTAAATTCCAGAAAATTAACCAAAAAGACCAAAACTGCATACACACACACACACACACACACACATATATATATATATATGTAGTTGACGATTCTTTTTGCCACTCTCTACGGTTATCGACGAATCAAACACGATATTAAGTTACAAACGATCATCGTCGTTGTCATCAACATCCTCCCGATCATCAGAGTGTTCCAGAATTGGGCTCAAACTTCTTCTTCCCTTTGCGTCACTGAGCTTTAATTCCGAACCCTTCTCACTGTGAAGGCTTCGTTTCAAGCATTCCATAAACACCAAACGACCCAACTCTGTATCAGACAGCGCCCTCCCCGAAGCATCCTCCTTCGCCTTCGCCACCAACTCCTTGAACAGCTCGCTGCTCATTCTCACCTTCACCCTCCTCCCAAAGCCGTCGTCGCCGCCGCCGTCATGGAGCTGGTCACGGTGGTGCTGTTGGTGATGGTGGTGGTGATCCAGTAGAGGCACCACCATCGCTCCCTTGCTGCTGCTCCTGCTCTTATTATTCCCAAAGCAAGCGTTACCCATTGATATTTATTTATGTTAAATTTTCTCTTCTAGCTAGCCGATCTGTGGTTTCCATATATATCTATAGAGAGAGAGAGACAGAGAGAGAGAGAGAGACCGTGAGAGATATATGTAACGAGAAAATTATTGATTCAGTCTCAAAAAATTATAATTATTTTAATTTAGATTATGAAAAATTAAGTATCTCAATTTAGTTTATAAAAATTATATATTTATTTTAATTTAGTTATTTTTGTTGTTAAATTATAAAATCTATCATTGCTAAGATTCAATTTTTTTTTATTGTTAAAAGTTACTTTATCAATAAATTTATGATTTAGTTTCTAAAAACTTTTAATTTTCTTAATTTAGTCCTTGTAAGATCAAGTTTTTCAATGTAGTCCTTGAAATATTATATTTCTCTCAAGTCGGGTATTTTTGTCCCCAAATTACAAAATCTTTCATTGTTAAATTTTAAATTTTAATTTTTTCATTACAAAAAGTCTCTTTAACAAATAGAGGGGACAAATCGAGATAAACACAATTTTTAAGAAACTAAATTGAGACAAATATATATAATCTTTTGAGAATTATAATTTCTCCTTACTTTAACAAAGAAATGAACCAAATTAAAATAAATATAATTTTTTAAAGACTAAATTGAAGTATTAAATTTTTAAAAGATTAAATTGAAATATTTATAATCTTTTGGGTGACAAATTAATAATTAACTCGTTATGTAACTGCGAAACCACCATCTTTATACTCATTGATTTGCATTGAATGCACAAATGTTGAAGCTGGAAGAAAGGTAAGCGGTTTGGGCGCATCATAATGGTAATGGCAAGGAAGACGCATCCTTCTTTGACGAAACTGATTTGTGACACAATGCGTTGCCTCTTATTTATTGCGTTTTCCTATTTTGCAGATGGTAGCTTTACATCTGTTTCATATTTAATTTGTGGCTCCTCCTGTGAGGGAGCACTAATATTAAGATATTATTTTATTATATTGTTTAGAAGAAAAGTTAATTTCGTCTAGAGTTATATTATATATCTCAAGAATTTTGAGATCTTAATTTAAAAAAAAATTAGGAACTTTGAGATTCCTATTTTATAATTAAAGAATCAAAATAAAAGTATTTAAATATATATAATGATAAAAAAATTTAAATTCTTGAAAAAAAAAACTTACGGCATATCTTAGTAGTAAGTAGTTATCTAAACAATTTTATTATTCTAACAGATTATTTTCATTATTAAGAAATATACATATATATATATATTAAATGTAGCTTGTTTCAGTCAATAACTATTCAAAACGTTTTTTCCACGAACTGAGCATGCTGACTTGTAGGTTAATTAGTATTGTCAGAATTAAATCAAATCAAATCAATTCGATCAAAAATTAATTAAGAAATTGTTTTGAAATAACTTCTAAAACATGTGAGTAATACTAAAAATCATTGCTAAATATAACCAATTAAATCGGTTCACTTGAAAATTTTAAAATTTTCTTATTTTTTTTAATTTTACTTATTCTATAACCATGTAATAAAAAAATTAATATAACATATCAATCAATTTTAGTGAAGATGCCAATATATTACTATTTTATGAATTTGATATGAATGAATATTATATTGATTAATAATATTTCATTGTTATTTGATTTATTTTTGCTGGGAAATTTTGATTATAAATATTGTTTTGTGTAATTTGATATCAAATCTTATTTTTAATTGAATTTGTAAATTTATGGTTATATTATTTAATTATGTATATTATTTTTTTATATTTTAAAATAGATCATGGTTTAACTACTGTCTAATCATTGACCTTTGAACTAGTTCCTCCATCAATTCAATTACCAGTTCAATTTTTAGAATCTTAACATTAACTAACGAAGAAACTAGCAAATTCATTAATAGAGGGGATAATTTAAACATTTTAAAATTTTTTTACAGAGTTTGAAAATTAAGGAAGATCAAGTGCATATTGTATAACCCTTAAATTTAAGAGATTTTATGCATTTTAGCTTGTTTTATGTTTTTTTGGGTGTCTTCAATGAATTTATGGCTTATCAAAATTTATATGTATTATGATTTTACCCAACAATTTATTCATAATCATTTAAAGGATTTTATTTAAATTAACAGGATAAATTAAACTAACCTCCTTCAGGTTTGGCTAATTTACTTTTATCACTTTTTTTGTTTCAAATATTACACAATTATTTTGATATATATATATATATATATATATATATATATAACAATCTCCATTCCAGTTTACTTCTAGCCAAAACAGTTAAATTTCTAAACAATATGAGACTATATTATTGTTTTTAACATAACAATAAATGCTAACATCTATTTTGAAATTGTGACCTTGTTTTTAATGCAACAGTAGATATTTTAAAGTAATTTTATTACCGCAAAGAATACATACATGTTGTGTAAATAATTCATTTCAATAACAAAAAACAAGTTAAATAGGGACTGAGTTTAATGTTTGAAACTAGAGAGATAGTAAGTATGATGTAGCCAAACCTAAGGGAGCTCAGTGCAATTTATTCATACTAATATTATCATTTTATAAAAATTAACAAAATTAAAAGTAACTTGGTATGAGATTCTTATATTTTCATGTGGTCCCATATATATTTGATTTTTTGTTAATTTGTAAGAAATTGACAATGTCAACCTTCATTTCAATAAATAAATAAATAAGGCATAGCGTGCACCCACTTAAATAGTAAAAGAAAAGAAATTAAGTGTAGTTTTTATATCTTTATTATTCAATTAGAATACAATAATAAGTGTATTTTTGAAAGAAATGATTACATATTTTTTACAACTCCGTATTATATGATTGGGTCGTTCAAAATGCTTTCTATAAATATTTTATTTTTTACTAGAAAAATTAATAACAAATATAAGGTATTGTATATAAATTTAATCTACTAGTAAAACCCACAATATATGTTGGTTTCACGTACATAGAGTATTTTTATTTCTTTAAAATTGAAAAAAAATTGTTAAAAGTTAAAAAATTTCCAATCCAATTTAAAACTATTTAAATGAGTTAGACTTCTCTGTTTGGCCCATCACCTTATTCGATCGATAGAACATGTGAGGTTCATGTGAACCTCACCACGAATGGCCAGAATTAATCTAACGGTACTGAAAAGCCTAACAACCTACTATTCTTTGAGAACCAGCATGTATCCTTTTGCTATTTAAATTGATAGCATTGTATGTCTTGTCTAGATATTATAAATACTGACGAAAGGCATCTCATACAAAATTCATAAGATTAATATGAAGAATTGGACCTTTCAACATAGGTAAGAGAGGGAATTTAATTTCCAATTATAAAATTCAACGCACTTCTTTAAATGTAATATTGGTCAATTAGTTTCTTGATTAAATCTCGGAAAATTAGATTTGTTTCCAAAGAGAGTTTAATGATGATGATGAAGAATTTGGGATGAGGATACATAAGCGGTGTGAAATTTGCATGGCGGAAGGAAACGGCAAACTTGTAATTCAAATAAGGAGTGCTGGAAAATTATCAGTTTTGTTCTGACCTCCTTATTTCCTCTTCGGCTCTTCCGATTTCCAAAGCATTCTTTAATTAGTGTTAGTATGTTATTTAAAGGGCAAATATTGGTTGAAGTCCTCTCTCTCTCTCTCTCTCTCTCTCTCTCTCTCTCTCTCTCTCTCTCTCTCTCTCTCTGTTTTTTGGTTTTTCGGTGTTCCAATTTCCAAAGCATTTTTGAATTAGGAATGTACATGCCAAACATGAGTTTACCAAGTTTGAAAGTGAAAATTCAATCAAGAATGATAGAGGTTATTAATTTATTATCAAGCATATTAGCCAAATTCTTACTAGATAGCCAATGTTCAGCATCGAACATATCTTAAGCACTGTCATTAAAATCGGATCAAATTGGCTGCTTTGACCTGTTGGACCGAGAATTGGCCAAAAAATTAGTCCGAAATAATTATTAAAATCGGCATGTGATTGAACTAGTTAAAACATAGTCGAACCAAGTTAAAATTGGTGCTAAATGGATCGGTTCACTTAATTTTTTGTTTTTGTTTTTTTATTTTGCTTATTCTATTATCGTGTAACAAATAAATTAATATTACAAATCAGCCAATTTTAAATGAAAATGTCAATATATCGATATTTTATGAATTTGATATTAATGAATATTATATTGATTAATAATTTTTTTATTATATAATCAATTTTTTTGCCATGAACTTTTGATTATAAATGTTATTGTATGTAATTTGATATCAAATCTTAGTTTTGATTGAATTTTTAAATTTATATTTATAGTCTTTAATTATGTCATATTTTTTTTATTATTTTAAAGTAGATTGGTTCAAACTCTGCCTATGTTTCATAGCCAGTCCCAAGCCTGAGTAAAGGAGGAGGATTGTGTTAGGCTCTTAACAGCTAACGTAAAACTCTATCGAAATTTTCATGAACATATATTAACGAAGATATTGTGCTAATGCTAGGTTGTTGCTTGAAAGTTATGCACTGTATGGCTCGAGTACAGTGTCAAGTGAGGGAGAGCCACTGTATTGGCGCCCAGATGTTGTATTAAATCAGCAAGGGTCCACTAATACTAAGAAGATGCCTAGAAGCGATGCGTTGTATGGCTCGAGTATAGTGTCAAATGAGGTAGATCCGCTGCATCGATGCTCGAATGTAGTGTTACATGATCATGTTCCTAGATGGATGAGGGTAAAAAAGCTAGTACTGGAGAGCAAGATTAGGATTGGTACGTGGAATATTGGGACCATGACAAGAAATTCTTTGGAGGTAGTAGACACCATGAAGTGGTGGGAAATTAACATCTTGTGCCTCTAAAAGACTAAATGGGTTAGAGAAAAGGCTAAGAAGTTTAATTGTTTAGGATTTAAGTTTTGGTATACGAGAAAATTAAGGACAAAGAATAGGGTAAGTATTATGGTTGACAAGGAATGGACGCCAAATGTGGTGAAGGTAAAAGGATTGGAAACATGATTCTATCCTTAAAAATGATTATTGGAAGGGATACTATCTGTATCATAAGTGTCTATGCATCCCAGGAAGAGACGGATGAATATCTTAAGGAAAAATTTTGAGAAGATTTGGAGGGGTTGGTTAGAGGCATATATCTAGAAGAGAAGATTTTCATTGGGGGAAGCTTTAATGGCCATGTAGGGAAGGAAGTAGGACATTATGCGAGGGCTCATAGTGGTTTTGGTTTTAGGGAGCTTAATAAGAAATGATAGTTTATACTTTAGTGCCTATATATAAAAATAAAAGTGACATCCAAAACTACGCAAACTACCGAAGGATTAAATTTATGAGCCACACTATAAAATTATGGGAAAGAGTGATCGAACGTAGATTAAGAATTGAGACAAATATTTCTGAGAATCAATTTGGATTTATGTCATGGCGGTCTACTATGGAAGCTATTTATCTGCTAAAAGGGTTGATATAAAAATATCAGAGTAAATAAAAAGACTTGCTTATAGCTTTTATTGATCTAGAAAAAGCTTATAATTAAGTATCAAGAGAAGTGCTGTGTAAAGTCGTTGAAAAGAAATGTATCTGTGTTGCGTATATTAGAGCTATAAAAGATATGTATGAGGGGGCAAAACTAGTGCAAGAATTTTGGAGGGGAGACAAGAAACTTTTCTATTAAAATTGGTCTGCATTAAGGATCATCTTTGAGTTTTTATTTGTTTGATATGGTTTTAGACATTTTGACAAACACATTCAAGAAGAAATCCCGAAGTGCATGCTTTTTACAGATGATATTTTCCTCATGATGGAGTCAAGGGAAGAGATTAACTCTAAACACGAGTTATGGAGATGTACTTTGGAATCGAAAGATTTCCGTCTAAATAGGAGTAAGACAAAATATATGCATTGCAAGTTTATCAAGCGGCAAGCGAGAAATGAGTTAAAGGTTAAAATTGGAGACCAAGTTATATCACAAGTGTCAAAGTTTAGATATCTAGGATCAGCTATACAAGATGATAGTTAAATTAATGGAGATGTTATACATAGGATACAAGCTAGGTGGTTGAAGTGGAAAAAGGCATCAGGAGTTGTTTGTGACTAGAAAGTATTTGATAAGTTCAAAGGAAAGTTTTATCATACTGTTAAAAGATCGGCAATATTATATGAGAGTGAATGTTAGACAGTTAAAGGACAACAAGAACAAAAAATTAAGGTATAAGAGAAAAGAATGTTGAGATTGATGTGTGGTTATACAAGATTAGATATGATCTGTAATGATTATATACAAAATAGAGTTGGAGCAGCACCTATTGAGAAAAAAATGGTAGAAAATCGTTTAAGGTAGTTTGGACATATTCAAAGAAGAAAGTTGGAGGCGCCAATAAGGAGAGTTGAGTAGATGATATAGAGTTCTATAAAAAAAGGCCAAAGAAGACCAAGAATGACACTTAAAGAAGTCGTTGAATGAGATCTTCTAGTGAATGAAATAACTAAAGAGTTAAGCATTGATAGAGCTCAATGGTGTCGTGCGATCCATGTAGCCGACCCTACCTAGTGAGATAAGGTTTTGTTATTGTTGTAAAGTAGATCGGTTCAACAATAATTTGATCATTGATCCTTGAATTAGTTCTTCTACCGATCTAATTTTTAAAACATTATTTTTAAGAAAGGATAATCATCGTGTAAATGTTCTCGATAAGTTATGAGTTTATAATACCTTTTAACTTTGCTTATAAGAAGACTCACTTCTGACTTTAAACTTAATTTTACTAGTGAACTACACTTCTTTAATTTTGATTACACCTTAACCTTGTTGTTTCTTTGTTTTCCTCCATTGTACCACAGGAAAAACAAATCTTTTTCCTTTGTTTAATTAGTTTTATCAAGAGCTCCTAATATGAGATGAAGATGATTGTTGATTATTAGAGAGGAGAAAAGGAAAAGATAGAGTGCACGGACACTAGAGACAGAGAAGAGTAAAATGACTAATTTATTTTTATTATTGTTTAATTTGGAAAGTACAGGAAATAAATATATAATGGCTTACCCACATTAGTTGACCACGATTATAACAGAACAAGAAATAAAACTAACCAAAGTCAATATTGAACTTGTTTTTTCTCAACACCCCCTCAAGTTGACATCGTATATATTTACAACCCTTAATTTATACAAAATTTTTGCACGCTTGCTTCTTCCCAAAGCTTTGGTCATGATGTCTGCAAGTTGGTCTTTAAAGGCTATAAACTTTGTTTCAATGATCTTCTCTTGAATTTTTTCCTCTAATGAAATGACAATCCACTTCTATATGCTTGGTTCTTTCATGGAAAATTAGATTAGCAGCTATCCGCATTACTGCCTTATTGTGACAATGAAGATCAATGGGTCCAAGGTTCTTGAATCCCAAGTCACCAAGAAGACTTCTAATCCATAAAACTTATGTAACAACCACAGTCATGCTTATGTATTTTTCTTTAGCAAAAGATCTAAAAACTATGTGTTGTTTTTTTCTGCTTTCTAAGAAGTCAAAGATTCACCAATTTTAATGCAAAAACCTAATACAGATCTTCTGGTTATGCTGTAGCTTGCCCAATCAAAGTTAAAAGGCTAATGTATGGAGGTTTGACTCGGCAAAAAAAAAGAGACTTAATCCTAGTTTTCCTTTAAGATACTGGACAATTCTTTTAGCAGCATTCAAATGAAAGATTTTGGGTTCACGCATAAATTGGCTGAGTTTGTACAGTGTTATGTTTAAGTGTCTCTAAACCAGTGACATGTGTCTGTATTAAGTGGTTTTTTCTATTTAAGTTAGTACTTGACCACAACTAACTATAAATAGGAGTTTAACTAGTTGATCAGGGTAATTTGTAATTCTTAGAAGGATTTGACAAGTGAAACTAGAGAGATTTCGAGGAAGTGAAAAACAGAGAGTGAAAAGGCTTTGGGAATTTTTGTTTGTGTTAGAGACAAAGAGGAAAAAGCCAAAAGAGAGTATTCTCTGTTGTAATCTTGCGATCTTGATACTTTAATTAATTGGAGCTTCTCTATCTCGTAGACGTAGGCCTTCTTGGCTAAACGACATAAATCCAATGCTCTTCTGTTCTTCTTCTTCATTTAATTTCATGACTGCGAATTTGGTTTATTGTGTTTTATGCGAATTCAATTAGATGATTTTATCTTTTAGTTTTTGTGTTCGTTTGATTTCTTTGGTTGCTATGTTCTCGGTTATTCTGGTTTTGCAGACTATCATTCTTTAACAATTGGCACCGTCTGTGGGGATTTTGAAAAGGAAGCAAGATCATGGGATCAACCAAGTATGATGTGGAGAAGTTTTTAGGTTTGAACGACTTTGGTCTTTGGAGAATCAAGATGTAGGCAATTTTGGTACAACAAGGTCTAGCAGACGCTTTGAAGGAGAATCTGGACTTTCTGAATCTATGACAGAAAAAGAAAAGAAAGATGTTGTGGAAAAGGCTAAGAGTACCATAATTTTATGTCTTGGAGACAAAGCATTGAGGTAAGTGGCAAGAGAACCAACTGCCTCTGCAATGTGGCTCAAACTGGAGTCATTATACATGACCAAATCTCTAGCAAATCAGTTATTTATGAAGCAACAACTATATTCGTTCAAAATGATTGAAGAAAAATCTCTTACTAATCAGATAACAGACTCTAAAAAGGTCATTGTTGATTTAGAGAATATTGAAGTAAAATTAGAGGATGAAGACAAGGCTCTAATTTTACTCAGTGCTCTGCCTAATACATATGAAAACTTTAAAGATGGCATGCTGTTTAGAAAGGATCAGACCATCACCTATGAAGAAGTACAGTCATCAATTCGAGCAAAGGAAATGTAGAAGAAGCAAGAAATGAAGATTGATAATGCAGAAAGATTAAACGTAGTAAGAGGCAGATATGAGAAGAAAAAATTACAAAGAAAACAAGAACATATCAAAGTCCAAGAATCCATCTCAGAGCAAGTTTAAATATTTCCACAGTCACATGAAAGGTCATTTCAAGAGGGATTGCCCTGAAAGAAAGGGTAAGGAATTCAAGAAGCCTTAAGAACTGGGTGATGCATCAATGATTGCTGATGATTATGTGACATTAGGGGTCTTGGTAGTTTCAAATACTGAGACTAAAAAGGATTGGGTAATGGATTTTGGGTGTACTTTTTCATTTGTGTCCAAGGAAAGATTTTTTTTGAGTCCATTGATTTGAAAGAAGGAGAAGTGATGCTGTTGGGCAACAATAAACCTTACAAGATACAAGGAATGGGTTCAATCCAATTGAAGAAGTATAACAACCAAGAAGTTCTCCTAAAAGGTGTTAGGTATGTTCCAGAACTTATAAGGAACCTTATCTCTATAAACATGTTTGACAGTTTAGGTTATACAACTAAAATTAAACTTCTTGGCTTGGATCTAGCCACTTCCATACCCAAAAAATATTTCATTTATCCTAGATCTTTTATTTTAAAGTTATTAGTTAGGATATTCTTTAATCAGAGATGGATGATTTCCAGCAATCATAATGTCATCAACATAAACAAGGAAAACAATAATTTATCCCTTTTTTTCTTAGTAAACAGAGAGTAATCATTTTTACTTTGTTCATACCCAATTTTTTTTTAAAGTTTGAGTTAATTTATTGTTCCATTGTCTAGAGGATTGTTTGAGTCCATATAAAGATTTTTTTAGTCTATACACTTTCCTTTATTCCCCTTCATAAACAAAACCTTGAGGAAAATCCATATAAATTTCTTCCTCTAAGTTTCCTTGAAGAAAGGCACTATTGACATCCATATGATATATAGGCCAATCAAACATAGCGGCTAAGGCAAAAATGACTCTAATGGTATAGTTTTAGCCACGGGGAGAAGTTTTCAATGTAATCTATTCCCTTAATCTTTCTAAATTTCTTTTAGAGTCATATTTAGCTTTATATATCCATTTACAGTCTATAGCATTCTCTCCTCGAGGTAAGTCAACTACTTCCCAAGTTTTATTGGTTCCTAAAGAATATATTTCTTCATGCATAGCTTTAACCCAATTTTGATCTCTTTTGGTCTCTTCAAAAAGTTATGGGTTCTTTATTGTGAGAGATTTTAGCTAAGAAACATTGATAGTGTTTGGATAAGTGATTCTAAGTAACATAGTTACTCATAGGATATTTTCAAACATTAATGTTAGTGTTTATGACATAGTCTTTATGCCAAATGAGAGGTTTAGTGCTTCTAAAGGATTTTCTAAGGGCAATATTGTTAGTGTTAAGAGGAAGAAGGATTATCTTGTTGATTTTCAAAACCATTATTATTGAATTCCAAATTATCTTCATTTACCTAAAGTTTTATAAAAACTAATTTAGGCAAGAACATACTAAACTCACTGTTGTTTTTATCCTTAAAAGAGAAAACATCTCCATAAAATTGGACATCAAAGCTGAAAAATACATTTTTTTTCCTTGTATATTATAAAGATTATACCCTTTTCGATTTTCAAAGTATCCTAAAAGCAAAGAAAGAATCGCTCTAGGGCTCAATTTATCCTTATATTGGGTGTTAGTGGAGTAAACCAAGCAACTAGTTGTCCTTAAATGTTCTATATTTGGTTCTTGGTTGTAAAGCATTTCATAAGGAGTTTTATTGCCTAAAGTTTTACTGAGAATCCTATTTCTGATATAAGTTGTATTTAAGGCATATTCTCCCCAAAAACAAATAGATAAGTTACTTTCAAATCTAAGGGCCCTAGCAACTTCTAAAAGGTGCATATGTTTTCTTTTAGCAACCCCATTTTGTTAGGGGAATTAATACAACTCTTTTGATGAATGATTTCTAAACCATCAAGCAATGTCTTAACCTCTTGATTGATGAACTCAGTTTCGTTATCTATCCTAATTACTTTAATAATTTTAGAGAAATGATTCTTAATATAGGCAAAAAAAATTTCAAGCAACATATAATATCACTTTTCAAACCAACAAGGGATATCCATGTATATTTGGTATAGTCATCCACCATAGTAACAAAAAATCTATTATTGTCATCTGTGTTATGCTTGTAAGGACCCCAAAGGTCCAAATGCAACAAATCAAAAGACATAACAATCTTAGAATTACTAGAATGGAAAGGTGTCCTTATTTGTTTTTCCAAGGGACATACATGGCATCTCTTGATACAATCAGAATCCAAAATACAATCTTTTATACTATTGAGTTTCCTAAGTTTTGCAAAAGGTATATGACCTAGCCTATGGTGCCAAGTGAGAGTCATATTATTCCTATTTGTATCATTTACAAAATTCAGTATCTTTGCTTCTTTTCGGAAATTACTGCTAGGAGTAGTTAAAATATATAGACCCTTCTTCATCTTACCAATCCCTGTCATTTTGCCATTAGAAAGCCCCTTCATAATGCAAAAAATCAGGGAAAAACAACTTTGCATGACAAATCATTGGTAAGTTTTGACACAAAAATTAGGTTAAAGGTAAACTTAGGAACATATAAAACATCTTCTAAAACTAATCCTGCATCAATTTTACAATCACCAATACAACACATATCAACAATATTCCCATCAGGTATTTAACAACATGAGGCAAACCATGATTTTGAGATCTAGTATTTGTGATCCAATCTTTATGAAAAGTAACATGATTAGTTGCCCCAGTATAAAAAATCCATTCATAATCAGAATTGTCAATGTCAGAAATCAAAGACATAGCTGTAGTGTTTGCTTTAGCCTCTGGTGATTGGGTTCCCTTAAACAATTTCATCAACTGTTGATACTACTCTAAGGTGATCGTGGGTTAAGCAAAGACCAAATTTTATTTGTTGTTCTTAGCCCTATTAGAGATGACAGTGTTAGCAGGAGCAGAACCTTGATTACCATTATCTTTCCTCTTCTTTGTAAAATTAGGGGGATATCAAACAAGTTTAAAACCTATCTTTTTTTCATGGCCCCTCATTTTACAATGATCACAAACAAGATTCCATTTTTTTTTTTGAATTTTTTGTTCTTACCAGAAGTGTATAATGTAGTGTCAAATGGTGATTTAGTGTTTATTCCTGATGTCATACCTTTGGAATTTTCTTCTTGGAGTAGTAACCCATATGCTTGGTTTATTGAAGGTAGTGGTATCATGAGAAGGATATGGCTTCGCACTTGTGTGTATGAATCATTCAACCCCATAAAAAATTGATATAGACATTGATTGTTCATAAATTCAATATACTTTCTTGATTTCTCACAAGAGCAACTAAGATTTTTGACTATCGAAGATAACTCATCCCAAAGATATATCAACTCAGTGAAATATGATTAGATGTTCAGGGATCCTTGTGATAGAGTGTGAATCTGTCATAATAGGTGGAAAATTTTTGTACCATGTGGTTTATCGTACCTTTCTTGGAGATCTTTCCAGGCTTCTCTTGCATCTGTTGAATAGACCATGCCATTGAGAAGCTCTTTTTACACTAAATTCATTATCCATGCTAGGACGATGGCGTTCACCCTATCCCATATCAGTCTTAAGGATTCTTCAATTGATTCACATTGATAGCTCTCGTCAATGAACCTAACCTTATTCTTTAAGCGGAGTGCATGGGCCGTCAAAATGTTAGAGATGTAGAGGGTGATTAAAGTCGATTTAGGAATTTATTGACCCTTCCATCGATTGCTGCATAGGCCATTCGATTGATGTTCTACTCCCGTCTGAACTATCCTCCATGCATGGAAGAACAGAAAGATCAGGTTGTGAGAGGCTCTGATACCACGTTGATTATTAAAGATAAGAAAAGGAGAAGACAGAGTGTAACGAGATGAAAGACAGAGAAAGAGTAAAGTGACTGATCTATTTTTCTTATTGTTTAATTTGGAAATTATATGAAATAAATATACAATGGCCTAACCTCATTAGTTGACCACAATTATAATAGAATAAGAAATAAGACTAACCAAAGTCAATATTTAACTTGTTTTTCTCAACAATGATGATGATGATGATGATGATGATGATGATATATATATATATATATATATATAGTTATGATTATAAAAAAAATTACGACTTAATGTGAATTGAAGCTGCAATTGTGATAATAAAGACAATTGAAGAATCTTAGTGATAGAAAACAAATTGATGAAAACAAGTTTATTTAATATATTTCAAATGTTAATGAAATTAAATAATCTTTTTAAACTAAAAAAATATCAAATATAATTTAGTAGGGAACTAATTAGACGAAAAGGTTCTTTTAATTTGGAAATAAAAGGGAAACCATTAGCCATCCATAGAGATGGTGATTTTTTTAGAGTAAATTACATTCCCGCCCTTGAAAAACTTTCAATTCAAGGCCTTTCTTTCTATGTTAAAATATACACTTAAGACCAATTAACTCACAATATAAAAAATATTCTTTGATATGTTTTTTAAAATTAAAATTTGCATTAAAATAATTTTAAATTACCAAACCACCCTATCTTCTCTCGTCAAATCTATTAAACAACATTTTCTTCTTCTTCTTCTTGTCTATAAAGTTATATTATACTTATTATAAATTCAAATTTAATAATTATTAATATGAAATTGAAGTGATTTCATCTTTATTTTAAATTTGAAGTGTAAATGTTAAGAATGATATTTGGTTCTAACCCACCCCAAAAGCTACTTCAAGAGGGAAGGGATGTCTAAATTCATATAAAGAGTCTTTAACACATTCTTCTTTTTAATATGAGACTTCAACACACTTTTTGCACGCCTAGGATAGGACAACTGGAGTGTGAAACTACATGGGTGTCCCAACACAATGTTAAGAATAGTACTTGAATCTAACTTACTCCAAAAGCTAGCTCAAGAATGAAGGAATTCCCAAGTCCATATGCTCATGGATAATCACTCGATCTCTCTCGCTGCTTCAACAACCATAGGAGTATCTCATGCAGATCCTTCTCGCCGCTCTCTTTGCAACAGTCGCAGCTTGAGGTAGCCTCAGCCATCTTTTCCTTCACCTTCTTCTTCTCGTCCTTTTTTCCCTCTCCTCCGTATGAGTATTTTCCTCTTCTTTTTGTAGAAGATTCCCTCTTTCTTGGAAGAGGATTTTTTTTAAAGTTTCAGATCATTCGATCAAGTTCAATTGGGATCTGACAACCAGGAAGCCATTAATCCGAGAGCTATAATGACTGTGGAGCCTTACAAACATCGACAATAAAAAACGTTCAAGTAGCTTTACTGCTAGCTAGGGAGAAAGTGGACGATGGCTAAGGCACGCAATGGATCACTGGGTAATGTTGCTAGAAGACCAACTGATGTGATTTCCGGAGGGAAAACACTTGATCGATTTTCTGGATAGGTTGAAAGAAACAAACAAATGAAACCAAATCACTCAATTGATAAGCCAAAGGGCGCCACAACTAAGAGAAATGGGTTGATCTCGCCACACTCAAGAAAGAAGAACGTGAGTGATAAGAAATCTAGCCACTCTCGCCACTAACACAAGTTAGATAAGAGAAAGAACTCAAGAATCCTCTTGAAAGCAAAATGCCAATATCTCATATATGATTCAAAGATGGTTTACAACAAATGGCAAGGACCCTTTTTATAGAGGGTCTCCAAAACAAAAAGACAAAAGACTCCAACTAATGCATTAAATGCATCAACTAAAAGTCAAGTAGTGTAGGCTAAATGTCAAAGACAATAAATGCATAGGTAGCTAAATGTCAAAGACAATAAATGCATAGGTAATAGACTACAACTATATTCAACAAATGCAACTATCTCACATGCAATCTTTTTCACACTTCTTCCACTTTCAACAAAGTGGTTAAGCCCAATCCAAGCCCTTTAGCCCTTAAACGAGTTAGAGGCCCAATTGAAGTGTTCTCCCTTTCTTGGGCTGCAATTAGTCCAAGCTCTTTAACCCTTGAACGAGTTAGAGGCCCAATTGAAGTGTTCTCCTTTTCTTGGGCTGCAATGGGGTTATCCTTGATTACATCATCCTCCCCTGGTTGAAATGGATTTGTCCTCAAATCCAAGTCCTCTTTATCTTCTAAGTACGGGGAAAGATCCCTCACGTTGAAAGTAGTAGAAACAGCATAGTCTTCAGGCAAATCAATTTTGTATGCATTATCATTTACCTTGTCTATGATACGGAAAGGACCATCTGCCCTTGGCATTAATTTGGACTTCCTTTGGTTTGGAAATCTTTCTTTTCGAAGATGAACCCACACTAAATCTCCAGGACTGAATTGAACAAATTTTCTTCTCTTGTTAGCAGTCTTCTCATAGATGGAGTTCTTCTTCTCAATTTGCTGTTTAATGTTTTCATGTAACTTCTTTATCATGTCAGCCTTCATTTTTCCATCTATGCATTCTCGAGCTTCAAGTGGTAATGGTACTAAATCAAGTGGGCTCAATGGATTAAATCCATAAACTACTTCAAAAGGAGAGTGTTTAGTAGTACCATGTACACTTCTATTATAAGCAAATTCAGCATAGGCCAAGCATTCATCCCAACTTTTCAAGTTTTTGCCAATGATAGTTCTTAGCAAAGTAGAAAGCGTTCGGTTCACCACTTCAGTTTGCCCATCAGTTTGTGGGTGACAGGCAGTACTAAAGAGCAACTTTGTTCCCAGCTTTCTCCATAAAGTCTTCCAAAAGTAGCTAAGAAATTTGGCATCACGATCTGACACGATACTCTTTGGAATGCCATGAAGTCTCACAATTTCTTTGAAAAATAAATTGGCGATGTGCACAGCATCGTCGGTCTTATGGCATGGAATAAAATGAGACATTTTTGAAAAACGATCAACAACAACCATGACCGAATCTTTACCTCTTTGTGTCCTTGGTAAGCCTAGCACGAAATCCATACTAACATCAGTCCAAGGTTGATCTGGAACAGGTAAAGGTGTATAAAGTCCATGGGCTACTTCCTTGCTCTTGGCTTTTTTGCAAACAATACACCTTTCAATCACATGATGCACATCTCTAATCATGTTAGGCCAATAAAAATGCTCTTTTAGCATCTCCAATGTCTTGGTTTCACCGAAATGCCCAGCCAATCCTCCTCCGTGAGCTTCTCGTGTAAGTAATTCCCTTATAGAACAGTTTGGAATTACAAGTCTCCCCAAGCGAAATAAAAAACCTTCAGATCTATAAAATCCCTTACAAATCTTCTATAGAAAGAGGCAAGCCCATGAAAACTTCTTACTTCAGATATGGTTCTTGGAACGGGCCATTCTTTGATAGCTTTCACCTTTTCTTCATCAACTCCCACTCCTTGCTGAGATACTACAAAGCCAAGAAAAATCACATGGTCTTGACAAAAGTAGCATTTTTTTAGATTAGCATAGAGTTTCTCCTTTCGCAACACTTCCAAGACTTCCTTCAAATGTTGCACATGCTCCTCATAACTTTGACTGTAGATCAAAATATCATCGAAATATACCACAACAAATTTTCCAATGAAAGATCTAAGCACATGATTCATCAATCGCATAAATGTGCTAGGGGCATTAGATAGCCCAAATGGCATTACCATCCATTCGTAAAGTCCATGCTTTGTCTTGAAGGCTGTCTTCCACTCGTCTCCCTCTTTCATTTGGATTTGGTGATAGCCACTCTTCAAGTCAATTTTTGAAAACACCTTGGAACCATTCAGCTCATCCAACATGTCATCCAATCTTGGAATTGGGTAGCGGTATTTGATGGTGATCTTATTTATAGCATGGCTGTCCACACACATTCTCATAGAGCCATCCTTTTTAGGGACTAATAATGTAGGCACAGAACAAGGGCTCATGGATTCCCTTACATAACCCTTTTCAATCAACTCATCAACTTGCCTTTTTAGCTCCTTAGCCTCCTCTGGATTCATTCTATATGCTGGCTTATTTGGTAAGGCAGCACCGGGCACCAAATCAATTTGATGCTCAATTCCTCTTAAGGGTGGCAATCCCTTAGGTAGCTCATTCGGAAAGACATCCGCAAATTCTTCTATCAACTCCCTCACAAGCTTAGGAAGCTTTTCTGCAAGTTCTGGATTTAGCTCCTTGAGAATTAGCAATAATACAAAGTTTTCCCTTTTTATTGCCTTCTTTAACTCATTCTTAGAAGCAAAATAACTAGGCTTCTTCTCTTCGATTACATCCTCCTTCGGCTGTACTTGTATTGGCTTTAAGGGTGCCAACACAATCTTCTTTCCATCATTCTCAAAAGCGTAGGTGTTTTTGAAGCCATCATGTAGTGCTCTTCTATCAAATTGCCAGGGCCTCCCAAGTAGAAGATGACTAGCATCCATAGGGACTATGTCACACAATACCTCATCTTTGTAATTCTTCCCTATAGAGAAAGGTACCTTTACTTGTTTGGTGACCTTCATCTCGCCATGATTATTTAACCATTGCAGTTTATATGGACGGGGATGATTGATGATAGGTAGCTTCAATTTTCCAACCAAGGTGGTTGAAGCAACGTTAGTGCAGCTCCCACTATCAATTATCACGTTACAAACTTTGCCTCCGATAGTGCACCTTGTTTGAAAAATATTCTCCCTCTGTTCTTCTTCTACCTTGGCTTGGATATTCAAGGCACGTCTAATAACCAAGGCAGCACCTTCATCAGCATACTCAACAACTTCTTCTTCGTCAAAATATTCTTCCTCTTCACATTCCTCCACAATATCTTCATCTTCACTCTCTATTTCCCCTTGTTTCTCCTTCAAGATCATCACTCTTCTATTAGGACATTCGGATGCTATATGGCCATGACCCAAGCACTTGAAGCACTTAATGTCTCGGCTTCTTTTAGAGGGCTGGTTGTCTTCTCTCTTATCCTTCCCCTTAGAACTTTCAGATTTGTTCGGCTCTTTTTTCCATATCTCCTTATTACTCCCTTTGGTAGTGTTTGAGGTTTGGGAAAGTGTTTGGAAAGGTTTACTCCCCAATGGTTTAGACACTCCATTGGTTCTTCCATAAACTCTCTTTTTCTGTCTCTCCACCTTAATTGCCAATTTAATTACATCTTCTAAGAAGACATAATTCTGCAACTCTACTAAGTCAGCAACTTCTCTGTTCAAACCACCAAGAAATCGAGCTATGGTTTGCTCTTGAGGTTCATTCAGCTCGCACCGAATCATCAAAGTTTCAAATTCTTTGACATAATCTTCAACACACATACCTCCTTGTCTCAAGCTTTGAAGCTTAAAATAAAGCTCTTGCTTGTAGTAATCAGGTACAAAACGCCTCTGCATGAGCCTTTTCATCAATCTCCAATTTCGAACTTCCTCCTCTCCATCTCTTCTTCGTTGATTCTTCAAATTTTCCCACCATAGATTTGCATAATCAGTGAATTCAATGGCTGCAAGTCGGTATTTGGTAGCTTCTGAATATTCTTGATATTCAAAAATCTTCTCTACTCGTTGCACCCACTCCAAGTATTCTTCAGGAGAACTTGTTCCCTTAAATGGAGGAATCTTCATTTTGATGTTGGCATCACGTTCCCTCTGCTGCCTTCTTTGCCTAGGTTGATCACCTTCTTCAGCTTCAGATTCTTCTCTATGGTGTTCAACATAAGCTCCTCTTCTTGGTTGTTGTTGTTGTAGCTCCATAAATCTAGCCATTTGAGTGGTTAGTTGAGCTATTTGTTCCATCATTTCTTCTTGACCTCTTTGTAGGCCAACAATTTGAGCTTGTTGTAGGCTAAGCCCAAAAGGAACTTCAGAACTATTTTCTCCTGTCATAGTGATTTGTAATTTGTTGGTTTGAGTTTGGTGAAGGGTAGGTTCACTCTCTAAGTGTTTACACTCGGATTAACAATGAACAGTAACGATGAACAATGAACAGTAACGATGAATTTTTTTTTTTAAATAAAAAAGTTGGAATAAAATAGAACAACACAAGAATAGAAATAAAGATAAAGATGAACAGACTAGAAAATTAGCCTTCCATGTAGGTGGCAGATTACAAAACAAGGAAAACTAAGCCTTCCATATAGGTGGCAGAATACAAAATAAGGAAAACTAAGCCTTCCATGTAGGTGGCAAAACACAGAATAAAATGCAATAAAATTAAGCTTTCCACGAAGGGGCAAAACACAAAACAAATAATAGAACCTGAATTGAAGTGGCTCTGATACCAATATGATGTGATTTCCGGAGGGAAAACACTTGATCGATTTTCTGGATAGGTTGAAAGAAACAAACAAATGAAACCAAATCACTCAATTGATAAGCCAAAGGGCGCCACAACTAAGAGAAATGGGTTGATCTCGCCACACTCAAGAAAGAAGAACGTGAGTGATAAGAAATCTAGCCACTCTCGCCACTAACACAAGTTAGATAAGAGAAAGAACTCAAGAATCCTCTTGAAAGCAAAATGCCAATATCTCATATATGATTCAAAGATGGTTTACAACAAATGGCAAGGACCCTTTTTATAGAGGGTCTCCAAAACAAAAAGACAAAAGACTCCAACTAATGCATTAAATGCATCAACTAAAAGTCAAGTAGTGTAGGCTAAATGTCAAAGACAATAAATGCATAGGTAGCTAAATGTCAAAGACAATAAATGCATAGGTAATAGACTACAACTATATTCAACAAATGCAACTATCTCACATGCAATCTTTTTCACACTTCTTCCACTTTCAACAAAGTGGTTAAGCCCAATCCAAGCCCTTTAGCCCTTAAATGAGTTAGAGGCCCAATTGAAGTGTTCTCCCTTTCTTGGGCTGCAATTAGTCCAAGCTCTTTAACCCTTGAACGAGTTAGAGGCCCAATTGAAGTGTTCTCCTTTTCTTGGGCTGCAATGGGGTTATCCTTGATTACATCACCAACTCTAACTAGGATTTAAAGGTGTGTTGCCTCTATTTAGACATGTTCTGATTTAGGGTTTAGGGGTGTGCTACCCCTATTTTGTCTTCTAGTGTTGTTGTGTAGGTTTTGATACTATTTTCAAGGTGTGTTGCCATAAATTATGCATCTTCTTATCCCATAAGTTCAGGCTTGTAATATATTAGTTAATCTTTAGGTTCTGAAAAATCTTATGTAACCTTGAATTTGTGTCATTTTAATGGAAATATTTTTCATTTTGTCCCCAAAAAAAAAGTTTCATGCTCCAGTTGTATTGTCCTATATGTGCAAAGGGGTGTTGGAGTCCCAAATTAGATAGAAGAATGTGTTAAAGATTCTTTATATAGAAGTGAGCATCTTTGACTTCTTAATTAGTTTTTGGGATGAGTTAAGTCTAAATACCAATTTCAACAATAAATAATTTAAAATAAAAGCCAATCCAATTCAGTAACATCTAATTCAAAAAGCAAAAAAGCATATATGGGAAAAAATGGTTATAGAACCTATAAAAAATTTCAAAGATACTAATTGCTTCCTGAAAAATGGAATCTTTTTTGAATAATTTTATTTTTATAATAAAATTAAATATATGCAACCTTATTGATAAAATATAATAACTAAATATTATTTGCTAAATATATTAAATATTTGTGTAAATAAATTAAAAAGATAATAGATTATAAATATATTATATTATATGAATTAATTATAAATAAGTAAATTAATAACATAAATACATAATAAAAATATAAAAAGGAAAGACAAAAGAATGAAATTATATATAATTTATATTTCTATACTAATAATTAATAAAATTTTATATAATTTGAAAGACATAATTGTATTACTACATATGTATATAATTATTACAAATAAGTTGAAGATCAATAATTATAGTAAATAGTTTATGCTTTTTGTAAAAAAGACAAAATCCAATTTGTATTTAAGTATCGAAGGGTATTTTAATAAAATAAAAGAGACTTAATAGCTATTTGAATAGAAAGTTAACTTTTGAACAAGTGTCCACATTCTAAATTTATAAGGGAGAGAAGTGTATTTTTTTTAATCTAATAGGAGGGATCATATATATTGAAAAACTTAAAGGAAAAAAGGAGTGTAATTTACTCTATTTTTTGATGTAGGAATTATTTTTACTTCTTCATGATGCTAGCACAACTGTACGATGGATGCTTCCAGTCTTTTTTGTAGGTTTTCTTTTGACCAAAAAGAAAAAGAAAAAGAAAAAAGTCTAATGATCAGTTTCCGTTTATAACACAATTTTGTGATGCTTCATGGGCAATTGTAATTTTGTGACGCTTCATTTGACTTTTATTGTATATTATTTATTATTATTTTTAATTCATTTCTCTAGGAGTCTCGGACTGAGGTTGAGTCAATTTGAATAGGTATGGGAATACGCTTGTAGTCTTCACAAACCGCTAATTTCATGTGAGGCATTATGCATGAAATATTATGGTAACCGGCTTGTTTGCTGGTCAACATCATAATAGATTAGAAGGAATCATTCAATCAAGGTGAGACTTACATAGAGCCCCCCTTAACATTCAATCGAACGACTTGCAATGATTAAACACGATGCTGAGCCTAGCATGCAATCCAAGTGCAATATTATGAGTACTAGAGTATGTTACCCTAAACAATAAATAAATATAAAGATTCATTTGTAAGATATAAAATTTAATTATGTGATTTTAATTAAAACAGCTAAAGTTATATATAAAACATTATAGAAAACTAATAATTCTAAAAGCATGTTAATTACTTCAATCTCAGAAGAGACACATTATATGTTTGTAATATTTAATTAATAGCATTAAAAATATTAAAGTTGGAAAAGATAGATAATTTTTACTTAGCTAATGTTAACTTCTATGCATATTTTTTATTCTGACCTTAGCACCTAAAATAAAAGTTTTAGTGAAATTAAACCAAAACCAAATATTATTTCATGAATTGTTGTTCAACTTTAAATTGTTTCAAATACTAAATGTCAAGAAAATATTTTTAATTGCAAAAAGAATGACATATTTTTGTGATTTCATCTATTACAAAAATAATAATAATTATATCATGCTATACATTAGACCAATCATTATAAAAATTCCCAACTTTACCTTTAATTCAAAAATATTAATCTTTTACCATTCTTAGCTTGTCCTTTCCCATTTAATTAACTCTCCAACCCAAAGTAAAAATTTTCAAATAAGTCCTCAAGAATCTTTTTTTATTTTTTATTGCAATTAAATCCTCTAGATATTCAAAATTTGAATTTTTGTTCCTCAAAAAATTTCTGTTTAAATTTAGAGGTCCACCATACTATTTTAAAAACATGGGATACTACAATCTCCCCTTCTTATAAAAATTCAGTGCTCGAATTTTAATACTCAGATCATATTTGAAGCAATATCACCAAGTTATCCCTCTTACTCCTTAATAGTTCTTTCTAAACGAAGATTATATTATACTTATTTTATGGTTATCTCCACTACCATATATCGTATCTTATCTTGAAGGCTCCAAACTATTCACTCGTCCCCTTCACAACCCAAATCTCATATCTTGATAATTTTATAACCCATTAAACTTTGACCAAAACCTGACTTCCAAAGTTATTTACCAACTCTTGTATTACTTATTTAATAACCCAAACATCTCATATTTTCCTAATTACAACATACAATGATTTTCTAGGGCCCAATCACCATTTTAAAGATGCATTAGATTAATCATCATGCAACCATGCTACATTCAAATCTTCATATTTTCCTAATTACAACATACAATGATTTTCTAGGGCCCAATCACCATTTTAAAGATGCATTAGATTAATCATCATGCAACCATGCTACATTCAAATCTTTATGTCGATTAAACTTAATTTGAAGTCTCACTTAGATAATGTCACACTAATTCCTAAACCAATGTACAATTCAAATATACAAATACAAAAATAAAACTTACTTCTCAACAAAATGCAACCCTTAAAACTACAGGAATCTACTTCCACAAGAATGAACAACAAGGCTCATATTTTTATCTCATATACTACTCTTGTGCAAAACAAATTTAAAGGTAATTTAATTTCATGTACCCCAAAATTTCAGAGATTTCAATTTTACAACAATTCCCCTTAGAAGAGCTTCTTATTTATATTTGAACCCTTGGGTATCTCATGGAACATCCGGAGTCATGAAAACTTCTTCAAGGACCAACAACTCCTCCAACATTTACTAATGCCCCAGACATTAATTTAACATCTATCTCACTTTCTCTTCTCACTATTCAATTACTGTCATCTTGGTCCTGATAAATCTACAATTCAATAAGATAATTCTTAGATAGCAGGATCTATTCCTCCTCCTTCAAATTTTCCTTTTCAACTTTTCGCTTTCAATTACTCAAAAGTTCCTTTCAATTAGGCTATTTTACATTTATCTTTACCCTTTTTATAAAAATTCACCTTTCTTCATTTCGGTAACTTCACCCTTTACTGAAGAAGGACAATCCCTTAAGTTTCATCTCACTTCCCTTCTAATCTCAGAACATTTATGGAATTTAATCATAGATGGTGAAATCATATACCAACTTACTCATAATCTTTCAGCTTAAGGTATCTACTCAAAAGGTTCTCTAGAATGCATTTGAGGCTTCAAGAATCAACAGATAAACAATTACAACACTTAATTCTAGGAATACTTGACAAATGACTTAGAGGAATATGACAAAAAGAATTGGCACCGACAGCATCTATTAGGCCTTTAGTGGATCCGCGCTCTATAGTCATGCCACGGTTCATGACATTAGGGAAAGGCTCCACCAAAGTCACCTTGCTTCGTGATCCATAGGAGACCTAAAACTAAGCTTTGATACCATTTTGTCGTGTTCTGCCTAAGACACGTGACCAGCACGAGAGTGAGTCTAGCCTTACCTCGGAACCTAATCTATTTTATTGGACTAACATGTATAATTTTCTTAAGACAGACAATAAAAATAAATTGTCATCTAAAGAAACTTTTCTTTTAATTATTCATGAATATTAATATACAACTAATTTATCACCACAAATATATTTTATACATCCCATCATGACAAATAAATTTAATTAAACACTTAGAATCAAATCTTTAATATAGCTCAATCATTCATATACATCATTTCTCAACTTAAAATGACAAAAATCCAATTCCTAAGTTACCTACGCGATCACAGAGCAACTTTAGATTGTTAAAATAAAAGATACAATGACATGATTTAAATCGTCCCCAGAATCAAGTGGAGTCTTGAACTGAGGATCCATTATTCCCTGAATGAATACCCACCTTCAACTATCAACTCTGAAAAAAAAATGTTAATAGAAGGGTATGAGAAAACCATTTGCCCAATGAATGGACAACACTACGCTTTGACGAAAAATAATTATAAAACATCATAATGATAATATGCATCAATCATTTATAAACCAATAATAACACGATACAACATAATCCGAAATAGTTTTCAATAACATCCAATTAAATCAATGGCATTTTAATATAACATAATTCATGATAATTCACAATTGTAAGTAATTCAATCAATTGTATAAATTTTCCTTACCAACTGGATTGTTTAGGGTACTATTGGATTGTTACCCGCAGCCTCCACTGCATCCACCCCTATCACTCCATTTATAGATCTCCACCCTTATGGCTTTTGTAGAATTTCCCATGGGGTGCACCACCATGCCTTTCTTTTCTTTATCAAACACAAACACATTCACAAATTAAAATCTCATATCATAAAACAATTACTCATACACAATTATGCATCAACCATCCATAGATGAACACATTCAACAATTCTATCACAGCATAACTCATATTATAGAACAATTATTCAAGAATAGCATATTTTAACTATCCACAATTAAATAAACTCAACAATCAAAACTTATCAGTTATCACATTTCCACAAAATTCCCATATCATACACAAATCACAATATGATCTCAATATTCAATACACATTGCTTACTCGTGAGTTTACATCTACTCTATATATATTTTCAATATATCATACCTAACTTAATACGCAAAAGAGTTATAACTTCCATATTTCCATCTCAAGGTTAAGATGTCCCTATGTGTGCATATGTTTATATAACATTCACCAAAGCTAAACTTTCCAAACAATACCTTGTAGTTATAGGTATGTATATGTACATACATCTTGTGATTAACTTATTATTTATATATTTATATATACACACATGCATGTATTTCTTTAAATTTAAGACATAGAACTTTATAAGTTTCCATGTATCTATATACATAATATATTTACCTTTTTCACATCTCCAAAGGGTAAAGAAAAAATGTACATATATACATACTTGCTGAGTTCTCTTGTGTACCATTTTAACATATGACCATATGTATACACATATACACACATCTAAAATTTTACTCTTCATATCTCCACTCATGAAAGATCAAGAATATTTATACAAAATTACACAAGTATATCAATTAATTATTTTCCACCACTCCACAATAGCAATATGACTTCAACATATTCTTGTATAAATTAGTCATCATTCTCCATAAATTAAATATATTACATGCTTTCACTATGATGCAAGAGTTATAAAAGAAAAACACTTAGTCATAGGAAGTATCAACCTACTCATCTTGAATTGGTATTTGAATTACCAATTAAATGTTGTTTACTCATATAATTTATGCTCCAAGATGTCTCCCAATCTGATTCCTATAATTAGATCAAAATGGAATGAAAAGAACAAGTCAAAAATGGCAATTAAGAGGAATTTCTATTTATTCACTCGGATCCTTGGTCGAAATTTTTCTTTAATCTTTTGCATAATTTAAGGTCATATTAATCTTCATCTAGGTCTCTAGTCCCATAATATATTTTGTTCTAAAACTAAATCAAACCCTATAAACTTTTGAGTTTGCTCAATTTAGTCCTTGTCATATATATAAGATATCTATCTCCCTGTTTTGCTTCCCAAATAAGTCCAAAACTTTACTTTTAGTCTTATTATGACATGTTCCATCAATATTTAAATCTTGTTACATCTTTGATCCTTTACACAACTACAAACTATGAACCATGACATCACATAATATATAGAAACATTATACTTAATACAAAAGCCATACTTTCATGAGTTTAGCTAGCTACTTTTATCAAGTTGCCTTTGTTTCCTCTTAGAAAGTCTTTTCTTCAAGCTTTCCTCAAGCATACACTACTTTCTCTCCCTATAAGGTTTTCTTCATTTTCTCCCTCTAGAATTTCTAACCATACAAGGACATAAAGAGACTACTAGATGAAAATTATGAAACTAGAGAAAAAATTTTAGGTTGAAACATTTACCTTCAAGTTTTTCTAATATTTCTATAACTTTGTCTCTCTGGAGTTCTTCCTTCTCTCTCTAGAATCTTACCATCAAGGGGCTAAAAATTAAAATTCTAATTGGAGAATATGAAACTAGAGGAGGATTAGAAGTTTACCTCAAGTTTTCTTCAAGATTTTCTTTCAATTTCACCCTTATCTTTCTCTTTCTCTTTTTCAAGTGAACTCTCTCTCTTCTGCATGTTGGAGGGCCAATATTCTAAAAATGATGATGAAACAATTCATTTGATTGCTTCTTATGGGATGGCTGACTTAATAAGGGTAATCTCGGCATTTTTGGAAATTTTGGGACATAGAGGGGATTTATAAAATACAGTGGGGGACCTAGAGGGAATTAAGGGAAAAGGTGTAGCCAATATAGGAATTAAGTTATTTTGGTCAATAAGGAGCCACTTGTCACAATTTGCTTCATTCTTGTAATCCTCTTTTACTATTTTGGGCCTTTCCCTTATTACATAATTTTATTTCATTTTGGTCCCTTATCTTTTCACAATAATCCTTCTAAATATATTAAAACTATATTTCACCATAATTATTTAGTTGGAATATTATACATGTCACCATCTCCAAATGCCACATCTCTTCCCACTTGATAAAATTATATAACATAACCTTCTTTAAATTAAGTTTTCATACGGGATCCTTCACAATTTTATAAAAATTCCAAACTTTACCTTAAATTCAAAAATATTAATATTTTACCATTCTTAGCTTGACCTTTCCCATTTAATTAACTCTCCAACCAAAAGTAAACATTTTCAAATAAGTCCTCAAAAATCTTTTATTATTTTTTATTGCAATTAAATTCTCCAGATATTCAAAATTTGAATTTTTGTTCCTCAAAAATTTTCTTTTTAAATTTAGAGGTCCACCATACTATTTTAAAAATATGGGATACTACACCTTCCCTTAACACATATTTTTTCGTTAGCTAGATTTCCCTTATCTTTAGACAATATAAACTTAATTATTGCCAAACATATGGGTATCAAAATGAAAATAACATTCCTTTAGTTGACCAAAATGAAAATATGAGAAAATACAGTCTTACAATTACATGTACATATATCCAAGAGTTCTCATTGATAATTACACATAATTAATTTAATTACACAGCGTAATATAGCTTACCCAATTACAGAGCCTTTCTAGAACCTCCTACATACATACATATATAAATGCAACTATGACATTACTGTACCCCAAACAAATAGGAGGTCCTTCGAATGCACGCTTTCCCAAGATGTAGGGCTCTTAGTTCCTAAAACTATGAGGAGGTGAATCCAAACCATGAGACTCACCCAACAATAGCACTACCTATCACTACAACCACATCTATGCATGCACAACATCAATTATAAAAATATTTATCCTTTATATGAGATCATAATATCATATAATTTAAATTATGGTATGACATGTTCAATGAATCTTGCACATGTATAATCATAAGGTAACCGAGGGTATTCACCATCACAACGTAACACACATAAACATATACACATAATCATAATACACATAACATAGTCATGACAATGTAATCACATTTGCACATCAACACATTAGCAACCATAAGTCTCCTTCCTTCTCCTTATCTACTCATCGCATTGTACCTTCCTTATTGCCTCGCACTCCCCCACTATGTACATCAGGCACAAATTTACATAAGAAACTCTTGGCTTTCATTAGCCATGGATGATCCTTTCCCACCCTTATTTCCTTGCATTGGTGAACCATGAATTTTTTTACATGTAATGGTGCCCTTTGACAATGTGCTTATTGACACATGCCTTTTCGGTACAAAACCATCCTGGACATTCCTCTCTTAATTACTACCATTATTACATGAGCGTTTGTATTATATAACACCTCAACACATGTTAAGGATTGAGGTTTCCTAAATTTATTTAAAGTTTCATCACAATGGTAAACAAATGTCTTAACCCTTTAGCATGCAATGGATTCCTCATAAATTACCAAATCTCATAAATCATAGGTTAATACATGAGAATGTGCTTCTTGGGCAATCAAAGAGGAATGTGGAAATTTGCATATTTGCCCTGAGGCCGTGACATTGCCCGAAGGCCATATATATATTCACAAGCGTAACACAAAGTTTTTTATCACATTATATGCTCAAGATATTTATACAAGGCTTAATATACATTTCATGACAATATCATTAATTTTGGAGTCATCAACATATCTTTAGTAACTAATTGCTCTGGACCATGCATGTACTCTAGCATGCTCAACCTATTTACAATTGGAATAAAACTTCTCTAGGATTTACACCTAGCATATAATTGCTTCTCAATACAATTCACATTAATTCATTTCAATGGTGCTAACATCTACAAACAATATGTATGGTCATATAATGAGTATGCAATGTTTCATTCCAAAATTTATCACACATCATCACATAATTTCTATTTACTAAACTTTAAAGGCGAAATTAGCAATTCCAATAAAAACAACCAAGGTGGAGCTATCCCTCATCTCTACTCCAAGCTAATCATTCTATCCCTAAAAGATGTGGAAGACACATCAAAGAATTTATCCCTATAAGATAACCATGTAAAAATATATCAAAGTCACAAAATAGAGAAATTCTTAATACTAATTCTGACCTTTGATTGTACCATTAGTCATAACTCTTAAATGGTAAAGAATTTTCAAATAAAACTTATACCATTAGAAACTAGATTCAAAGATCTTTCCAACGATACAAGATTTGCTAAAAACGATGTCCGGATGAAAGAGTTATGACCGTTTGAAAACTAAGTCTGAACCTCTAGATATGGTGCCACAATTGGAGCTTACTACCAAGATGGCAATTGGGGGCCTAAGTTTGGGCAGCCATGAATGGAGCTCAAAAATGGCTCCATCCAAGGCTAAACCGCCCTTTTATGGTTCCAATACTTCATGGGTTCAATTTGGGTGATCTTAGCCAAGCTAAAGACATAATTTATAGTCTCAAAAACTCAAAAATCCAAAGCCACATTCAAGAGGAAAGATTCTAAGAATTTAATCAAATCTCATACTTTCAATGATCTCAACTTTTCTTCCAATGATTCAACTATATTTAACAAGGGTTTTCTCTATCAACAACTTACAATAACAATGCCACACCCATTTGATCAAAAGAAAAATTATATCAAATTTCCCCAATTTGCTAACCTAGGGTTTGCTTCTTGAAAGGAAGGAAGGACGAAGAAGAACATTCACTCACCAAGTTTCCTAATCTTCATTGATTTTACTTCCTCCCTAAAACAGGTCATGAATGGTGTTGAAGAGAGACTTGAACGCTGGACAGAGGAGAGCAACACATGGATGGAGAGAATGGATGATGATGAATGGTATGTGTGTGTGTGTGTGTGTGTGTGTGTGTGTGTGTGTGTGTGTGTGTGTGTGTATTTAAGTTAGTGTATGTGGGGCCCACTCATTTTTCTTTGGTAATCACTTCAATTAGGAACTTGCAAGAGAAATGGAAAAACTTGATCATAATTAGAGCACTCATTTAAACTTCCATAAAATACATATTATCACATCCCATTTTCATTAAAATCCCAAAATTCTACATTTGTTCACTTTAGTCCCTCTCTGTGTCCTAAATTCCACTTTAACCTCAATTCCACCATCCTTAAGGTACCAAACTCATAATTCCATCCTCAAAAGATCCATTCTCCCTCATGGGTTCCTATTCGGTCATCTCTCACAAGTACTCTATGTTTTCTTTTCTTTTCACTTTAGTCCTTGAACGTTCTTCCTACACTCACCACATGTGTTTTATTTTCCGTTGCAAACTTTTTTTACTTGCTCAAGGGCAAATCTTAGTCTTTAGGGTGAAGCTATTGAGAGCTCGGCCTCTTTGGAGGTCGAGCATCTCAACTGTTAATTTTGATTTCGGGATTCGTGCAATTTTTAATGTTTTAATATTAAACAAAACCATTTCTTTTTTTTATTAATTTTCAATCAGAATTTATACACTGCAATAATACAAAATTCTTTTTTGTGCAATTAAATATTTTTTTGCATGATTATCATAGTTACACTATTGTCTTATTTTAATTTTTAATTTAATAATTTTTTATTTAATTATAATGTAGAATTTTAATTTAATAGAAAGATCAAACAAAATATAATGCAATTTGACTGGAGTTGAATGCACTTTTTTGCCTAAATTTTTTTTTTTGCAAGGATACAAAAAATTGGACCAGTCATTATTAAGTATCACAGGTTTAACTACAGTCCAACCATTGACCAATGAATTGATGCCTTAATTAGTTCAATGACCAGTCCAATTTTTTTAACCTTACAAAAATAAATAAATAAAATTTAGGCAAAAAAGTGTATTCAACTCCATTCAAATTGCATTATATTTTGTTTGATCTTTCTATTAAATTAAAATTCAATATTATAATTAAATAAAAAATTATTAAATTAAAAAATAAAACAAGATAATAGTGTAACTATGATAATCATGAAGAAAAATATTTAATTGCACAAAAAAAAATTTTATAATTGCAATGTATATATTCTGATTGAAAATTAATAAAAAAATGAAATGATTTTATTTAATATTAAAACATTAAAAATTACACGAATCACAAAATTAAAATTAACGGTTGAGATACTCGACTTGCCAAGCTTCCAGTAGCTTCATCCTAGTCTTTATTAAACCTTAGGACCTTTTGTTTTTTTTAGTCAAAGCTCCTTAATTCGTGAAAAAATTTTCACTCCCCCAAATTTGCTTACCTTTTACCATACAATAATACTTTGATATTACATCTCTGTCTAGCCAAGCTCCAATTGATTTATTATTATTAATAATAATATATAGGGACTCGACTAACCGAGTTCCCCCTCCCCCCAATGCGCACACGCACACGCACACGCGCGCGCGCGCGCGCGCACACACACACACAGTAGTATATATAATATATATTAAATTATATTATATATACATATATAAAATAATTTTTATATACAATAATTTATTTAACAAATTTAGTAATTTTAAAGTTCTAAACACTAGATTGGTTATTGGATTAGTAGAGGCATTAGTTCAATAATCAATAATCAGAGTGTAGTCGAATAATGATTGAATCAATAGTGTCTTAAAAATATTAAAAAATAATATATATATATATATATATATATATATATATATATAAAATTAAAAATGAACCAACTAACAAGAATATTATCAATTAATATAATATTCACTCATAATATATATATATATATATATATATATATAAAATTAAAAATCAATCAATTAAGAATGAAATATTATCAATAAATATAATATTCACTCATATAATGATATGAACCTTGATGCAATGCAACAAGGCCCAAATTGAGAAAAAAATAAACAACTCAAAAGTCTACATAAAAATTCAAAAGACCTTGACCCAATACTTTACTAGAAGTACGAATCTTGGTATAAGAAAGGAAATTGGACGCCACACTCAAGAAAATGGAAAAAAGTGAGTGATATGTCTCAATTGAACATCACAAAACAAGTCTTGATAAGTTCACAAGTTCTCAGAAGAATCAAGAAGTGAATTGCTTGCAAATAAATTTCATAATTTATGTGTGTCCTTCACCATGCCCCATACATAGTATTTATAGGCAAAATAAAAACCCTAATTCCTACATGCATAAGGAATCAATCTAGATTTAAAAAAAAATCAAAATATAAATTAATTGAAAAGTTTTCCTAACAAGCAACTTGATTGATTTAAGCAATTTGATTATAGGAGATATGACTAAATTAATCAATAAATGTTTCCTAATAACAAGATAGGCAATTTGATTTGAAATTGTGACTAAATCAAGCAATTAAATGCTCCTAATTGACTAAATCAATCAGGCGCCCACTTAATTACTAAAAATCAATCTTGATCTGATTCTTGACTCAAATTAGGCACCTCTTTTAATGCTTCTTTGACCAAGCGCCTCCTTTTTTCTTTAATGCATTCGGCCCAAATAAGACGGAATCGTGGCCCAACATGCTGAATTAGGTTAATGACACTAGTATATTTGATTAACTCTAATTCCTCATGGGCTGTACGCATGGTCCAAATGTCTTGAATAAGTCCATTTAGTGCCTCATTGATTCTCTTGGCTCTAGCCCATGTGATTAGGCCTCCTTGAATGAACAATGGATCATTTGGGTTTAGAATTTGAATTTCTTGACTTGCGCTATTACTTTGCTCCTCAGGCTTTGAATTTGCTTCATATAATGTTCTAAACACCAAATTGATTAATGAATTAGTAGAGACATCGGTTCAAAGGTCAATAATCTCCACTAATTCTAACACTTGTCAATTCATAGAATTATATATATATATATATATATATATATATATATATATAATTAAATTATCATAGCAATTTTTATGTATAAGATTTATAGATTATAATTATAATTATTAATCAATAAAAAAACATGTTATATGCTTACCTGTTGATGAATCCAAAGAAGTCATAAATTCAACTTGCAAAACCCATTCAGAAACAAAAGAGTGTTATTACATATAATGAGTTTTTTAGCAGTCAGAACAGAAGAAAAGTGCATAGCACTTAGGCATTGAATCGCAACACCTAAATGCCAAGTTGAGACTTTCTAGTAGTATTCGAACTAGCAAGCTAGCACCTTAAGGCTAAAATGTATGGTTGAGATATTGGCATCATCAGTAAAATGAGTTTTAGCACCTCTATGGTTCATGAACCTACTATGATTAAGATTCTTCATTATAGTTGTTTCTAAAGAGTTCTAAATATCCTAGCCATATGAATTAGATAATTTTAAAAAAAAAACCCTAATCCAATTATGCTAAAAAGTCTCGACTTGGCATTTAGGTGTTGCGATTCAACACTTAAGTGCTATACGCTTTTCTTCTGCTCTAACCGCAAAAATAAAAAAAAAATCCTTATATGTAATAACACTCTTTTGTTCCTGAGTGGGTTTTGCAAGTTGAATTTATGACTTCTTTGGATTCGTCAATGGATAAGTATATTTGTTATTGATGAATAATTATAATTATAATCTCGCAATCTTATAAATAAAAATTGCTATGATAATTTTATTTTATTTATATAAATATACAATATATCTAATAAATTCTATGAATTGACAAGTGTTCAAATTATCGGAGATTATTGACCTTTAAACAGATGCATTCACTAATTCAATAATTAATTTGGTGTTCAAAACCTTATACGAGTGAATATTATATTGACTGATATTTGATAATATATCCTTGTTAGTTGGTTCATTTTTAATTTTATATATATAGTAAATATTTTTAAAGAACTATTTATTCAATCATAGTTCGACCATAGTCTAGTTATTGACTTTTGAACTGGTATCTCCACTAATTCAATAACCAATTCGATATTCATAATCTTAAATAAATTAATATTATCTTGATTCATAATATTTCCTTATTAGTTGTTTTCATTTTTAATTATATATATATATATATATATATATATTAATATTTTTAAGACACGATTACAGTCTGATTATTAGCTCTTGAACTAGTGTCTCTACTAATTCAATAATCAATTCGATGTTCAAAATTTTAAACTTACTACTTTTGTTAAATAAATTATTATACATATAAAAATTATTTTTATATATGTATATATAATATAATATATACCAAGTCCCCATATATTAATAATAATAATAAAAATCAGTTGGAGCTTGGCTAGCAAAGGCTAAGCTCCAACTGATTCCAATTTAAAAAAAAAAAATGGAGCTCGGCCTGACAAAGGCGAGCTCCATTCAACATTAAAAAAAAGTTTAAAAAGTTTAATATGACAAATTCCATAGCATTTGAACAAATTTCTTTAGATCCATAGCATTTTGATCATTTCTTTGAAAAAATGTAGTACGGAGCCAAAATAGTCTTAGAGATCATGACTTCAAAATTTTTGTGATAAAAAATATATAATAAGTATATAATCTCTAAATAATTATATTTTTTTTATAACTCAATGTTGCATAATTCATTCTTTCTAAAAAAAAGTTTTACAAATATTTAATTTTTAGAAAAAATTTGATTGCAAAGATATAAAAAAATAAACAAGTGCATATAACTTTTATTTGTTAAATAAATGTTTTTTATTTAATTGAAGAGATTCAAGGGCATGCTTGATTAAACAATTTTTTGTTTTTCTATGAAAGAAGTGTTTCGTTTTCTTGTTTTTAAAAAAACAAGGAAATAGAATAGGTGTTTTAAAAACACTAAAATGAAAACAAGTTTGAGATGTGTTTCAATTGCTATTTCTTTATTTTTACAGTAAAAGTATACTTCATATTCCTAAAAACTCTAACGTTTACACTAAATTTTAATGTTATCTCTAACTTTTTTTACGTCAGTTATGTCATATATGTTTTTTTTTCAAATCTAATTTTTTTTACTAATGTCGTTAAATCTATTGACGGAAAATGCTATCTAGATGATTCACGTGGCATATTTCCCATGTGACAACCATGTTATATATATGTAAAAAGATAAAATTATTCTTAAAATCTCTCTCTCTTTGTCTCTCTAAACATGGCAACCATCATGTTTGTTCATCTCAATTCTTCTACCCGCCTCACCCAAAAAAGAGAAGAAAAATACAAAGAACTGGGGAGGCATCATCTCTGTTCATCTCTCCCTGCTAGGCTTATCTCTCTCCTGCTCTGTTGAACTCTCCCTCTATCTACTCTCTCCTCTCTCTCCCCTCTTTCTTCTCACTCCCCTTCCTCTCTCTGTCTTTTCTCTCTGTCCCTCCTCTCTCCTCTCACTTCAAATTTGTTCCTAAAACAAATTTTCAAAACAATTTTTTTTATTTTTTTAAACATATTTTTAAACACAAATTATTCAAACATTTTTTTATTCTCAAAACTTGTTTCAAAAACAGTTAAGCAAAATTATTTTAAAACCATAAAAATAAAAAACGCAATCAAAGATGCCCTTGATCTGTGTTTTTCTTTGGACAATGATTAGAGTGTTTTATTATTTCTTTTCTTTATATTTTTGTACATATTTGATCTATGTTTTAAGAATCAAGCCCATGGATATAGAGAAGGCCCACGAGAATGGTTGAGGGGATTCAGGTCTAGTCTATAAGAAAAGCCCATAATACAAACAGAGATGTTGGTTAAGGCCTTCCATTGACCCACAAAAAACAAATGTCAACGCCTTTCTTTTTTACTAACATTCATTGGCTGTTTCTTTCATAAAAAAAGCCTTCAATTCAAAGGATTTTTTTTTTAAACTTTTGTCAAGTATATTATTAAATGTTGCCACTGGCATCACCATATCTGTTATAAAAAACCTTCAAAAATATTTCCGAACTACTAAACAAACACTTGTTTCATAAATATTCTCCAAAATAAAGTCTATAAATTATTTAAAATCAGTTTTTGCGCGAATACGCTATCACGTATAAACAGAATAATTTAATATTTTTTCTTTAAACAATTAAAAGCTACGTTAATTTTTCAGTTTTGAAAATGGAAAACATGAAAAAAAATTTAAAAAGAAAATAATGAGTGATAATAATTAATCCAAACTTGTCCCGACGGCCGTTGAATCCGGGCCATCAACGACCATCGCGCGCTAACGTGAGTGGGAGACGTGGGCCGTTGATCTAACAAAGATAGATCAGTGATGTGAGCGCTCAATGGTTATTGACTACTCGGATTTAACGGCTATCGCGCGCCAAGCAAGTGATTTAAATTTGATAATAATAATATATAGGTTTGACTCACTCCAAAAACTAATTCAATATATAAGTGGTATCTAAGTCCATATTAAGAGGTTGGAATACATTAAAAGGGACTTCAACAGTACACCTGGTCTAGAATAGGGAAGCGGATCAACTACAGGTACTTGGAAGCTCCAGCTCTTTGTTAATTATAATTTTAACCGTCGCCAAATCAAACCGTAATTAAAATTTATATTTAGTCACAGTTTTAACTATGACTAAAATTTACATTTAGCTACAGTTTTAACTGTGACTAAATAAATAAAATCATCACAAAGAGTTGGGGCATCTAAATACCAAACACCTATAATTGATCTTGATCCCTGGAATAGACACAAAGAGCATGAAACTACATGAGCTATAATGATGGGCCTAACATAGGCAAGTTCACCATAATTTAATTCTGATATCATGTTAATAATAATATTTAAACATAACGCATCTCAAAAATTAATTGAAGAAAATAGTGATACTGAAGTCTATATTAAAAACTTAGAACACATTTTTTGGTTGGATGTGCGACTTCAACAACGAAAAAGCTTGACTATAATGACAGTACTGGGGACAGTTGGAACCGTTAGAATGATAGGAGTTGTTTGAAGGTGCGATGATTAAAGCCAGTCCGTGAGGTTGTGTTTTCAATATATAGCAACTTTGAAATTTAAGCTTATTTCAACAAAAACCCAAATTTACTTTAATCATTATAATGCCGTTATTGGCCGTTCATTCATTCTAACAATAATCCTATATTATAAATTTTGTGCTGTTTATTTACATAATCCCACGTCTAGTGGGACATCAACGGACGTGGTGAAGCTTCGTCATGAGCATCAAAAGACATAGGAAATAATAGGCCTTTTAGAAGAGTGCTATAATTATGTTGTTCAGCCTTTTAAATTCTTTTTGTCATATTCTAATAAAGGGTACCCAAAGTTATTAGTTATTAGTCAGCATTGGGCTTGGCTAGAAAGATTAAACACATATCCCTAAATGTGACACTCAGAATATTATTCCGATCAAGCATCCTTCATCATTATAACCCTCCATAGTTTCAAAACGTAATCGAGTGTCGTCACCGAAAGTCGAATGATGCCCTTATGGCACTTCCTAAATTTTACTTTAAACGATGGTTTGGTATGTAAGAATGATAAATTATTTCTGTGAATGTTTTATGGAGATGTTACATTCTCATATTTGGTATACAATTTTATAAAAGATTCTCTAGAATATAACATTTTTTGAAATCAAACTTTTTCACAAAACCTTTGATTTTCATTCCCATGAAGAATGGTTCGAATGATAGACTTTCATATATAACGAGAATATTTTTTGACATAAAATTATTATTTTATTCATATTTTTTACTTCTAATTCTTAAAAAAACCTATTTTGGTTCCTTAGAAATAAAATATTTTTTAATTTGGTTCCTCACATATAAAATATTTCTCAATTTAGTCACTTATAAAATTATCTTTCCTTGTTGGTCCTTCACATATGAAATATTTCTCAATTTAGTCACACATAAAATTCTCTTTTTAGTTTGGTCCTTCACATATGGAGACTTTTCTAATTTGGTCCTTCACAAAAGAATATTTTTCAATTTGGCCCTTGACATGAAATATTACTCAATTTAGTAACTCATAAAATCATCTTTTCTATTTGGTCCTTCATATATGGATTTTTTTTCAATTTGGTCTCTCACATGAAATATTTCTCAATTTAGTCACTCTTAAAATTACCTTTTCAATTTGGTCATTCACTTGTGACTATTTGTTAATTTGGTCTCTCGCATATGAAATATTTCTCAATTTAGTTACTCATAAAATTATCTTTTCAAGTCGGTCCCTCACATATGAAATATTTCTAAATTTAGTCTTTCAAAATTATCTCTTCAATTTGATCCTTTACATATGAATATTTTTCAATATGGTCCTTCACAAATAAGTATGTTATCAATAATACTATGTTGTCAATATGTTATCTCAAGTCGATCCAGTTTAATAACACTATATTTATATGTAAAAAATTGGTAGTGATAATTGTAAAAAATTGCCAAATAGACTGTCAAATTTCAAGGAATATAGAAAATTTTTTCATAAATATTTGTAATAAATCAAATATAGGAATGATTGAACATTTTTGAGAATGTAAGATTCATAGTATCAAACGCCTCCTAAATGTGTACATATATATATATATCTATCTAGTGAGAAGAGAGAGTTAATATGAGAGATGATAAGAAAAAATAATCACCATTATTACTTGACAAATTAATCATTTAGATTTATCCAAAATTCATTAATTCAAGTTTTTTTTTTTAATGTGTGGGGGGTAATACCCGCGCCTTTAATTCCTTGTTATCCGTTGATGAGACTTGAGTCTCGTGTGCGTGTCCAATAGAGATTTTGTGAGATTTTCAAATAGAATTGATTCATTTAAAAATAAATAAATCCAACTAATTTTAAAGTTCTTATTGATTTTTTTTAAAAAATCTATCGTTTTATATAATAAAATTTAAAAAATGTAGCCATTGACATCCAAGTAGACATTCACATGGCGCCTCCCTACGAGTCTTAAAATCGCTATAAGTTTGATCTCTTTCATCTTTTTTTTTTTGTCCTTCTCATAATTTTCATTATTTTTGTGTTTTTTGTAACTAAATAATAATAATAAACTAAAATGACCTGAAGATTTTTGAATTTATCACAATTATGAATGCGTCTAAAAATTTTAGTTTATCAATATATATATATATATATATATATACACAATGGCGGAGTCGGGGTGCAGCTAAATTTACAAATTGTCATGTAAAATTTTTTTTTTTCATTTTGCCCCTTCTTTGTTTTTTTTTGGAACCTCCTTAATATTTTTTGAACCTTTTCAGTGACTCAGTCCCTTTCTGCTGCTCATAGTCAAAAGGCCCTCACTCTCCAGAGTCACAAAATTTTTTCTTAATGGCTAATTTCTCATTCTATTGTTAGAGACCTCTTTGTAAGAGTTTAAAATTTAGAGTTTTTGTACATAGGTCTAGTTCTATTAAATTAGTTAATTGATTATGTAATTAGGACTATGAGTAACATATTTGTGAAGTCAATTTCATAAAAATTTTTTTGATAATGGTTAATTTTTCATTTCATTGTTAGGTACCTATTTGTAAAAGTTTAAAATTTTGGGTTTTTGTATATAAGTGTAATTCTATCAAATTGATTGATTGATTATATAATTAGGATCATGAGTAACATATTTGTGAAGTCAATTTCATGAAATTTTTTCTTGATAATGGTTAATTTATCATTCCATTATTAGGAACTTATTTATAAAAGCTTCAAATTTTGGGGTTTTTGTACATAAGTCTAATTCTATCAAATTAGTTGATTGATTATACAATTATAATCATGAGTAACATATTTGTAAAGTCAATTTTATGAAATTTTTTTTAATGATGATTAATTTATCATTTCATTATTAGGGACTTCTTTGTAAATGCTTGAAATTTGTAGTTTTTGTACGTAGGTCTAATTCTATCAAATTGATTGATTGATTATGTAATTAAGATTTAGAAGAAGAACAATTTTTTTTGTAATGAAAATATTTTTTAATAGAAAATTACCATCAAATGAGCACCAAATTAAAATTAATTTAGAAGAATTGGTATCAGATATAGAAAAGCGAATGAAAATTTTATCCCTCTAACCGAGGGATCTTGAATACACCACTCTATATATATATATATATTCATGTATAATAAATATATTTTTTATAAATACATTTTACTTACAAATTGTTTAAAATTTTTGAAGTAGTTTGCCTATCAGGAAATTATATATTTGTCATATTTTGATTAAAAAAATTGATAATTAAAAAATAAGAATTACATGTATTTTTATATATTTGTATAATTAAATAATTTAATTTAGTTTTTATATATAAAAAAAATTGCTAATGCAGGTAAAAATCTATACGAATAAATGAATAATCGGTTGTTGGCAAGGGACATTGGCTTGACTTCACAGTATAATTTGGGCAGCTTTCGTTATCAGTGAGATCAGCCAGAATCTCCTACTCATCTTTTTCAGATCTCCATACAACGACGTCGTTTACCAGTTGTCAAAAGCGCGAATAAAGATGCTTTGCTAGGTTGTCCGTTTGTTTTTGGGAGATTTTAATAATAGGCAAAAATATTTTTATCATACTTATATTTGTATTTATATTTGCATTACGTTTTAATTTTATTTTTAATTGTTTTAATCAATTATATTTTATATATTTTATTTTTATTTTAAATTTATTTTTTTCTGACGTTATCTATTTTATTTGTAAAAATATTAATTGAATTATTAATAAAAATAAATTTAAAATTAAAATAAAATATATAGAACTTAAATTTATATTTTATATGTTCTTAATTTTTATATTAATTATTTCTTATATATTTTATTTTTTAAAAATTTATTATTTTATTAACTATTTAATCAATATTTTTATCAATAAAATAGGTGATATTATTATATATATATAAATAAAATTAAAATTTAATGAAAATATTAAAATTTTAAAAAATAAATAATAATAAAATAGAAGGCTTTACAGCATGCACCCTTCTTTTGATGTGAGTCGGTGAAAAGTGGGTCCCCTTTTTCAAAAGCAAAAGCTTCAAATTAAAAGATAATACTTCCCATGTAACAGTCTCCATTCCCATGATAGCCTATGTCCTTTGACCATCTTCCACTCGTTGACCCCTCCTTTCTCTTTTCCTACATCATCAAATAGGCCAGTTTGGTACCCAATAAAAAAAAATAAAAATGAAAAAGAAAACTAATGATAAGCTATAAAAAATATAAAATTATTTTTTAAAGATCATATATTTGTCTTGTTTTGATTGAAAAATCATACACTTCTCATGTTCTGATCAATGTTCAGAAAACTAGGCTAGACAAGTCGGTTTGGCTGAAAAACTGATGAATTGGCCAAGTTTCTAGTCTGGGTTGGATTAGGAAATCGGTGAGTAATCAAACTGAAGAAAAATTACTCAAATCAATAAAACTGACTGGTTTAACCGGTTTATTTTTTTACTAAATATTATTATATATTTTAAGAAATCTCCAAAAATTTAAGCTATTAAAAGAAGATCTAGAATTGGTATAAATATATATTTCTAACATGCCTTGAATTTTTAATATTTATATATTATATATTTTAATATATTTTAAGTACCACTAGTTCGACCATTAACCGTTGAACCAGTACTTTGATTGATTCAATGATTGATTTGATTTTTTGAACCTTGATTCTGATGAGAGTACTTGTTAGTAAAGATATAAAGAACTTTACGTAAGTTTTTTTCCAAATAACACTTCTTTGAATAAGATTTTAAGTTTTATGAATAGAGAAATTAATTTTGAAGAACTTTATACGGTCGAATCAGCTCAAACTATATTAATAAAAGTCTAATAAATTTTTAAATATTAATAGTTCTAACTAAAAAATAGTGCATAAACAATCACTAATCATAAATTAACTTTTTGTACAACATACTATAATAATTTTAATTTTAATTTTAATATGATATAAAAGACTGTTAAGTAATTAATAGAAGAAACATATATTTGAGTTGATGTGATTAGGCTCTAATTAATATCAGATTGATTGATTTTATTCTTATAATATGATAATAAAAAATATTAATTAATTTTATTTTTGAAAAGAATATATATTGTATTTAATGTGTAAAAAGTTAATTTTAATAAAAAAATAAATTGAAGGAGAAATTATGCATTATTAAGCATAATTTAATTTAATTTATTTAATATATAATAAAAGTAAAAGTAATTAATTAAATTCTAAACTCTAATTCTATGTCCAATTTTTTATACTGTCAAAATTTTGAAAGACTTAATTATTTATGTTGATAAATTTGTTTGTTTGAGCTACTGGTATCTGATAACACATTATTTTCCCACTAATTTAGTTTTTATATAGTACTAATTTTTTTTATTTCTAAAACTCCACTTGGGAACATTTTTTTTAAAAAAAATGAATAGCGAATTACTTAAATTAACAAATGTTATCTCATGAAGCTCATTTCCAAGAACCACGTGAACATCTCAAACAAGCCTTGTAGGAAATAACGTTAATTATATATATATATATATATATATATATATATATATATATATATGTATATATATATATATAGTTTCCTTTGGAATACAAGCTAAGTGGTCCACCACACTACAAACCCAGCAAGTCACCAACCATAGCCTCAAAAAGGGAATCTTGGTCTCGGATCACAGGCAAGAAAGGCATTCGATGCTTTTACTCTCTTCTTCTTTCTTCCTTCCTTCCTTAATTCCCCTTCCATGAAGGACCCCTCAAGAACCTTCCTCACCACCCTTCAAACCCTACCCTTTTAATCATTCACCCAACCCTAAACACACTCCACCTTCCTTCATTTCCACTAATGGGAAACTGCGTCTTCAAAGGCTTCACCTTCAACCATGACCACCACCCAGACTCAGACGACACCATGGTTAGGGTTGTCACCTCCAACGGCGGCGTCATGGAGCTCTACGCCCCCATCACCGCCGAATGCATCACCACCGAGTTTCCCGGCCACGGCATCTTCCGCCGCTCCCGTCCCGGCCTTTTCTCCGGCCCCATGCTCCACTCCGATGACCTCCTCCCTGGCCACCTCTACTACCTCCTCCCCCTCCACCCCTCCTCCAACCCCATCACCATGCAACTACCCGACACCGACAAGTCCTCCTCCGCCACGCCCTACCGGATGTCCACATATGGCCACGGCGGGAACAAGATGATGACGGCGGGGTCGGAGGCTGAGGTGGTTCCGAGGTATAATAGTACTGGAGTGTGGAAGGTGAAGCTGGTGATAAGCCCGGAGCAGCTGTCCGAGATTTTGTCGCAGGAGTCGCGCACGGAGGCTCTCATCGAGAGTGTGAGGACCGTCGCTAAGTGCGGTAACGGGTTGCCGCCGTCGGCGGTGAATTCTGACCAGTGGAGTGTGTCTGGCAGTTGGAAGGGTTCCTTGTCGGAGAAGATGGGTTTTGATATGTAGACTGTAGTTAGTTAAGTATTTGGTTTTGGTTTGAGTTTATTGTTAATAATTAACCCAGATTAATTAATTAATTAATATCTCTTTAATTCATTTGTTTATTAAACTGTCATACATAGCTGTTGATTATTATTATTTTTTCTTTGTTCCTTTTGGTTTTAAGTATAGTTTGTATCTGTATGCATGTGAACTGTGAAGTGATCGATTGTTTCATGTTAGATAAATTAACATTGAGGAAAATCCTATATGCAGCACATTTAATTATATTTAATTAAGTTAATTACTTTTTCATCTCTAAAAGATTATTAATTTTAAATTTTATTCCTTAAAGTATAAATTTTTAATTTATATAATAATTAAAGTTATTTTCGCCCCCTTTATCTGTTAAAAGTTTCGTAGCAAGTCTATCTTCTCAACTTACTTGCAAATTAAGGACAAAAAATAACTCTGGAAAAATTCTCATGGGACTAAATTAAAAAAAAAATTACATTTTAGAAAATTAAGTAAAGAAGTAACTCATTTTTTTTATTACAAAATAGTAAATTATTGTTTCATTTAATTAGTTCTTCATTTATTAAAAAGCTTTCTAATATTTTCATGAATTCTATCTCATCTAAGAAAAACCATAATTACATAACCATAGTTCTATCTCATCTCCGTTGATATATTAATTTGTAATCTAATAAAATAATAATTTTAATAATATCCTAGCACCCATTTAGCCTAAAAAAGAGTCTTAATTAGGAACTTGAATTACATGAAATTTGTAAGCCTCATACCTTTTTATCCACTCACCCAACTCTAATATAATGGCCTATATATTATCTTATATATGAACTAAGTATAATAAGCGGAGTACGAGTTAAATATAATAGAGTCAAGTGTAAGTAGAAATTGTTAAACTTCAAAAATATTGTGGACAGAAATGCAAAAAAAGAGCAATATTGAATACATTTTTCGAAATGAGAGATTAACTTAAAAGAAAAAAACTTACTAAAGTGAAAGTTTATCTATCTGTTGAAATGAAAATAAAATTTTTCTCTTTGACATTTCTTTGGTAGACAATATCTCCTATTCGCATCTAAACTTCGGGAATCTTTAATTTACTTTTCCTTGATTTATTTTTGACTAATTTGTTATAGAGTCAGATTAGACTATAAATATATAAAACTCATACAATTTTGACTTTTTTTTATTTATAAAGCTCAAATCCAAAAAATTACTTAAAAAAAATAAGTGTGAAATTACTTGAATTAATTATCATTAATTTTTTCTTAATTAATTCATTTAAATATGCTGAATTGACATTGATTAATGTAATAATGGTGATTAATGTTGTGTGATTATATGCTAATTATGATCAAGGGCCTACAAGATATAGGAACACATAGGCCAACATTGCTAGGCTTTCAACGCACGTTCATGCACCGAAAATCGATTCTTCAGTAAAATTATCATGTTTAGTTCTGCGTTCATAATCAATTTCATAATCGATTTTCTCCTCATAATCGATTTTGTGGAGAAGCGAAATCTTATAGCTTTTTTTGAAAATCGATTGTACAAAATCATCTGCAACCAAACATTTCCAGTATTACCCCCTTCACAGGGACCTCAAAGCAGAAGGGGGGAGAGAGAGAGAGTCGTATTACTCCTAGAGAATGGAAGAAAACAGAGAGAGAGAGAGAGAGAGAGAGAGAGAGAGAGAGAGAGAGAGAGAGAGAGAGAGAGAGAGAGAGAGAGAGAGAGAGAGAGAGAGAGAGAGAGACTTGCAAGTGAAGAGTTTCGCTGTCGCCGTCGCCGTTGTCATCCTCATCGCCGTCGCCATACCTGTTGTCGACCGGAGGGTGGATGAGGAAGAGGAAGAGAGGTGACTGTGTGGTGTGGGGGAACTGAAGCGTGAGGCTAAGTGAGAGGGTTTGAAGTGTGAAGGTTCAATGAGAGTGAAAGGTTCGAAGTGTGAGAGAATTTGGAGAGTGAAGAGTCAGAGAGTGTGACTGATGAGGAGTGTGAGTGATTGATGAGGGGTGTGAGTGATTGATGAGCAAGGGGCCACGTGTGAAATTTTTTTAATTTCATTTGATTTGTTTAGATTCAAAAGAAATAACTTATTATAATTTTTATTTGTGAAATGAAATTTGAATTTAGTTAAAAATTATCATTAAAATATTAATACAACTTATTTTATTATATTTTGATATGAGAAAAATTAAATAAGGTTAAATAAATTAAAAATATAAAATTCATACCCTTTGTGGTAATTACACAGTCAAAAGTACTTTTGCTAACCAATATCCAAATGAAATTTATTTTTTAAAATCACTTTTCTGATAACAATTTTCAAACATAAATCACGTTTATACAAAATCAATTCTAATCAAAATCAATTTTAAAAATTAATTCTACTCAAATTTAAGTTTACCCAACGAGTTTTCAAACACACAAAGACCAAAATTGATGAGCACGAAAGCATCTCGATCCCAACAATTCAAGTATTTAGTTTTCCAAGAGTGTACGTATAGAACTATATATGCTACAGTCCTCAAATAGTGAGACACGAAATACCTTTTAGCGATGTTGGAAGTTGGAACTACACATTTTTAATTCTATATATATATTGCAAATACTATATAATTTGCTTGTTAGTGATCAATTGGATGAGCATTGGATTTGGATGATTATTTTATGTATTACTTGCTGTCCTTCTTCTTGTTCTTATATATCATTTAGGCGTATCATTACTTCAAAGAAAATTTGTGAAGCACGTGATGAATATATATATATATATATATATAGAGGATTTTGCTTTGATATTCAGAAACACTAATATTAGGATATCAATTGGTAATCACACATGTGATGTACATATCATTTCAAGAACGATCTCGTTTGGGGTTGTTTCAGCGGCCAATTATTGTGTTGACCAGAGAAATCAGTACCCCGTGGGAAATATATAAATATAATCGGTTGGTGGATAATTATATTTCTTTGATATCTTCATGCAATCTCTTTCCTTTATATAAATTATAGCGGGAACTTAGATATAAACTAATAAGTAGCTTATATATTAAGTCAATAATTTCCAACTGATAAAAGTTTGGATGTTAGGTCTGTCTTTCATAAATTGGGTTGTTTGAGGCAACTCAAAAATTATGTTAGCCTCTTACTAACAAATCAATCTAAGCTAAATTTGTAGTACCCACTATATTTTCAAGAATTATGATAAGTTTATTTTAGAGAAAATAATTTTTTTATTTGTTTAATTTTTGTATGCTTGTTGGTACATATTGTTGAAAATGCAGATTTTTATTTATAAAGTGTATAAATTATGAGATATGATGAATGTTATGATATGAAATTTATTCCTTGGATAAAATATGGCTTGAACATAAGTGGGATCTGAAAGAAACTGGGAGAAAAATAATGTTATATATGAGAAAATCTCTTTAAGGACTATTTTTTTAAAGGGACAAAAGTGAAAAGAAACTTAAAGGTTTAAAAGAAAGGATAATTTTCCCTTTAGTTTCCTATAGTAACGACGAACGCAGCCGCCTCGTGATCGCACAGTAAACTGAATCATTAGAAATGTCATTTTCATGAATAGTAAATTGAATATTTTATTAGTGCATAGTATCAAATAGTACCATTGATTTTCTTATAAATAAACCCTTGCATTTCACTTCTAAACTCACACCTTCAGTTTCTCTTCTCTTCTCTCCTCAAAACTTCTCTTACTCCGACGTTAGAGCTCTGAGATTCTAGGTCTTTCTTCCTTAGCCTAGATCCAAGGTAAGAATACTATGCCCATTTTCTATGCCGTTCAGATTTTAAAAGTTATTTTCTTAAGTATGCTCTGTGGTTGTGGCTTTAGCTGATCTTCCACATCAGAAAAACTGTCCTTAGCTACCTATATGTTGTTTTGATTCTCTGATTACCGAAATAGAATGTAAACTGTGAAAAATACATGTCTAGAAAAGTTCTGGCTAAGGAAAGACATGGTTCTTAAGTGTGTCCATTGAGACTCTCTACTCTTTCCTGGGAACTTATCTGGTGTACTCTTTTACAGATTGTATTCTCTATTTCTAGTATAAATAGTAACTGTACGTATGAATAGTAACCGTTTGTGTGAATAATATTCATACATATGAATAGTGATCGTATATATAAATAGTGATTATACGTATGAATAGTATTTTGGTACAAAAGTAACCCTGACTTTCTATATCTGATCTTTATGAAAATCTCCGTAGCGGAACCTGAAATCCAGTTACGTACTCTTCTTTGTAGCAACTCGAAAAAGTGACTTGGATACGGAATGCATGTGAGTGGATGACCTTGCTAACTGACTTTATTTATTTTTATTCCAAGTACAATATAAATTCTATCTCATATCGTAATTAGATTCTATATTTATTGATGATTGCTAGATAATGAAATTTATTATTGATTTAAGATTATATTGATGAGAATTATGAATTGAGCATATAATACACATGGAATGGTTGAGGGCTTGACCCAAGATACCAATGCATGGAATTATACACATGGAATGGTTGAGGGCTTGACCCAAAATACCAATGCATGGAATTTTACACATTGAATGATTGAGGGCTTTATTTCCCAAGATACCAATGCATGTAATGATTGAGATTATAAGTGAAGACTGAATTCTTAAACATAAAATACAGAGGTATAGAAACCCTGAATATAAAAATAACTGTTCTTATTGTGATTATGATTCTGATATTTGTACTTGTGATATATTTATTATTGCACAGTCATTTAGTTACTGAGTTTTGATGAACTTACACTCTTTATGAACATTTTTTTAGATACAGTGGATGAGAACAAAAGAAATCCGCAAGAGGAATAGTATTCTATGAGGATACTTTCTACGTTTTCTGGAGGGCTTATGAATCCAAAAGCTTAGGAATGCTCTGTAATCTCTATAGGTTACCTAAGCTTGGAAAATAATATCATATTGTAAGATATTTGGTTTGTGTTTACTGTTCACTATGTTGAACTTTTATATGTATAAATATCTTTCTTGAAATTGTGTTATGCATTAGTATTGATAAGAGATTTTATGGGATACCATAGGGGTATACCCTCTAGTTTAAAGAATTATTCACATGCCCAAATTTGGGATGTGACAAAACTACATCATATCACTATTCTTTAACCATATGTAGCCATCAGATCAACCGATTAGTTTAGATAGTTCGAGATTTAGTATATATGTGTTTAAGAAAAAGTTAGGTAAAATTGCTTTTGGGTAGAATTAGTTTTTAAAATTGATCATGGACAAATTAAATTTTGTATAAACGTGATGCATGTTTGAAAATTGTTATTAAAAAAAATTTTAAAAAAATAGATTTGTATAAATATTGATTAGGAGAATATGTGTAATTATAAAAGTGCATGAATTTTATATTACCTTGTTTCATTTACTTTTATTATTTAATTTAATTTCACTCATTTTTAAATATAATAAAATAATTATATAAATGTTCTAATAATAATTATTTTATTTTTTCTCTTCATTTTTTTGTGGCATTGAAGTTATTTTTTATTTTTATTTTATCAAGAAATTAATTAACTAAGCTAATTTTAAATATAACACAAAAATGTATAGTAAACAATGTAGGTTTCACTCATTTCTAATTTTTTTTCCCTTCCTAGTTAGCCGACCTCACCTAATAGAATAAAGTTTTGTTGTTGTTGTTGATGAGTTGCAGAGTGCATACTTTTTTTTTTTCATTTGATTAATTTTTCCAACTCCCATCTTTTTTTTCAACTTAAAGTAATAACCCATTGCATTGGCCAAATCAGATCTCCACCCTTTCCCTTTCCTCGAATTAGGCTCATAGTCTATTTTCTCTCAAATTCCAGAAACATCGCCATTCCCCAAAAAACCCAAATCTCCATTTCACAAGAAGAGGCTATGCGTCTCTCTCTCTACTCTCTTGATCTTTGATCCTCTTCTTCTCTAAAGTCCAATATCTCAAATGTTTTCCGACATCATTTACCAAATAACAACCATATTAAATGGCGGATAAATTTGACAAAGAATGTCACACCCCAACTATGGACTCATGACCGGCACTACAGGTGAGGTTTCCCTCACCATTGTCAACCTAACATACCCAATCACGAACAAGAGTAACATATATATTCAAATAGAAAACCTTGCATACTAGCAAATAACATTTGGATTATTTTGCATTTACATAGACAAGTAGAAGTATTATATATTTCATTTGTTAAAAGGGGTATAAAGTCTATATAAAAGAATTTCCCATGTTTTTGGACATTCCAGTGATAACAATCGCAATATATCACATGGAATGACTAGGAACCAGGTTTGAAAGAATCAAAAGAGAGTATAACTCATTGTCAGTAATCACATATCACCATTTATATAAATAAATATAGTCACAACATCCTATCCAATCCTACACTACTACAGAGCACATTTAGAGTTACAATGCGATAAAATAATTACATCTAGATGACCCCTTTTTGAGAACAAATGAAAAGGGAGTAAGATTGGGTCAGCTCCATTACTCAAAAAGTGGAACCTTCTCCTCGACTTGGTGATTTGAAAAGGGAAGAAAATGGGTTAGTATAACAACTCAATGAAGGAACAACACTACTCTACACAAGTGATGTCATAAACAAGTATAGGTATAAATAATGCTAAGTGAGATAGAATAAAATGCATGCAAACAATTAAGCCTATAATGTCTGTGGGTAATAATAATAATGTCAAACATTCCTAATCCCTTTCACAGTAGCAACGGCCCCACTACGTCCTTTCCTATTGTCCGCAATTTTTATCCTTTCCTATGCACCAAGATATCAATATATAGTATATGCATATACCTAGTATCTTTCCCTATGCACCAATCCATGGGACTCAAATCTATGCCAACTTCTATTGGTTTAGCCACGTACAACTTATCCATACAAGCATATTAAATATATAGACTTTCATAAAAAGAAATCATGGAGGATCAACCAAGCTTACCACACATCACAATAATCTTCACTAGATAAAATTTGATGCTCTATCATAGAGCAAGGTATGGTTTACATTTGTGTGAGTGTTCATTGTGCTTGATAGTGCAACTAGACTCATTATGCACTTAAGAGAAACTTCACACAATTTCAAAGAAAGAAAACACACAAATTAGTCATTCAAGATAGAGTAAGAAAAAATAAAGGGCGTGAAGGGATGAGAAGGACTTTACTTAATACTTGGCACTCCCCATCTTTGGTGTCCTCTCGGTCACCCTAACACTTGAGGCACCAGCTAGGCCGAGAGGATTCCTTTTTGTTTGGCTTGCGCCTTAGGTGCCAGCTACTGGAGTTTATCTCCAAGCTTCGAAAATCAGGTCATTTTCTTTATAAACCTTTAGCCAATCTTCCACTACCATAAATGCATTCATTTAGACTTAATAAATGCTCCAATAATTCAAAAGTCAATTTAAGATATCAATTAAAAAGAATTTCAAGCAAACAACATCAATTCATCACTCAACATAAATATTTCCAATTTCTCACAACTAGGGTTCATGAGCTTCCCTTCTAATTTCAACCATGAAACATCATTCCCATCACATTCTAGACTAAATTCATTAGTATAGAACTCAAGGGAGCTTTCCAAACCTCACCCACAAGAAAATTCCTAAGTTCATACAACCTAACTCTAGGATTCTAAAAGGGTGCAAGTTTTCTCAAGGAGAAGGGAAAGGAAGAGAATGATTCATACATTAAATCCTTGCTTCTTGATGTTGTGGATATATACCAGAGTGCTCAAGATTGCTAGAGAGAAGCTTTGATGGTGGAAGTAGAGGAGAGTATGAGAGTTTGTGGGAGGAGAAGAGGAAAATGTGATTCAGTGTTGGAGGGTGGAGTTTACATACACATGTGAGGGGGGGGACCAAATTGAAATTTTTTCCTCAACATGTGGTCAAGCATCATATATCCAAATTCATTGAGAACATCATATTTGGTCATAACACACGTATAAAGTGAAAATTTTCACACACAACCATTGACTTCCCACTTCTTTCAATCTAGTCCCTCACAATCATACATATACAAGTCATACATAGATAGTTGCATTTGTCTCACCCAAAAGAGCTTTACAAATATTTTAGAAAAGATATTGAAGATGAAAGAAGATGTAGAAATTTTCTAAAGCTCTTTGGTTTCAAATTTCAGTGCTAGGTTGGATTGTTCATTATTGGTTTGAGGCTTTGAGCTATTAAGTTTCTCTTCTCTCTTTTTACTCATTTTAGGGTCATTCCAAGAGAGAGAGAGAGAGAGAGAGAGAGAGATAGAGAGAGAGAGAGAGAGAGAGAGAGATAGAGAGAGAGAGAGAGAGAGGGGTAACAGAGGGAAAAAAGGAAAATAATTTTAGGTTGAATGATATTAATGAGGAAAGAAGCAAGGGCATGATCCAAAAAATAAGGAAACAGAATTTTAGAGGGAAGAGAAAGATCGGATGGATTATTAGAAAGATTTGTAAAGGAGGACCACATGTATGTGATGATGAGGATGAATGTTGATAATGCTGATGATGAATTACTCTAACAACAAACCCTCGGTTTAATAGCTTTTTTCCTTTTATACAAACAACTCGACTTTAACTTCTTGAGGTTATATTCTTTTAGTCTTTACAACTAGTGTACCGACCCGTGCGATGCACGAATATATTTATCAATATATAATATAATACGTGTTTAAATTTAAATATTTATTTATTTCAGCAGAAGTTATTAAAATTTTTTTTATATACTACATTGGATGTTGTTGTTGTATGATTGCCATTTTTGTTAAGAGGCAAAATTTTCAAATCATTTCTACTCTTCACTCTCAAAATTGCCACATATAATTGTCCATGTGTAAAGACCGAATATGCCTAATGTAAACCAACTGCTGAAAGTGATTGACCTTGACTTTTGTTAATTGTCATTGCAAAGCACAATATTATTAGAAACTAATGTTTTCCTAGTTAAAAAAGCAATCTTGAATCTGATGGGGTAATGATCATCCTGGGAATCATGATTTTTTTTCTAATATTTTTTCTAGAGATAATTGTTGCTTGACATGCTTACCAAATCGAGACACGATCAGTCTACTACTATTACAAAGTCTCATTGATTTATCAATATTTCTAGATAACATCATTGGAGTACCAATCTTCAACTTTAGTTTATGGTTTGGAACACCTAACAATCTGATACTGTTCAAAAATTCTTGTGTGTAAATATGGGTGGTAGTCTGATATTCTCCATTAATTTGAACAACCATGAACTGACTCAAGACATAAAGTTTGCCTTTTGTCAACATGTCTTTAAACTTATCAATGAAGGCTCTCCTAACATGTGCATGGATGCAATCCTCCTAGATTAAAAAATATATATATTAGCTTATTAATAATAAGAATTGGAAATGCATGAAAACATCTATTAAAACACATGTATCATTCAACTTCATTTGATAGTTACCTTAGAATCTTTTAGTATTATCTCGATGCTGCTTACTTCTCTAAGCACATTAGACCCAACATGAGTCCATAGGCGAACAATCCTTGCCTTGATTCTCCAATTTTCTCTAGATGGAGTAATATAAATAATGTTATCGATGTTTGCCATTTTTAATAGGAAAACCTACATAATATTGAAAAAAGAGTGAAGGAAAAGTTTTTTATAAAAAAACTATAAAAAAATAGCATGAACAGATGAATAAACTTTGAAAGAATTGCTAGACTTACACAAATAGGGAGAGTGTGTGAGAGGACATTTGAGGGGGTTGTGTCAAGCACTTGGTCCTAATTTGCCTAAATAAAAAGAGAGAGTGGGAAATATGGAAACAAAAAAATAATAATATTTTTTATGTTAATCATGGAAATATGAAAATATTGTGCATTAATTCACGTATATTATGTTCATGATTCACCCGCTATTTTAGAATCAATATAATAAATGAGAATAAGAATATGAGCACATAATTATACACTTATATTGTGTTTTACCTTTTGTTATATGCATAATTATATTCTATATCAGTTTTCACAAGCTTTAATAGAACAAATGGTAAAGGTTATAGAAATATATTGTCCATCGATTTGTATAGAAAGGAACACTTATATATTCATTCATAATATAATTATACACTTATATATTCATTCATACTATATTGTGCTTGATTTGTATATAAAAAAACACAATAAATGAGAATAAGAATATATTCATTTATATTTCAATCAAGATCTCCAGTAATTTATAAATCAATTAAGGTCAAATAAAGTAAGTTTTTTTTAGTTTACAAATCAATTAACAATTGACAAATCAAAATCAAATGAATCATTACTATTAACTATGTCACCATGCTAATTGATTTGTAAATGTCATTAGCTACATTCTTTGATAGAAATCAATTATTAGGGATAATCAGTAAGTGAAAATAATTGATTTCTATTATCACTAATGAATTACTACTAATTGCATCAACACATCAACAAATAATTGATTTCTATTGTCCATGTGTTTCTTCCTAATTGATCGGCTACCACTGAAGCATTACTATAAAGATAAGTATGGATATCTCCAGTAATTCATTCGTATTCTAATCAAGATCTCCATTAAGTTAGAGTTTTACTTATTATTATACCCATATGCAATTAAAAAATATCCAATTGAAATTAAATTTTATATTGGTTAACTTATTGATTAACATATTTAAATCAATTAAAGATATATAAATTACTATTGATTTATATGAAACTTATGAGTTATAATATATACTTTTTAAACGTAAATATTCTGCTATAAACTTTGCTTATTTTAAAGAATAAAAGTATAAATTTTAATAAAACATTTATGACAAGAAAAAATCACATTGTATTATGATGTAGAATAAGTCATCAAATGGAATAAAATAATGAGATATATGTGTAATCAATAATAAGTTTTATATTTAAAATGTTATGCAAAAAATAATAATAATCTTAGAATCAAAAAAGGTAATAACATTAAAGCTTATCCACATGAATGTTAACAATAATTATAATTAAATTATTGTTATGGAGAGAAGGTTGTGATCTGTATTTATCTACAGACTTATTGAAATACTATCATTTGATAAAATATAAAAATACATATTATTTTTTAATTACAAACTCTCATTTAATAAAAATATCTAAAAGAATTATCAATTGTTAATTCAATGATTATATTAAAGAATGTTATCAATAAATTTCATTTAGAAAAACAAACTCTCACACAAAAAGAGTAAAGAAAAAAAATATATAAAAGAATGTTATAAATCAATTTCATTTAAAAAATAATGACGTAGTGTCAATACATCCCAAATTTTCATAATATGCGTATATAAGTCGATTGTGGAAAGAAAAACTCTGGAAAGGTTTTTGATTGAATTGATTTAAATTATCCATATTAGGGCATTTCTAGAAAATCTATACATAACATTCTTTAATATAATCATTGAATTTGAAAGTAATGGTTGGAACCCAAGAGGGGGGTGAATTGGGTTTTATAAATTTTTCACAAGAATTAATTGGAAGTTAAAATGATTTTCTGTAAAAGTACAATGCTTAGGATAATAAATACAATACAGAAAATCAATGTGCTGTTAAGATAAATAATTATAAAGATCAAGGAATTAAAGAATAGATATCAATATGCACAAATTAAAGAGTAAGGGATAGAGAAAGCAAACTCGGAGATTTATAATGGTTCGGCTAATCCAAGCCTACATCCAGTCCTCAAGAGACCACTTGAGTATTTCCACTATAATTGCAAGTTTAATCCGGGTACTTGCAAACCACTACAACCACGCAAATTCAATCCGGGTATTTGCGAAACCACAATGAAGAATTTATGAATCCGGGCTCCTCCTCAACCCAAAGCAAGTTCTTCCAACACCGGTACTTGCGAACCTCAACTCAGAATAATATATGTGTTGATCAAAATCAACAATACAAAGAAACTCTCTCTAAAGAGTAGATGAAAACAAATGAAGCTCTAATAACTCTAATGATAGAGAATATGCAAGATTTGGCTCAAGAATGCTTTCCTTTCTCTCAAAGATGATAGAAGAAGTTAATATCACATTGTAGGACTTTGTTCTTGCTCAAAATCGTGTATCTAAGGTCATATATATATAAGATTTTACAAAACTAGCCGTTATATAGCCGTTATAGTGCAGTCCAGATTTTGAGCTTTCTTTAAAAATTCATAACTCCCTCATTTGAACTCCGTTTTAAACAAATAATATACCGTTGGAAAGCTCTTGGAGTCTAGTTTCAAATGAGCCAAGTTTTACTCAAAAATTATTTTTCTTTTAAAAGATATAATCAAAATACTGACTATAGGTCAGAACAGAATAATTTTTTATTACAGTAAAATCAACTTTCAGTTTTTCAAACTATATTTTGAATAGTCATATATTTCTCATTTGGACTCCATTTTGAATAAATAATATACCGTTGAAAAGATCTTTGAGTCTACTATCAAATGAGATTAAGATACTTGAAAAACCGATTTTTCGTTTATGAGATATGATATAAAGAGTGACCAAAGGTCAAAAACTAACTTTTGTAAAATTTCATATCTCACTATCTTTTTGTTCAAAATAATTGAGCCAATGTATGCAAATCTAAATCATTGAGTTGCACAAGTATACTAGCCTATATAAAATATACCTAATGTAAACACATAGGCTATCTTGATGCATCCAAGCTTCCAAGACTTCAAATCTTCTAATTCTTCATTTCTTGGAGCTTCATCCTTGCATGTTGTTTTCCTTGAGTGAAGCATGATATTGCTTTTCCTTGTTCTTCAATACAATCCTCACTCTTCTTGTTTTGAACCAACCTATAAAATATATCTTACTTGCAAACCCAATGGTTAGTTTAATAGCATGATTCAATATATGCAACATACATATTAAATAACATAATCATGCTTAAGTACTTGTAGCATATATATGATAATTAATCTTTATATATATCAATGCTACTATTCAAATACATTTGTCATCATCAAAACTTATGGCATATAGCCTTAGGGTCAACAGAATTAACAAATGATAGTATTAACAAATATTCCTCATTTAGTAGAAAATTTATTTATATATTAATTATTTCATTTATATTTGCTTATTAAAAGAACTATCATTTGTTAATTCAACAATTATATTAAAGAATGTTATAAATAAATTTTAACAAATAGACATTTGATCTAATTGATATATTCACATGGGGTGGAGTTGAATAAGCACAACTATAAATTAATATAAACTAAACAATATAAATGATATAATAAAATTCACCACATTGTTTATATGAGAAACATCCACCAAACATACTTGCACCAAATGTAAACAACTAACAATACAAAAGTAAAAAACTTAATACTTATAATAAGAATTAACAATTAACAAATTAAAATCGTATGAAGCATTACAATTAATTGCATTATCACACTAATTGATTTGTAAATGTTATTAGATAATTCTTTTATACAAATCAATTATCAGGGATAATCAATCAGTGAAAATAATTGATTTCTAATAACATTTACAAATCAATTAGTTTAACGGAGAACTATTTTGGAAATTAAAGTTTATTGCACATTCAAAGTTTACTAAAAGCATAAATAATAACAATTAATTTGTAAAATGCATTAATGATATTATCAAAATTTAAAGTTTCCTAAAAGTATAAATAATAACAATTGATTTGTAAAGTGCTTTATTGATATGATCGAATGTATTAATTATGAAGGAAATCTATATAATAGACTAAAACAATTCCATTATAAGGCATTAATTGCCAGTAGGTCATTATATTATGTATAATAGAATAAATTTAAATGAATAAATTTAATGAATAAATTAGATAAATTAATCACATTACATTAAATAAATTTAAAAAAATTAGAGTAAATTACTATATAATTGGTATATAATTGCTATATAATCACATTAACTAAATTTAAAAAAATTAGAGTAAATTACTATATAATTGCTATAATTAATATATAATTGGTATATAATTGATAAATCATGTAAACTTTCCAATTAAAATATAATATGTTATCCTTTGATAAATTAACATTTATTATATACATATTAATTCTAAAAAAAGTAATTTTTTATTATATACATATCAATTCTAAAAAAGTAAGCTTTTTTAATTCACATGTCAATTCTAACATTAAATAATTTTTTTACCTATTAAAAAAATCCTCTAAAATACTACAATGGTCAAAATGTAATAATGCCACGTGATTTCTATTAAATTAATAAATATTTAGAAATAAATTAAAATTAATTCAAAAAAGGGAGTTTTTTAATTGACATAATTAACAATTGACAAATTATATTAAAAATCAATTATTTTGGAAATTAACAAATTAAAATCGTATGAAGCATTACTATAATTGTGTCGCCATACTAATTGATTTGTAAATGTCATTAGGTAAAAGTAAGTCTATTGAAAATCAATTAGTTTAACGAAGAACTATTTTGGAATCTAATGATAGCAAATTCAAAGTTTTCTAAAATTTTAAAAACTTACCATTAATTTGTAAAGTGCTTAATTCTTTAACAAAATTAAAAAGATTTAATTGCATGATTGTATGATTGGTATGTAAATTACAAAATTAAATTCAAATATTGTAACTTTGACTCCCTTCAATTAATATATGAATTAATATTGGATAAATTAAGAATGAATTACAAAATTAAATTCAAATATTGTAACCTTCTATGTGAATTTAGAATGAATTTTTTTGACTTTGATTTTTTTATAAATTAAAATTTATCATGTTGAAAGATGCAAAATTGTTGGAATGTTTTAATATATTAATGTATATTAAGATAGGAGCCCATGTTTTTTTTTGGGGTTTCATTTAATGCTATACGATAATTAATTTTTGCTTCTAAAATAACCTTAAAAAAATCTCTCATGAAATATGAAAACAAAAATATAGTTAACAAATATAATTATAAAACATATGAGAGTTAAAAAAAAATAGAATTAAAGTTTGACTACATGAATATTAACAATAAAAATAATGATATTTCTTATTAACAATAATTAACAAAAAAAATTATTTACGTGGATTGAAGTTGACTAATATTTTAGTTAAACATTTATTTATTATTCGTGTAGAGGTAGAGTTGAATAATCATAAATATAAATTAATATGAACTAAACAAATATAAATTGTTTCTAAAATCGTCACATTGTTTAAATTAATAAGTACAAAAAGTCACTGCATTGCTCATAAGAAAAATACATTGTCCAAGCATATTTGCACGAAGTTTAAATTGTTAACATAAATGATTGTCAACTCAACAGACAAAGTCAGGAAGTGTGTAGTGAAAGTGGCCTCTTGAGATAATGAAGCACCATGTAGAAACTTTTTGCAAAAACACTTTGAAATAATGACATGATCATTCTCTTTCTATTGGTTTCAAAGCAAATATTACGCCCACAAAATAGCTTCCATATGCGTGAAAAGGACACAAGTTCTTACTACTTTATTTATAAAAAGCTTGGAGATGATGAAAAACTATATCTTATCAAAGAGGAAGGTGATGAGATATGGTATTTATGAATCCAAAGCCTTGGAAGGTGATGAAATATGGTATCTATGAATTCAAAGCTTTGGTTTTTGATCTTGTCACAATCATCTGTATTGTAAGAGTACGGCTGCAAAATATGAACCTTATTTAGGGTTTTGTACAAAGAGAGAGAGAGAGAGAGAGAGAGAGAGAGAGAGAGAGAGAGAGAGAGAGAGAGAGAGAGAGAGAGAGAGAGAGAGAGAGAGAGATTGTATGTGTGTGTGTGAGAGATAGAGATAGATGCTTGAAAATGGTGAGATAGAGGTCTGAAGGGGATAGCACAACTTTGGTTGAATTTGTTTAAATAGGCAAAATTTGGACCTTATTTAGGAAGTAGAATTTTATTTATTGAATTCATGCATTAATCATGCAACCAAATTCAAAATTAAAAAATTAAGAAATTATAATTGAATGATTAAAACTTTAGGAATTAATATTAAATGTGTGCATCAAATCAAAATGTTTAAATTATTTATTTTTTTAATTCGAGCATTAATCATGCAATCAAATTGAAAATGGAAGAGGTAACAAATTTTAAAAATAAGAAATTATAATTGAATGACATAATATTAAGACATTAAGAATATGCATTAAATATTGCAATAAATATGTGGAGGTGGAGTTGTTTTAGTCTATTATATAGATTTTAATTAAATTTTTATAATTTTTTTTGGGTGAAATAGGAATAGACTTAAAACAGGGACAAACATACAATCTAAAGTTACAATGAATTTTTATAATTTAAAAATTTATATTTGGACCATTATAACTTTAGATATTTTTAATTAGTTCCTATCATTAATTTTGTTATACTTTGATAACATTTGACAATTATGTACCACATCTTAACATTTAGAATATATATGATTTAAATGAATTTATCCGTATTACTTAACATAAATTATATTACATATTACATACACATGAGTTGATTTCACTTAATCACATCTATATATATATATATATACTTTTTATTTCATAACTCATGTATATTTAAAGTATCAATATGTACATAATTAAGCATGTCAGCAAAATTTTAATTTAATGTAATGTTAATAAAAGTTTAATAATATGAACTAAATTAAAAATTTGTAAAACTATAATGATTCAATTATAAAAGTTTAGACTAGATAAACTAAATTTAAAAAAGGGTAAAACTAAATTTAACCTCAACATATGTAGGACATTATTCTCTTAAAGAAAAATGTAAAAAAGACAAAAAGAAACACTTGTCTGACAAATCTGTCTGTTCAGAGAATGGGCTTAATGGAGCCCCCTAGAGCCCATTCTGAAGAACCGCCAAAGTTTGTTTTTTAAACAATAGAACCGGTTAAGTACGAATGAGCTTAATGAACCCCTACCAACCCAATTTAAATATTTTCCTCGTCAAGCCCATATACGTCTAACTTATTTGTGTAGGCTTGGCCCAGCCCAGTCTTTTTTTATTTTCTTTTTTTTTGGAGAGCAATATTAGGGCATGCACGGTTTGTCACCAGAAAATTGTAAAACAAAGAAGAAAAAGACAAAATAAACAAATAAATAAATACAATACACCATTGATTAAATTTTTAAAAAATTATATTTATCTCAATTTTATTTTTCAAATATCTCAAATTATTCCATGAAAAATTACATTTATTTTAATTTTGCCTTTCTCGTTAGTAAGTTGCAAAATCTATTGTTCTTAAATCTTAATTTTTTGGTTGTTGTCAAAAGTTATATTGGCAAACAAAAAAAATTAAATTTTAAAAACTAAATTAAGACATTTAATATTTTAAAAATTAAATTAAGATAATTATAATATTTTAAATGTCAAATTAGTATAATTTACTTGAAATATAATAGCTTCAAACTTCACAATGCAATCAACACACTCATTGACTTCCTTTAATTTTAAAATGTGGTAAAATGTTTATTAAAGCTAAAAGAGTGGCAACAACTAATACCTATTATTTTACCAAAAAAAAAGTGTACCAAATAATATAGATCTAAACTACATATGGTGTAATTGAATCTAAGAATACAAAAATAAAGCTATATTTGCAAAATTTTGTATTAAATGAATTCAATATTTGAACTACTAATATAGGTTCAAACTTACAAAACGAACATTCCAATTAATTGAACTGATCATAACTGGTCTCGCAATTATATAATAGAAATATGAAACCAAATGGTGTGAGTAAATGTGGGATAAATCACAAAGATAACTAACAATTAATTACTACTCATTCTGTTACATGAAAATATATAGTTATTTTTGGTATGAACTAACGTCTAGTTAAATTATAACGTAGTTTAAATAGTATTGAAGTTGTTTTGATGTTAAACTTCAATTGGAGGCAAAAACTTGTTTTTGAAAAAAGTACTCTTTATGTCTTTGACTTTGATCAATGTTTTAATTATAATTATTCAAAATTTTATTTTATACTAATTATACTCTATATGTTTCAATTAGTTTTGATTATGCCATTGAGTCTAATGTCATCTAAATATTTAACGGCAAATGTTGATATGATATTCTATTTTACACACATCAACATCTATTAATTCACCATGGCTTTGCCACGTGAGATTATAATTGATAGTTACCAAAATAATCATTGTTTTACTTTAATTCTAATTATTTTATTTTATATTATATCTGATTATTTTGGTCATTATCAATTTCAACCCCATGTAGTAAGCTAGAGTGGAATATTAATAGGTGTTGACATGTGCACTATGAGATGTTACGTTAGCGGTTAGCATCCGCTATTAAATATTTAGACAGTGTTAATTTCTTAATTTTACGAAATTAGAATCTTTTTGCTCTTAAATTCTTGATCCCTTGATTGCATCATGGTTGCCTTTTTAGTAAAAATTGACTTTTGTTTCTTAAAGTTTTGATTTCCATAATTATTTTTAGATTTGAGTATTTTAACTTTGTATTTTACTAGTAATAGTTATTTTTGTGTGCTTTTGTAGGGTTGATCTTGAAAGGATAAAATACTCAAGAGAGAGTGATCAGATTCAGTCCCTGTTGTAAAAGAATGCTTGTTGCAGAGTTTTTTGCTTTAAGCAAAGGCTTCTGTGCTGAAGGAGAGCGTTCTCGCTGTAGCGAGGCAGAATAGTAAAAGATACGAATCTGCACTATAAATAAGAGACTTTTCAAGGGATTCTGAGTGGGGAAAAGAGTGAAGTGCTCTTCTTGACCTAAGGAGCAAAGGAACTTATCTTTGGAGCACTTTTGGTGTCGATTTCTACCATCCTCATCTTAGATTCATGGATCGTTCTCCTTCTTTTTATGATGTTTGCTATTTTTACTAATTTAAGTAGTTAAATTGTCTCTCTAGGGTTGCTATGACATTAGTTTGGATTATGTTTCATGTAATTTCTTGAACTCTTGTAATCGTTGGTTGTTTAATACATGTTTACTCATTTTGTTCTTAATGCTTTCTTTTAACTTAGCCAATTATTGGGATGTTTTGGTTTTTCTTTTTTGAACTTAGGAAAATGAAGTAAAAATTAGGCCATTGGATGAGTAGTATGAGTTTTTGATCCTTAGTGTCATAAGGGGATTGATTTGTTAATATTATAGGGATATAAACATTAACCTCATATAATCATATGAAGGCTTATTCTTTAATTTAACCTAATTTCACATAAGGTATTATGGAATGTTAAGTTTTATCCTAGTTGAGGTTTGAAAAAATCCTTCTAAGAATTTAAGTGCCTCAGATTAGCATGTAAAGCCGACAAGACTAAGAGTGAGAGAAAGATAGTGAAACATATGAAAAGTGAAAGTGGATTAGCAACCCTAGGTCTTTAATTTTGGTAATTTTATTTTGTTCAGTTGCTCTTTCTCTTTCTGCAATATTTTGCTGCCTTTTGAATTATGCTTTTAGCCATAAAACTACATTCAATTCAAAGAATTGTCTAGATTATAACTTATTTTAGCTTCTCGAGTACTTGACACCTCAATCCCTATGGAGACGATACTCATATTTATCACTTTATTACTTATACAACCAGTACACTTGCTGTGTCACCAACAAGTTTTTGGGTAAAAAATGATGCCTTTCCCATTTCCCCACTCATAATCCCTAGAAAAGTCTCTTATTTATAATGCAAAATTCATTTACTATTATGCCTCTCTGTTGCAATGAGAACACTCTCGCTTTAGCGCAAAAGCTTTCGCTTAAAGCGAAAAACTCTGCAGCAATCATTCTTTTGCAATAAGGACGAATTTGATCTCCCTTTCTTGAGCATTTTATCCTTTCAAGATCAATCCTACAAAAGCACACAAAAACAACTATTACTAGTAAAATGCAAAGTTAGAATACTCAAATCTAAAAATAATTACAGAAATAAAAACTTTAAGAAAACTAAAGTAAATTTTTTTCTAAAAAGGCAACCATGATGCAATAAGGGGATCAAGAATTTAAGAGCATAAGGATCCTAATTTCATAAAATTAGGAAATTAACAGACAACATTAGGTTTAAAGGCATAATTGAAACTAATTGGAAACATATGGATAACACGAAATAAAGTTCTGAGTTATATTTGAAACATGAGTGTCACACTCCCAAAAAACAGCATGTGACCAGCATAGTAGTAAGGCTACCCTTACATCGTAAGCCTAAACAACACAACTCAACAAGCAAAAGTACCCACAATAAATATTAAGTATATATATAAAAACAATCTTTTCTTGCACCAATCAAGTGAAGGCAAAGATGTTCTTTCATTTCATTCATTGAGCCACATTGCTTTGTACAAAATAATACATAACATCCCAACAATAGTTTCCAAAAGAATAACCATAATCCAAGATCAAATCACAAAATACATACAATTCACCCTAGGTGACATATGTGATCACAGAGTGACATCTAGAGGTTCCAAAAGGATTATCAAACCATAAAAACAAAAAGACCAACCCAAGGATCAGTTGAGGGTTAGTGGACTCGGGAGCATCTACTCTTCAAAGGAGATCACCTGCCTGGGCTATTGACTCTGAAAATATCCAAAAGTAAAAGGAGTATGAGTAATTATATACTCAATGAGCAAACAACAACATCAAGAGCAATAAGGGACAATAAATAATCCAAGGAACTCTCCACATTATCAAATAAATTAAGTAGGTCCCTACACTATCAAGTGCCACACCATAACATAAAATATTTATGTCAGGTGCCACACCACAGCACAATATGATTTCAGCAAGTGCACCACCATGGCATAATACATTTACAACAATCAAGGGATTCATGAAAGCCAAAAAAAAACAATACTTAACAATACGCTAAACATTTTTGAATTTATATTCCCCATTGGAAGTCATAACCTTAATAACTCAATTAATTAGACTTACCATTCATTGATCAATTACCACACTCTTGAATTTTGATAGTAATAATAGTCATAGACCTTTTGCAAATAAGGAAAGAAAAGACGTCCCAAAGTTTTAGAGTCTCTCCCTATCAATTAAGTGCATGAGAGATGAGAAATTAATTAAATTTCCAAAAGGCTTGCTTGAGTAACAACCAATCGACTGGCTGAGCACAACCAATCTTGACCGAGAGCAGCCAGTCGACTGGTGATACCTTACCAGTCGACCAGTACGTCTCTACCCAAAAATTGTTAACCAAACTCGAGAGCAACTGGTTGACTGGTGACACCTTACTAGTCGATTGGTGCATCCTACCAAAAAATTCTAACTCAAATTGAGAGCAACTGGTCAATTGGTAACACCTCAACAATTGACAAGTATGTCTCAGCCAAGTCTAGGCAGAGATCACTAAAGTAGCTAGTCGACCGATCTCCACTCGACGATCGACTGGTTGCCTGGCAAACATGAAAAAAAAATTGCAAGAACTATCTCAACCCTTTCCAAACTTCAACATGACTCATTCCCAACCTTAATACCTGTTGGGGTGTTCTGGCAAGTGCATCAGTCGCACAAGTAATATATTGTTAAAATGAGTAAAGAGTTATCGTCTCCACAGGGACTAACGTGCTAAGTATTCTAGAAATTCAAACGCATTATTTAGGCAAACCAATTTTTGATTTAAGAAGCTCTAGTTGAAGGTAAAATCAAATTGCAATAAAATCGAATGGAAATAATTCAAATAAAAGGCCTAGAGTTACTAATCCCCCTCTTTCGTTCTAGGAATTGCTAATTCTCCCTAATACTTGTGATTCAAATCAATTATACACATTAATCTTAAGTTTTCTAACGGCTTAAAGTGATTCTCCCAACCTAAATTAAGCTACTTAACTGTACACAATCCCTTATGTGAGTTTAAGTCGAATTAATGTTAACCTAATTTGATTAAACGAGGTTAATTAATATTCCTATTAATTAACAAGTAACCTCTAAGTTCTATCACTCACCCTAATCATTCAGTGTTCTACCAACATCTCTCTCTCCCGAGTTCGACGAAAGCAACAAACAAGTCATAAAGTAGCCAATTTCATAACAAGTATAGTAAATATGAATGATAGGTATGTATTAAATTAAAAAGAATCACAAGTTTCAAGAAAAATACAAATCCTAATCTAAAATTGGGTTCACAGTAACCCTAGAACAGAAAATTAGCCACTAATGGCTCTAACACTACAGAAAGCAGTAAAGGAATGAGCAAACTCCATGAATCCGAGATTGGGTTGACAGAATTCGGGCTTGATTGGCTTCGGGAATGGATTCCTCCTTCTCCTCTAGCAGAAATCGGCGCATCCCCTCTGTCTCCAACTTAGAATACCCTAGAAAATATGTTCTGACGCATTTAAATCAGTGCAAGATCGCGAACTACCGCTATAGCAGTGAATTCCCACCGCTATAACGATGGGAGGCAGAGAAGAAAGCTTAAAAATGAGTTTTTTCAGGTTCTACTGCTATAGCGGTGAAGATCCACCGCTATAGCGGTAGTTGGCAGAGAATAAGGCTCCAAAATCCTTTTTTCAGCACTCCACCGCTATAGCTATAGATTCTACCACTATAGTTGTGGGAGACAGCAATCACATCAGCATTTTTAGAATTTCAGCTTTAGCATTCCATTTTTAACACGAACTTTTTACCAACTCAACCTACACCAAAAATAGCAAATACACCCATTAAATTACATAAAAGAATTATGAAATCACTCCATTTATTAAAAGATCAAAGAAAACTAAAACTAATCTAAACTACTCAAAATATGAGCTAAGAATTACAAGACAACAAGAAAGAGATCAAAAGAGAGGGTATTTAGCATCAAAATGACACTAAATTTAGAACTCAACAATACCCTTCTAAGGTTAGTAAAAGTGACCTCTAATGTAAGAAAGACAACACAACATAAGAGTAACCCCAAAATAATCTCAACATTTTCCAAACTTTTTCCCAATTTATGATGTAACACAAGATATACATAAATCCAAAGTTTATCATCAAATTTTATACTAAAAGACTTTACTAAGCTCAGAAATCATCTATAGGTTGGCTTCAAAGTACACCCATCCCTCCAAAGACCAAATCAACCCAATTTCTCTCTAGGGTTTTCTTAATATACGAAAAATAAGGAAGAGATGGAAAGAATAATTACAAGATTTGAAGAGAACACAAAGAAGGAGGAAAATGCCACCAAGGGAAGCTTTGAAGATGTAAAGAAATGGAGGTAAGGGGAGGGAGTAGTTCCGATGTGAATGAGAAGGAAATGAGAAGAAGAGAAATAAATGTATATGTGCCTTTTGTCCGTGAGTGCATCAAGAAGAGAGGGAAAGGGTTTAAATGATATAGAATTTCATAAATTCCCCCATGTCCTTGACCCACTTTCCCAAGGTCACATATCTTAGACTTAGCCAATTATTGAATAAAACACTACATTTCACAATATTCCAACCATGCAAACCAAAAGTTTGACAACATCAAAATTCATGCCATCACAGATAAGGAAATTTACTAATTACCAACATCTCAAGAGCAAATATATGTATTTAAATTAAATATCATAATACCACTAGTTCAAGTCCCATAAATGTCACACCAGGCACACATAAAATTACAGACTCCTAGGACTCAGATGTTACAATAAGTCAAAGTATAAGGGCATAAATAATATTTTTTTCCTTTTTTTTGTTTCAAACAAATGTAGATAGTTGAGAAAACATAGAGAGATAAGTGCAACATAATTTTTTTTCTATTCTCATTGATATAATATATATACACACTTCATATCACACAATTTACTGATAATACAACTAGATAAAATTGTATAACAGATTTCCTAGAGTCAAGGCTATAGTGACATCTGTACAAAGGTGGTGTGCTGAGTTGTTTAACTGAGATGTAAAAGAAATGATATAGTGTGGTCTCATATAATTTCTCCTTTCAAACTTGTGGGAACCTGAGTGACACTGTGTTTGTCTCTAAGAAAATAAAACAACTGGTTGTCAGTGCTTTAGTAAGGCAATCTATAGTTTTCTTATAGGAAAGTACATAACAAACTATACTCTCCTTGGCTACAATCTTGTCACGAATAAAATGTACATCGATTTCTATATGCTTGATATGTGAATGATAAATTGTGTTTGCTGCTAATGATCCTACACCAATGTTGTCAAACCTGATTACAGGAGTTTTGGTAATGGGACAGTGAACTTCTTTCAAGAGTGATTTGATCCAAATTAACTCAATTGCTACATCTGCTACATCTCTATATTATTATTTAGTTTTGGATCTAAAAATCATACTTTGTCTTTTAGATGCCCACGAAATCAAAGAGCTACCAAGAAACACACAATAACCTGCTATTACCTTCTTATCTTCATGAGAGACCACCCAATCAACATCACAAAAGTAGTAAGATTTAGATAAGATGATGTAGCCCAAAATTCATGGTTCCCTTTAAGTATCTCAAAATCCTTCTAACAACTTGCCAATGTTGGAGAGTTAGGGCACTTAAAAATTTGCTGAATATATTGACATAGTAGTTTATATTTGGTTTAGTTTTTTGAACAGAGTTGGATTCTGTAGAACTTCACCTCTTGTTACTGTAAACTATTTTTTTTGTAACCGTAGGAATTGGACAAATAGAGATATTTTCCATGTTAAATTTTGTCAATAGATCATAGATGTATTTTTTTTTGTGTTAGGAACATTCCAGTTGCATCTCTACTGACCTCAAAGCCAAGAGAGTAATGTAGGCTACCTAGATCCTTGAGAGAAGATGAGATTCATCTTTATTGTAAATTACTGCAGTTTTGTGAGGTTGCTTTTAGTAACAAGTACGTCTTCAACATAAATAAGAATAATTTGGATTATGAATTTGGTTGTGTATGAACAAAGAAGTATCTCCCTTGATATTATGAAATTCCCAACTGATCAAAGTATTACTTAAATGTTCAAACCAAGCTCTTGGAGCTAGTTTTAAACCATAGAGAATTTATGTAACTTGCACACATGATGAGGGTTCTTAAGATCTTCAAATCCCTTAAGATGCCATATATAAACTTCTTGTAGAACTCCATTTAGAAATGCATTGTTTATGTCCAGTTGTTTAAAATCTCAATTTAAGGACACTACAAGTGTTAGAATTAGTCTAATAGTAGTTATCCTAACAGTTGGACTGAATGTATCTCTAAAGTTTGCATTAGGGTCTTCTTAAAAACCTTTAGTAACTAAACAAGCCTTAAACCTTTCAAATTCTCCATTAGCTTTGTATTTTGTCTTAAAGACCCACTTGTAATCAACTACTTTTTTAATACTGTCAAAAGAAACCCGATGCCGGGTCATATTCCTTGTAAGTGCTACAAACTCCTTTTCCATAGCTTTTCTCCAATGAGGAATTTGCAAGGCTTCATCAACTAACTTTGGTTCAATGCATGATTCAATATCTACAATCTCTTATAAGGAATTGTAAACTATACTAGTATAAGGAAGTTTAGGTCTCAATAAGCCACTTTTACTCCTAATTATCATTTTGTGTGTTTGAGTTGCTGCAAATTGGGTAGTAGGTTGAGTATCACTGCCAGATTCATTAGCTACAGGTTGTGTATTTAATTTTGCTGGTATTTGTTGTTGATATTTGCTGATATCTATTGATTTAGGTAAGTCAAGCACAACCTACATTTGATCATCTAAGGTAATTTCTATTGATATATGTACTAATTGACATTTGGAGCATTTATGCAATCTTGTAGATTCCTTGTGTCACTAATGGTAGGATATTGAGTACTGATACTATTATTTTAAGCTTCAATTGCACTTGGTGTTGAAAGTTGCTACAGTCTTATGCTTAAATTTGTAAAAGGTAGAACAATGGTAATGAAATCAATAACACCTTGTTTTGGTTGCTTAGTGTTCCCAAATCCACACTTAAAAGGAAAGTCATCTTCATTGAATACTACATGTCTAGATATGTAGATTCTCTTTATGGATGACAAATATTTGTATCTTTTTTGCTGGCCATTGTAACCTAAGAAAACACATTTAGTAGTATGAAAGCTAAATTTGTGTGTATTATAGGGTTTCAGATTGGGGTAACAAGCACGCCTATATATTTTTAAAGTTGTATAATTTGGAACTTCACCAAACAAAAGTGAGAAAGGTGACAAGTTATGCATAACAGTGGAGGGTAATCTATTTATCATATATACAATAGTTTGAAAGGCCTTCCACTAGTAGTGTAAAAGCATGGAGGCTTGAACTAACATAATTAGTCCAACCTCAACAATTTACCTATGCCTTTTTTCAACTCTACTATTTTAAGCAAAAGAATAAGGCAAGACTGTCTACATACAATCCCTTCACTCATCAAAAGGTGTGTGAAGCTTCTAAACTCTCCTCCCCAATCACTTTATAAGATTTTAATCTTCTTGTCAAATTATTTTTCCACCAGGTTTTTAAACTATGCAAATGAACTGAGAGCTTCACTTTTAGTCTTAAGTGGATAAATCCAACTATGCCTTGAGTAATTATCCAAAAGGTGTACATAATATTATAAAGCCATAGATGGATTAGATTACAGAAAGACCCCATATTTCAGTGTGGATAAGTCCAAGTGGTGTCTTAGCATAAGAAGTTGATAAATTGAAGGGCAAGACATGAATTTTACCAAATTGTCAAGGTTCACAAAAGAAGCTTTCTTTCCAATTTAACTTGACATTACAAAGCTGTAATACTTGGAAAAATGTAGTATCAAATAGATGCCTAAGTTTTCTATGCCATTTTTCTTTTATTGAGCTAAAACAAGACTCTATGGTACTATTATCCGTTCTGGTAGTGCTTCTTTCATTACTAAGAAAAGCAAAACAATTGTGTTGATGCTTCTTAAACTCACACAGTTCTTTCATTTGTCCATTTAGTAATAGCTCCCCTACGACCTTGTCCTTGATATAACGTCCAAAAGAATCAAACTCAATTAGTATATTGTTATCACAAGTTAGTTTGGAAACACTGATGAGATTTTTTGTTGTGACCCAAACTTGGGCATGTGATTGGTGCGGACGATGCCTAGCCCACACCACCTTAAGCCTAATTTTTCCTCTAACCCTTTTACTTTTCATTATCTTAATAAATTTTTGATTAGACAAGTTAAGTTTTCAACATAAATAGGTATATGAAATATCATCTTCATTGCAAAGTTAACTAAAAAAAAAAAAAAAAGCAAATCAGACATTCTTACATGTTCTCAAGATTCAATTACTCTCTCAATGCTTTCCTTACCTCAAACACATATTTAAGCTAAACAATAGTATGCAACTTATCTGATTACAGAGCTTTCTAGATTTCTAAACATAACATAAAGAAACTAATAACATTACCATACCTCGAATGTAGGGGGAGGTATTCACAGCTTGCACGTCCTCAAACTAAGGGATCTTCTATACTTGAAACTGTGAGGGGGTGAGTTCGGTCCACTTGACTCACTAATAAATAGCCTTACCTATTTGTAGAAATTGGACAACATGCTAAGAGAATATTGTCAGAGATAGATTTCATTTTGATTAAATATTCCACCATTTTGAGTCCTCCTTTCCTAGTTCTTGTAGCTCGCCTTTTAAGAGGGTTATTCTAGATTGTGTGAGTGCTCTAGAGAGATCCTTAATTGCGTTCCAAAGTTCCTGAGATGTTCTGCAGCCAATGACTTGGAAGGAAACTTCAGTTGCATCCCATTCTTCAATGCGATGGTTTCCTCAATTTTCAAATTGACCCAAAAATTTTATATGCCAATATCCTCAAAATATTTGGTCATAAATCTACAAGAATTTTGGTTCTTAATAGACGTGTAGCTCACAATTAATATTGCTTAACAACTATAATGCCATCAAGTAAAATATCATAAAATTCTATACTCCCCACATTGATGGCTATTTTGCATTTTTTTCAACAAGAATTTCACAAACTTTTTTTTCAAAAAAAAAAATATTCTTTTGCACTTTTAAAACATCACATATGTGAAATCACAATTTATATATAAAGTGAATTTCCTCAAAATTCACAATTACAATTTGTATATGTGAATTTCCTTAAAATTCACAATCACAATTCCTTTTGTGTGCACACATGCCATTAAATATCTCATGAAATAGATATAATACTTTTCTCAAAATACTTTTCACAAGGTATAATTTGTCATATGGCTTTATAAAGCTCGAAAAAGTGTAATTAAAATAAAATCCACAAAGTACAATTTATTTTCCATATGGCTTTATGTAGCCCACAATAGTAAAAAGAATCACAAACAAAATTCCACTAATACAATTTTTTTCCTGATCATTGGCCAAAAAATGAAATGTAGAATTAAAAAATTCACACAGAAAATTTTCATTTCACATATAGAAAGCTTACAAAAATATGACCACACTCCTTTATTACAGAATTTAAAAAAATTCATAAGCACAACTTTTTAGCATTTTAATATTAAATACTTGAATAAAATTTTTCTATGATGTCAATAGTTATGTTAATAGAATTTTGAGATTTTATAATATTCTCAAAATTAAATATTAAACCCATAAAATTTTTATTAATTAAACCACAATCGTATTAACTATTGACTATAACTAAAAGTCTTTATATTTTTACAACAACACTTGTACATCTTTCACTTGACTACTAGAATAGCGAACCTAGTTTGTAAGTAGTACACTAGGTAGGTTTCTAAGAAAGATATGTGAGTCACAATAGATACACTTAAAAATCAAATCTTTCATAGCTAGAACTTTTCTTGGACATGTACTCTTACATTATTCCATATCTTTTCAATAATTAAGTTTTCAGGGACAACATTCAAGCCAAGAAAAACAAATTTAATTTTTCTGATAAGACTCTCAGACAAACTATTGACTTTGATGTTACTTGTTGTTATAAAAATATTAAAACCGTTTATTTTTTCACCATTAATAAAATTCTCAAAATAGAGAAAAATTAACATAGTTCCCATACCTCATAGTGTAGAGTAAGGAGAAGAAATCACCATTCCAAATCTTCTTCATGAGCAATAATTAACCACTTATAGATATCTTAAAATCATTAGAGCTACAACTTGAAGGTTCTTCCTTATGATTTTACACTGACATGGTCTCCTCCTAAAGCATACCAATCATGACAAAAACGGACTAAAAAATAATATAAGAATTAGAGCCAAGTTATAATTCTTATCAATTTGGTATACACAATGCTCATAATCACATTATTATATCATCATATATATATATATATATATATATATATATATATATATATATATATATATATATATATATATATCTTTTTCCATATTATCACACCTTCTCTATCCAAATAACACATACATAGTTGCTTCAATTGCCGTTGGAATCTGCTACCATTGATTGAGAATAAAATCTTTGAATGTGACTAAAAGCATTGAATATAATTGAACCGTAGGTAAATTGATACACAAACTTCATATAAGTGGCCAACGGTTATATATATATATATATATATATATATATATATATGTATATAAGCTTTGTTTGGGTAAACAGTTTATTGACGTGCTTATAGAATAAGCGCTTATATATAAGTTATTTTTACAATTGAAGAATTAATGAGGACAAACTTTACATAAGTTGTTTTTAGCTTATTTTCATAAGCTATTATGGAGAGTTTATGAAAATAAGCTAAAAAAAGCTTATAAGCATGTCATAAACTACTGAGCTACTTCGCCTTTTATAGAAGTAAGAAGGTGGATTTGAACATGAATGAAGTCCGTGGATTTCAGAGGCTCTGGAGTCCACGGATTTGAAAGTTTTGAAATCCGAAAAGTTTGAGACGCGTGGGGCGGCTTCTTTTCAGAAAGTTGAACATGGGCAGTCTTCTTTTCAAAAAGTAGGATTGTCGTTTTGTGCCGACGTTGCTTTTTGTTAAAGTATGTCTGCCACTTTTGATCATGCTGAGAGAGACGGGGAATCAAAATTATTGAGCTGGCAGGGACTTTGGATTCTTCTGCCGACGGTTTAACTCTACCATAGTCAGTCATGACTAAGGTGGGTAAAGTCGATGTTGTAGCAGTCATCTTCGTTCTGAAACTGGCTGCTATCTTCTGTATTGAGATCTTTAGAGGGAGCTTTTTCAGAGGCTTTCTCTGAGAGTTGTTGAACAAGACGGTTGAATTCTTCTTCCGTCTGAGCTTGTGCGAGTTCTGCCATTATCTGAGATTTTGATGTCAGAAATGGAGACTGCTGTTGAACAGTTTGAGGATAATTCATTAGCTGGGGATTCTGCTTCAGCCGTTTCTCCACAGCTTTTTTGTTAAGCAAGTTGGGGTTGTATGTGGACCACCATTTCAAGTTGAATGAGCGGCATAGATAAAGAGGATAACCGCTATTGAGCCAGTCTTTAAATTCAAAATCCCAGGACATAATCCAGGGTGATCCAAAAGTTGAGAAAAATTTTAAAAGCATTTGTCTAGTATGGAAACTGGTTTGAGCAGAGAAAATTGAAAGAGATTCCTTCGCATAAGAGGGAAGGAATTCAGTGTTTGGACCGAAAAAGAAAAACCAATCGGAAAACCAGGCTGAAAATTCCTGATTTCCCTTATTGAACCATATAAACCAGGAGTGGGAGAAGGGACGAATCAGCAAAGCATTGTACCAAGCCATTTTGTAATCCCAGTAATTAAATCCTGGTGGCTGGAACTATCTTGAAAAGTTTTTGAAAGAAAAAGGATGCTGATTCCATTGAGAGAGAGTTAAAACTTTATTAATTTTGAACTTCGAATATTGAATTCGTTGAGGAAAAAGTGGATCATACTCGTGCGTGAGTGTGATCGAGTTGGTGTCAACCAAAATAAATTCATAAAAAATTCTGGTTTTTTGCAAATCATCCGAAGAAAAGTATTTTCCTTCTTGAAAATATTTTTGAGCAATTTCCCTTGGTGTAAGACCAGGGTTTGTTTTGATCCATTCGGGTTCAATGGGACAGATCGGTGCATAGACCGGTTTTGAAACATATTTATCTGAAAGAGATCTCTTAAGCGGTGTTGCTTGAGAGAGTTGTACCATGGAAGAAGAAGGGCGAACAAGGACTATGGCCTGTTGAGGCGGAGGTGTAGAGAGGGCTTGATCATAAGTGAGAGGAAGAAAACGGTTGTGAGAGGAAGAGGGAGAAGAAGGAGTTAGAGGTCGAGGACCTCTGATTTGTGGTCGAAAACCACTGCCGGAAGGGCTATTGAACGATGATGGAGTCACCAGTAGAGGTGACGTTGTATGAACCAGTGGGGTTCTTTGAACATTTAGAGCAGGATCCAGTGGGGATCCATACTGTTCCTTCTTTACTTCTTTTCCTTTGTTCTTGCTCATCCTGCTGTCTTTCCCTGCAAAAATTCTCGAGTAAGGAAGTCAGGAAGGGCGTTTTCTTTTCCTTTTATATGCTGAATCTCAAAATCAAAACAAGAAAGTATTGCTTGCCATCTGGCAAAAACATGTTTTGAAACTAAATTTTGAACATCTTTTTCTAAAACAGATTTGGCGGATTTGCAATCCGTTTTGAGCAAAAAAGTTTTGTTGAAGACTTCTTTTTGAAATTTTTTGACAATTAAAACAATGGATAAAATTTCTCTTTTTATTGTGGAGTATTTTTGTTGGGCTTCAGTCCATACTCCTGAATTAAAACCTAACTATTTGTTCTTTTGAACTTTCTATGGTCCTTTGTTTAAGGATTCCTCCATAGCCTTCTTTTGATGTATCAGTTTCGATTATCATAAAGGTGTCTGGGTCTGCTATGCCTAAACAAGGGAGTTTCTTAACTCTGGCTTTAAGAGTTTTGACTGCGTCCGTCATGGACTGATCCCAAGGTGGGGATTTCTTTCTTAACAGAAATTCCTACTCCAGTTTTGGAGACTTTATAATGAATTCTAAAAACTATAAAAAGATTATCCAGATCCTCACTGAATATTCCTTCTGTGGTCTTGATGTGTAATTTTAAAGCTTTTTCGACGTTTCTTAACGTCTTCATGTAATTAGGAAAACATTGAAAATAAATTGGACCATTGCAGAGATTCGACTCTACAAGACTTAACATGGAATCTTGGAAAGACAGTGCATGTCGATCCTGGAGAAGAACTAAGACGGGATGGTTGATGCCTAACCTGTGCATAGGTTTGACAGCTACTTGGATTAATCCAATGTGGATAAATCTGAAGTTCTCTCGCCTGTGTTGATCTAGTTGATTTTTATCTAATAAATTAATTGTTCCTGGACACTTTCCCAAAGGAATCGTGCCTTCTATAGTCCTAACTATGTCTTGAACTTTAAAATTAAAAGTTGAATGCTTGTATACCTCACTAGGACGTACTTGGGGCATTTCCCAATTTCTTAACCTTTCTTCGGCTTCTACAATAGAAACCTCAGAATTATTGACCTCATCTTGATCTAAAGAACTATGATCACTAGAGACAGAGGGAACTCTGATCTCAGAACTATTTCTATTAAATAATCTTCTTACTAATTCAGACATTTTTAAGAAAATAAAATTCTTAAAATTCTTCTAATTTTGCTAAGGTTTTAGTGGGACCACGTCCTACGGGAACACCTGCCTCTCTTGGGCCTTACGGCTTACCAACGCAGTTAAACAACGCTGACCAACGCTAACCCCTTAACTGATTAAAAGTTTCTTAAGAAAATAAATTCTTACAAATATCTAAACTAACAGGAAGGTTACTAACAGAACTAGGCTCTGATACCATTTTGCCACTGGCCACTGGGGATCGTCGTTCTGTTGACTAACCTATTCTACATACATTCTTTCTTGAACAATATAAATTCTAGAAATGGAAGAAATAACAAAATATTCAAATTCTACTACAAGCATTAAATCCGTAAAGGGTATTGGAATATAATGAGTAAAAGAAATTCTCATATTAATTTCAAAAGAAATTACAAGAGAGTTTTGAACTTACAATATTGAACAAGCAGCTAATTCCTATGTAGAAACGCTTATAGAGAGTTTTGATACAAAGTGTTTTCTCTATTTTTCGTGTTCTGCCTAAACTACTGAGCTACTTTGCCTTTTATAGAAGTAAGAAGGCGGATTTGAACATGAATGAAGTCCGTGGATTTCAGAGGCTCTGGAGTCCGTGAATTTGAAAGTTTTGAAATCCAAAAAGTTTGAGACGCGTGGGGCGGCTTCTTTTTAGAAAGTTGAACACGGGCAGTCTTCTTTTCAAAAAGTAGGATTGTCGTTTTGTGCCGACGTTGCTTTTTGTTAAAGTATGTCTGCCACTTTTGATCATGCTAGAGAGACGGGGAATCAAAATTATTGAGCTGGCAGGAACTTTGGATTCTTCTGCCGACGGTTTAACTCTACCATAGTCAGTCATGACTAAGGTGGGTAAAGTCGATGTTGTAGCAGTCATCTTCGTTCTGAAACTGGCTGCTATCTTCTGTATTGAGATCTTCAGAGGGAGCTTTTTCAGAGGCTTTCTCTGAGAGTTGTTGAACAAGACGGTTGAATTCTTCTTCCGTCTGAGCTTGTGCGAGTTCTGCCATTATCTGAGATTTTGATGTCAGAAATGGAGACTGCTGTTGAACAGTTTGAGGATAATTCATTAGCTGGGGATTCTGCTTCAGCCATTTCTCCACAGCTTTTTTGTTAAGCAAGTTGGGGTTGTATGTGGACCACCATTTCAAGTTGAATGAGCGGCATAGATAATATATATATATATATATATATATATATATATATCAAAATAAATAATATGATATTACCTCCGTGAATATGAGTTGTTACACTCCATCGAAGTTACAACTGTGACAGCGTTGGTATTTATAATTTCCTTAAAATTGTTGTAAAAATACGATATCAACACAACTTGAGTCGTGTATTAAAAGACATTAACCTTTATTTTGCGTATGTAAAACTTCCTCCAGGATTAAACAGACCTTTCTGGGTGAAACCTAGGTACTAGAACAATAGAAATACAAGATAGCAACCCAGTGAAAAACACAGAGCATAAAATGTGGAGGAAGATATGAGAAGTTAAAATGGTGCACTCAAACTGAAGAAATGACTTTCTTTATATAGTGAGAAAAAAGTGTAATCATCCATATAAATTAAATAGAGAGTTACATTTCTAAAATAATGATAATTAAAAGTTATAAACAGGAAATAATGATAATTAAAATATTTAATTGTCATATTTTCTAATTAAGGGTTATAAATATTTCAAGAATATTTTTATAATTTTAAATATTCTTTTTGAAATATCTATTTTTCACAACAAAGCATCCACTAATTTTGCACAATTGTATTTTTTTTTCACATTATTTGTATATTGATAATAACTTCTCGTTATATATATATATATATATATATATGACTTTGGAATAACCAATATTGATTGGTTATTTAATTTTCCCTTATACAAAGTCTTGAATTTGAATTTTATGAATGAAAAAAATAGCACCAAGAAAGTTTTATAGGTCTAATCATAGTTCAAAAAACTGGATCGGAGTCGATTCGATTGAAAAACTGATAAACCGGCTAAGTCTTTGGTCTAGTTTGAACTTGGAAATTTGCAAGTATTTAAACTGATAAAACTAGTCGGTTTATTTTTTTTTTTTGAATTTTCATTGTATATTATTATGTATTTTTAATAAATCTCTAAAAATTTAAACTATCAAGAAAATATCTAAGACTAATGTAAATATATATCTATAACATTTATTGAATATTTTAATATTATATATTATATATTTTAATTTTTAATATCTGTAAGATATATATTAATTGTATCTTTTTATTATTTTAATATATTTTAAATTAAATACTACCAATTTAATCTCAATTGGATCATTGACCCTTGAACTACTGCCTTAACCTGTTTAATGACCAATCCGACTTTTTTGAACTTTGAATCTAATTTGATTTAAATATGATTGGTTGAAGTCTAATATATTTTCAAATTTTGATGGTTTAAAAAAAATAAATGACTTTGCAATAAAGTGAAGCGTCCTGTCTTTCCAGAACCTTTCTTATAAAGCTATCAAGATTTTGCAGTATTATTTTTTTGTGATGAGATATATATAGTATTTAAATGAGTAAGGTGATCTGTCATTGAACAAATATATTAATTATATGATGCATGGTTAATTAAATGTATAAATAATACGTACATTATTTTCCATTTGAGAAAACAACAATTGTAATCTAGGTAAGGTCCCTTCGTATCAATGTCTCCAACTTTTCTTTTGCCTTTTTCTGTGCTACTAGGACGGCACAACTTATAAAAAAAAAAAACTTTACAGAATTTGTTAGGTGATTTATTATCATGATTACGAATAAAATAACCTGCAATTAATTATTAATAAATATAGATTCGAATTTTGGGGGTTTTGATTAGTCAAAACTTTGATTATTGGCAACGAATCTTGAACTTTAGATCACAGATGTAGGTCATATACTTCTAAGCTACCATTCTTAGAATGACCTCATCATGTGTAAATAATATATATCTGTCCTATTTTATAGAAGCATATATACAAAACTCTTTTTCAAGCCATAGTATAATCAGATCCCCTTAAAGATGATATTAAATTTTTTCTAAGAATATAATTAACTTATTAAAAGGATATATTTTTAATTTTTTCACTGTCATTTGTTTGTGTTAAAAGTCATCATTTTAATTTATTATAAATTTAAAATGTGGATATTTCATATAGGCCAAATATAAATTTAATACTTGTTATATTATATTATAATATACAAATTTTTTTTTTCAAAAATAGTATTTTGTTCATATATGTTTATTTTAGGTTTTTATTTTAGTCATCTATATTTCAAAGTCTTATTATTTAAGTCTTTTCTGTTAGAACTATTAGTTTTATATAACACGTTCCTTCAAATCTTAACATGGCTAGTCTACATGAATTCTGAATGAATATTAATATCTCCCGTATAATTTTCAAAATGTCTAAAGGACCAAGAAAAGAAGAAGTACAAGAATAGGGAGGAAGAATAAGAGCATTTTAAGAATTACATGTGAGACACTAATATCCAGCTAGCATCCATGTAAAACGGCCATGTTAACATTTGGAGGATGATGTGTCTACTTCGTTACATAAACTGATTCTAATAGAAAATGATCATATAAAATTTTGGAATATAGAGGACTACAATGAAACTACTTAAATATAGAGGACAAAAATATCATTTTTGCCAAACTATTTCAATCAAAATAGGTTTACTTTTAATTTATCTTTCGTTGCACTACATGTTAGGGTATAATTTTTTAAAATATAAAGACAGTTTGCATAATATTTTGGGTACCAATTAAAACACTATTGGACAAGGAGACAAAATAAAAAATAAAAAACGCTCACTATATATATATAAAGAAACGACAACCCAAAAACAATTAGGATATTCAGTTTCTTCTATCCTGTCGCATTTCTTTGAATGGTTTATTTTTGTCGGGAACGATCATTCTAATCTATATGTCAAAATTAAATTTAAAGAATTGTTGCATATACCGACGGCTTGAGATTGTTGCTTAATGCTTATAATTGGTTCAAATGGTTTCATATTTATGTTTTCAAAGCAATATTTTAGTTTTTTATTTTTCCTAACCATGAAGCAATATTTTAGGTAAGGCAGTCAAAATCATGAGTTATCTCTTAAACTCGTATGAGTTTATGATTTCAGGTTTCAAAATCGAGTTAACTTAGTCCTAAATTCGAAATCGGTCAAACTTGGGTCAAATTCGGTCAAAATTATTCAAAATCTGAGTTAGACCTAATCAACCGAGTTTGAATAGTGACACTCAATTTAAAAACATATGCCGTTAGAAAAGTCTCTGAGTCTAGTTTCAGATGAAACAAATTTTATTAAAAAACTCTTGTGTTTAGGAAATATGATCAAAAGAGTAGAAACAGTCAATTTTTTGCAATTTTCAAATTTGCTTTAAACAATTATAACTTTTTTATTTAAATTCTATTTTAAGCAAATAATATATAGTTGTAAAGATTTTTGAGTCTAATATCAGTTGAGATAAGTTTTATTAAAAATGTTTCTTACCATTTAGGAGATATGATCAAAACAATAACTAAATATTAGAAGTACTAGACTTATGAGTGTTACAAGTCAACTTGCAATTTTTAAGTTTAATTTAAATATTTATAACTATCATTTAAACTCTATTTTAAGCAAATTTAACTTTACATGTACAAGGACTAAAATACTAATTAATCATTAATGACTCATAATATCTAGTTCTATGAACTTTCTTGTCTATGTATATACTGAATTAGTGATTGTTATCAATTATTTCATTTTTAAATAGAATGAACATGTTAATACTTAATGGATATAGCATATTGTAATTAGCTTATGATTGTTCTTATGTGAGTTTAAGTATTTTTTAATAATTTATGACTTTATATATTATAGTGTTAGAAGTACATATATGAGAATATATATAAACTCTTACGAGTTTACGATCCTAGTTTACCGTCCTCTCCGAGTTGAGATAAACTCTTTAGTTTGAGTGCGTTGATTTTACGTTCAAGTTTTGTTAATGAAGCAATAAAAACTTTATATATTTGTAGTTTAATTTGACTCAAATCGAATTAGTTAAAATTTAATAAACTTTTAGCTACTAGTTATTTAATTTAAAAAATGTTGCTTATATCGTAATAAGCTACATTTTAAATATTATTATAATTGGCTACGGTATTAAACATTTTTGCTGAGAAATTATTCGCATTTATAAACGTCTGGAAAAAAAAAGTATATTCAAAATAAGTAACGATAAGAACGCTTATATATCACCACAATTTGAATGGTTGAACCAAAATGTAATTGGCTGATTTTGCCCAAAACAGATTTAACAGGCTATTTATTTTATATATATATTTTTAAAAATTATTCCTAAACTAGATTTCATTTTTAAATATATATTAAAATTTTCTATTTAGAACGTAATAAATAAAAAATGTATCAGAATACTTTTACAAATTATACTAATAATAATTACAGAAATGAATCTGTTTATTTTTGTGATAATTATACTTTCCATCTTTTTTTTTCCTTTTAATAATAAGAAATCAAATGGGTTAAAGTATACCATGGACTGGTTAGATTCATTTTGGACCGGGGTTGTTCTTATTTGCGTTACGATTGATTAATTGGGCTAAGCTAGGTTTACTAAAGAGTTCTGTTTTTTTTAATGTTATTTGTTAACAAAATCAAAAACACGAAAATCTTCTGATAAGTTTTTTTTTTATTTTTTCTTTTTTTTTTTCCTGAATTTAAAATCTGGGATAATATAATTAAATCACAAACTTTTATATCAAAGGGTCAATAGTTTTACTTTTACAAGACGACAATCTATTTACTTGCTGAACTTGTCGTTTTGGTTTTGGTCGATGCTTGTAACTTGTCTAATTAACGTTATATGTAATTAATTAACAGAATGGTCTAAATGGTGCCCTAAAGCCCCATTTCCATTTTTTTTAAAAATTTGTTGTCAGATCCATGTCATCTCTCTCTCTCTCTCTCTCTCTCTTTTGTTTTTTTGGTTTTGAATTGACAAAAAAAAGGTGAATTACAATGACCCATAAAAAGAAAGTTTAGATCAATTACGGTCATGATCCAAAAGAAACAAAAAAAAAAAATCAAATTAAGTACTGTCATCTTCAGATGCACCCAGCCTGATACCAGAAGAAGGAAATGACTATTACTAAAAATTGCAAAGAAAAAAGAAAGAAACATTAAACAATTAAAGTTAATTACAAAATAAGTTCCGTGGTTTGACTCATTTTTATATTGATACTATGTAGGTCAAAAAAAGTTAAAATCACCTGCTGTACTGCACGTTTATATATGAATTATTTAGCACTGTTTGATTGATAGTAGAATTCCACATGGGTTCCCATCTATTAGAGTTATCAGACAGTGCTAAATTCTAAACCCAACGTTGTGCTGTTTCTTCCAAAATATAGCAGAAGATCCCAACTCAATCAAAAAGTGTCAATTGGGTGAACTCTAGTTTACATTATCACCACTTTAAGTAAGGCCTTTGTTTTATTTTCGATAAGTTTTTCATGGAAAAATTCAGACGCATATGACTAAAAAAAAATCTAAAATTATTTATTTTAAATTATGATTTCATGAATTTCTTCTTTTCTTGAACATTTTTTTTATTAGCCCCTAACTGAAAATATTCCAATCACATACCACTTCAGCGGTTAAGCCACAAGTTCGTCAGTAGTTCCTTTCTTTGAACACTTGAAGCAAATTAACATATAAATTTTATTTGTTTGATGTAAAATAACTCTCAATTTGTCTAATTTTACAAATTTTTCTTTCTTAAACACTTGAAGTAAATTAGGTTACAAAGAAAAATTAAACGTTAAAGCCATCAAGTGAGAACTACTCTTTTCCACCCTCTCCTGAAAACTCCATACAAGTACTTAAAGTTACGTGATTCTCTAAATAATTAAATGTCCAAAACTCGTCCCAAAAAAATTATATATAATTGTAAGTAATTAGGAACAAATCAAATCCTATATTTCATTCAATATTAAGAAACATCTATCGTTATATCCTGTTTTTATTTTCTCATATATATCTTTTGCATTTAAAATTTCGTGGGGCAGCCAAATATATTTGCAGATCAGTGAAATGATTAAAAACTAAAAAGCCTCCGTCAGGAAAGCAGAATATATAGACAATCATTCACCATAAATAATCTTTTCTTCATTTCTTCGCTCTCTTAATGTACATGAAGGCCAGGGGGTTGCTTTTTCAAAGATTCTATCTTGATAGCTCTAAACATAAATGATGATGATGAAGACCTATATAGCATTAAAGAAAAAGCCATTCAGTGCAATGAATCGCAGTATGATGATTGATGAATATATATATATATATATATATATATATATATATATAAAGATCTAGAAACTATCGATGGCTAGGCAACCTTAGATCTTCATGAACATGAATTAAATCGCTGTGTGATGATGATAATGATGTTGTCCTCACATTTATAACCTTGAACACGTTTTTTTCTTCCTATAAAAGATTGATTTACTGTCCCTCATACGTAGAATTATGATCGAGTTGAGTCGTTTGTCAATGTCATGTTCATTCAAAATTATATATATATATATATATATATATATATATATATATATATATATATATATAGCTGAAACAATAATCAAATTATTTAGGAGCTTAAGGATCATATTTTTAAATTTATTATAAAAATTCTAGGAATTAGAGAATGAAAAAATTCATCTCTAACCTAAGAAATTTCGTTACAAATAATATTGTGATGGAATGGATGAATTTTCTATCACAAATAAATTCCATCACAAATTTCTTTTAAAAAACATAATTTTCTTGTAATAATTTGACATGTCAAAATTAAATAAATAAACTTAATATGTTCCTGAAATCTATTCATTTATTATATGAATTGATCTAATTAAATTCATTTTTTAAAACTTAATATCACATAGATTACAAATTATAATTTGTATAGTTCATTCATATTTTAATTTATACGAATGGAGTGTTTGTCTTAATAACATTTCACCAAATTTTGTAATTTTAGAATCCACGTAAGTGGACTTTGTGTTAGTTTTCTTTAGTCTGAAGCGAACATTGCAATATTCCTAATGTCACACTACCTATGTTGCAAATTATTACAAATATGTCCATAGATAAATGCATAGATATCAATTGATGTGATTTAAGCTATATATTAGGAAGACTCGTCAACTCAAAAGATTAGCTTATTAATTAGATACAAGTTATTTTTACAAACTTAAGAGGGCAATATTTAGTATGGGAATAAGTTTTTTATTCTTATATAGGAATATGATTCCCGCCAATGTAATTAAAATTGTTGTCCACTCAAAATATTTCTAGAAATATTTCATGACATTCCAAAGATTACAATTATAATCATGCATGTGTTTTGTTAAGTCACAATATTCTAAAGAATTATAGACTATTTTTCAAAAATATCCTTAATTGATTTTTTTAAAAAAAATATATACGTCTCAATATTTTTTTTATATCTTTGATTGTTATTTAACGTGGTAGATATATATTAAACCTCGCACACTTTTATCATTTAGGTAAGGGAGTTTAATTTCAATCTGCTAATTTGAAGATTATTGAAAACGTGGCCTCCTCAAAGGTTTAGAAGCTTGGGAGAGAAAAAGATTAAAAAGAGAGGCAAATTTGATGGATCTTTGAAGTCTAAGTTATTGGTGGATAGTACAAATCAACATTAATCTCATTTTTTTCTTCATCAATGTTTTTTAATGTATTGATTGTTAGCGCAAATTTTATTTTTATATATATTAATATATATATATATATATATATATATATATGTATATATATATTAAGTGATAACAATTTTATTTGGGTAAACTTACATATTAGTTATTGTATATTGGACATATATGTTGAGCTATGTATAATTATGTCTAAATTATTAATCTTTATAAAATATATTTTGGGTTAGACCTATTTGGTATATTAAAATTAGTTTGGGGTATTTGTGATTTGATATTATAATATATGTAGATACCTGACTCAAATTAATAATGGTGATAAGGTTTATTAATACATAGAGTGAATCTATTGAGCTTGATAAGTTGGTTATAATTATTAAGATTAAAAAGGATTTGATTTTTAAGTTTTTAGAAAGTTTATGAATATATAAGTGTATGACTTAATATGCATTACATAAAGATCTAATTTGTAAAAAAACAATCTTACTAACCTTGATGTAAAAAACTAATATGGATCAAGATACATCCTTTTATATGATTATTTAGGTTAATATTAATATTATTATTATTATTATTATTATTATTATTGTCAGTTGCTCTATCTTTCCTTTAATCAATAAATCATGATCAAAATGTTAAATTTATGATTTCAATCATGTTCGACATTTAAGATTGATCCTCAGTAATTGATTGTTTATAGTTATAAATTGTGTTATATCATGCTTACCAATAGGAGTACCCATCAGCTGTCCTAATTATCATATATATGTTGATGATGTACGCAAGCTTTGATTACTCAAGAGGCAAAATTGACGATATATTTAATTTCTTGAATCTAACTTTTTATGTGGGTGCAATTTGATTAGAAATTCGTGTTAATAATTTTAAGTAGCTAATTTGAGTGTATAATGCATGTGTGTACCCGAAATATTTAGTTAAGTATTTAGAATGCGATGTTCTGTGTTTACTTCTAGGATATTTACTTATGATTATTGGTGTAATTAAGATGTTTATAGGGATTTAAAATATTATTTTTTTCAAAGTAACTAGTAAAAATGGAAAGATCATGAAGGAATATATATTGTTGCTCTACTTTCTAAAATCCTCACTCTTTTATATTTCTAAGTCATCCTAATTTAGGATATTTTGAAGAAACAATTTCAAATAATAAATTAAAAGAGAAATACACTTATTTAACCATAAAACTCCGTTCCTTCTCTTCTTCTTCTTCTTCTTCTTTAATGATTTAGGGTTTATATATAAATAATATGAGCCCTCTAATTTTGAGGGTAAAAAACCTTCTAATTCATAAATCTTTAGGCCTATTATCAGTTAAAAGAAAATACAAATATACTATTCATGTGATTTTGAAGAGTTTTGGTCATTTGATCTATGTTGATATTTAAATAAAATAAAGTAAAATTATAATATAAAAAGTTAAAATACATGTGAAAGATTATAATGTAAAATAATGTTTTACATGGGTAAAAAAAATAAATAATTTTCCATATTTTTAATTTTTGAAATATAAAAATTACTATATATATATAAAATAATATTTAAAAAATTTAAATTTGAAAAGTATTTTAGTACAATACTTTAGCCACCAGTGTTTAATACAAGTGATTTAATGTTATGGTCTTATGGGCTTTATTTAATTTGTTTATATTTAATAAAACAAATATGACAATAACTATCTTTTATACACATATATGGATTCAATTTCAAATGTCGATGTAGACATTTTAAAGCCTAAAATTAAGATTCGTGACGAGTTGATAGGTAACAAATTCATCATGAATATGGTCATACAACAAGGGTTTGGTCCCCTCTTCTTTTTTAGAATCTTATAGGTTGGATTTGCTTTTCTTTCAAGCAGAGCAATTATTAGCAATATTTAAAAAATTGAACTGGTCATTGAAACAGTAGAGATACTAATTTAATAATCAATAATAGAATTGTAGTATATTAAAATATTAAAATTATATTATTAATATATATGTTATAGATATATATTTATATTAATCCTATATATTTTTTTAATAACTTAAATTTTTAGAGATTTCTTAAAAATCATAATAATATTAGTAAAAAATAAAAAATAAAAAAAAGATGATTTTACTGATTTGAGATTAGTTTTCAATTGATTTTATATTGGTTTAAACATTTACTGGTTCTCAAATTCAAATTAGACCAAAAACTTGGGTGGTTTGGTTCGATTCCTTAAGCTATGATGTTACCTAAAAGGGAGATAGAAGAATATATTCTCACACACACACACATTCACACACAGAGACACACAGATATAACCGTCAAAGTGAGTCAAGTCACACACACACAGATACAATCGTCAAAGTGAGTCAAGTTGGGTTAAAATACTTGTAATCAATTTTGAATTGGATTAATATTTGTAACTCGGATTATTCTATGTGTTGAGTTTCTCTATTTCCTTTTTATTTTTATTATTTAATGATAGCTTCCTTAATTTATCTCTAATGCACAATTAATGTTTCATTTTAAGTCTCTCATCCCCTACTATTTCTGACTATGATAAATATATCATCATTAAAGCTCTCATCTATATGCTAGTTGTTTAAGAATTTTCTCCCACCGTTCTTAGTGTTATGGAAATTATTTATTTGAAGTGTGTTAATCTATAATGAAATAGATTAAGAAGATATGATTATGTCTTAAGTTCATTGGTTCTACATCTAACGATCATGTTGAGCTTTACTAATGCATGGCCTTAAGCTCGTCAGTGAGTTATTAGGCTATTCTCACATATTCGTTGGCTGCCATCCATTTTATCAAGAGTGGTGACACAATTCCACGTATCTTTTAAGGATTATCATTGAAGATATATCCATATATAGGACTCAGAAAAAATATCAATTATATCTTGTAGCTCACATTTTTAAAGAAGCAAAGCATTGTGCAGATATCTCAACCAATTGAGGTCCCACGAAGACGCTGGCTAACCTTTACCATTAGGAAAACCTGCGCCACCATAGATCAGATTGCATCTTCTTGCAAATTATGCTTCCAATGTTTTTGCAATGTATTGGCTCCTTTTTTCTTTGTTAATTCCTCTTGTTTAGAGAGAGAGAGAGAGAGGAGAGAGAGAGAGATGGTCAGCCAATTTGGGCTGATTACATTCAAAGACTCACATGTACTAAGAATTTTGAAGTCTTATTTTCTTGAGGTTCTTTCTCAAAGGAAGTGTCTGATTGTACATATGTAGTTTCCAGCAGATAAGGAAATTCCTCGACAATTTAATTAGGTTCCACAAGCTGGCCATGTTGTTCTTGCTAGCTAGGCCTAGCCATGCATGCTTACTCGATCCAAATAGTGATATCTTTGCTTCCATGTGGGAGCTATATATATAGGCTGGAATCTATAAAAGGCTAAGTTAGTTTGTTTACGAAAGATCAGTCGTAACTTACTCCAAATTTCAATGCTTATCCTCATCAATATTCAATATAGATAAGGGACTTAAATTGAATTGACTGGTCAAATAAGAAAATCAATGAAAAAATCAATAAAAAATTAGTTGAATTGGTCAAAAATTAGTTGAACTAATCAAAATTAAAAAAATCAGTAAAATTAAGTGAATCAATAGTTGAACTGAATTTTAGTTTTTTTTTTTTTTTCAAATTTTCAAATTTTTTTTATTTTTATATATCTAATGAGTATTAATGTGTTATTTCACATATATGTACTATTGTCAAATCTAAATATAAAAATACTTATTAATTAATTATATTAGATTTTTGATGTATAAAATAAAAAATATATATTTATTTACTGGTTCAACTATAATTCAATCATGGTCAAACTAATAAACTTTAAATTAATACCCCCATTAATTTAATGATTAGTCCAATTTTTCCAACCTTAGGTATGCTGGCAAAATCAGAACTTTACTGTACTCTTCATGACTCGACTACATTTCACTTTAAACACATGCTTTTCTTTTTTGGTCTATGCATGGGAACTGGCAAACAATACATGGACGTGGGGTTTTTTTTCTCATAATATATAATTATATGGCTACTGGGTACTAAGTACGGATATCCTTTAATTAGCAAGGGTTATAAAACAATTTGAGAATTTTTAAGATATCAATAATACACAATATAGTGTTGAATATACAATTGTGTTTCAAGTTAGGTAGGCCAAACCTGAATATATAGCGAACGAATCTTTTGTTGGGCTTTGTTATCCAGTGAGTTGAGGTGTGACCCACATAAGCTCCACTTGTCCCATCCCAATCTGACAGTGTTGATGATGCCCAGCACCCTGTTGGATGGCAAAGCCAAGTGGAGAAGTGGTTCATACCACTACAACTGTTGAATCACCCAGAATTTAGTTCTATGGTAAACTTGCACTATAGTGATCTCCAAGTCGTTTTCACTAATCAACTACCATGGGGATGGGTATGTTACAGAATTAAAATTGCATAAATATAACAAAACAATAGAGAATTAAAACAGAGCAGCAACACAAACATAGAATACATAACATAATCATGTCACCATTCACTCAGCTTCCAAGAATTGTGATCTTCTTCGTTCTTTCTCTAATCTAATTTCTGATTAAATTCTACCATTTAGTTTTTTTAATTCTAAAATTTCCAGAATACCTTCCAGAAGTGAGCTACACCTAATTACAGAAAAGGGAAACCTCGACTAAATATAATTAGAAACCGCATATAGACATGCCAATTCATTTCACTCATTATTCCAACTAGATATAACAAGATTAGACCTCAGATTTAACATTAAAAGCAAAAATACACTCATGCTACTCTAACCAAAGGCTAACATAGCATAAAACAAAGAGGAAAAGATAGAAACCAAAATGGAATAGAGTTTAAATCAAGAAACTTATTTGCGTTGAAGAATTCAAATTACATCTTCTAGTCAGCTTTGTGAATGATTACATAAGGGTTTTAGGCCTCCATGGGAACTAAAACAAAACACAAAATGAAAGAACAGAACATAAAAACTAAGCTACAAATATGTAGAGAAAGTAGAGGAAGAGGAGAGTCTTCAACCACCAAAATGTGTGTTTTGAAGTGTTTTTGTATTCTGCCCAAGGATGGAGACGAAAATGCATTATGGTTGGCCTTTGGATGGGTCTTTTTCCAATCTGAATCTGCAGCAAATGTGGAAACATAGGGCAGCAGCAAATGCATCGAAATGGAAGTGCAGAAATCTCCTTTTTCTGGTATCCAAGTTATCTTAGGAAGTTGCACATTTTGGGAAAACTTGGACTGCATAAACTCTGCATTTTCAAATTGCTTTTTAGTCTAGTGGACCTTACTGCCTCAGTCAGCATCCTAGGTAGCAAAAGACATCCATGTAAGCAGCCACATCAGCATCTCATGTCTACCTCAGCATATGCTCTCTAATTAAATTAAAATAAAAAATGGATTAATTGGGTCTTATCTTTTTAAATCCTAAAAATATGAAATTAAAACATATTAATCTCATAACTAATTTAGACCCAATAAATTCTAAAATATGATATAATTAGAGTTTGCAAGATTTAAAATGCAAAAAGGGCTAAGTTATGGATTATAGTGGGCATAAAAATGCCCGTACTTAGTGAAAAGAAATCTTAAATTTCTATGAATCAAGCACCATGACAATTTATTTGATATGAATGAATTCAAGTAATAATCTACTCACAAAGAATGTGTGTACGCTCTATTCTCTCAATTGTTTAGGAGTAATCACTTAAAATCAACCTATCACAATCTCACTACCATAGGCTTGTCAATTATCTAAATCTCCACTACTCAAATCCATATGCATGCTTGAATCAAAAGGACTTTACTATGATTGTAATGTAGCTAGGAAAAACACTTAGAAACAATGAAAAGATGGAAAGAAAGAACAAGAAACAAAGCAGAAGAAACAACTTGAGAAAATGCGGGGAAATAGTTTAAAAACATGAAGATGAACAACTTAAGAAAATGAAGAGTATCAAGCACTAAACATACAAAAGATTGCATAAAATTAATTTGGGTGCAAAAAGTTCATTCTACTCCCTCTTTTCTTTCTTTCTATTCTTCTTTTCTTTTTCTTCTTTTTGACAGTGACATCATTTTCTTTTCTATCATCATCATTTTTCTTCATTTTTGTACAACACATATATTTTTCTATCTTTTCTTGAATGATTATTTATTTTTCTTCTCTTGGGAGTAGAAAGATTAAATGCAAACAGCCCAAAATTCACAAAAAAAATTTCAACACATCAATCTATTTATAAGAATTTAAAAGCTCTTCATATCTCAAGTTGGGAAAGAAAATTTCTAGTTTGAGAGGAAAAAGTGGTGAAAAATGTAAGAAAGAAAATGGACAAAAGGCACAAAGTAGCACACAACGGAAACAACACATTTGGGATGGCTATTTGGCTAAAATGGGAACACAAAGGAATACCTTAATCATCTCCAAGCATGCATATGTAATGTAGTCTTAATAAAGATTCAAGACAAGTTCTAGAGTGAAAATCATGTTAGGTGAAACACATAACAAGAAAGAATAGCAAATTGCAATTGAGGCTCAAATATCCTCGCGATTATAAGACTATCACTAAAATTCATTAAAATCAAATTCATTGCCATTTGACTTGAATTTCTTAAAAAAAAAGATTAATTTCTTTTCATGCTAAAACAATTCAAATCTCAACTATTCTAGTATGCATAATTTCACACCAAAAAATTCTTCCAAAATCCAAAAAGAGAACACTAAAAACTAACATGAAGGCATACTAAAATTTTTCACCCAAAACACAAGTTAAATGATGCTCTAAAAAGTGTAGAAAAGAGGCTAAAATCAACATAAAAACACCACAAAAAAATTTAAAAGCACTTGAAAATTAAGACCATGAAAAATAAGACTATTTCATCCCTCCCCCCTCCCCAAAACTTAAATTTTGCATTGTCCTTAATGCAAACAGCAATTACCATCAAAGCACAATAGAAGACATGAAAAATAAAATAGAAAAGGGATTAGAAACAACCTGATCATCATGGGGAAGCCAATTCCACTTCTTCCAATCTCGTGGCACTAACTTCTTCTAGGAGTTTTTCTTTAGAGCAGGTAGTTGGAGGATGGAAAGAATTAATTTTTCAGGATCTACCTGCTCATAAACAGAAAAAGCTCTGCTTGGTATGGAGGGGTAAGAGTAGAAATCAAAAAGAGAAGGAAAATAAGAAGAACTGCTAGCTAATTCAGAATTTAAAAGAAAAAGAGAACTACTTTCTGTAATACCCCGAGAGATTTTATTGTGCCCGTATGCATGGGAGAATTAATTTTTTTTTCTTTTTCTATTGTTGTTTATTGTGATTATGCACTTTTCTGTTAGTGTTATTTTATCGCCATGATTTTTAGTGTCTTTAAATGCATAGAGCTGAAGACATCCTACTGTAATCACATAAGAAGGAGATTCAATTTCATCCTTACTTGCGAGTTAATTAAATTAAAAATGAGAATATATTATTTATTTCGTCCTTATGAGGATGTTTATGCTAAACACCTTGTTGTAAGGACTAAAATGAAATAAGTTTAGTCTTTGGAAGATGTGATAAAAATCAACTTTTATTATGATACCTTATGTGTGTATGCCTAGTGGGACATTAGAAATTTTGTCTAATTGTAAGATGGAGATGACATGAGACAAGTGGTGGCATGTTTATTGTTATCTTGGAAAGATGGGGGCATTTTTGTCCAATTGCTATATAAAATATTTTAAATTTGCTTTTTGCCTTCTTCCCTACCCATTCATGGCAAACACATACACACATTGGCTCCAAGGGTTTCTCTCCACCTTTCATACCAGCCACACACACAAGGGACCTCATTGCATCTTCTTGTTCTTCCTTTGTTTGTTGTTTTGGGAAGAGTTGAGGTAAAGGTATCACTTCTCCTTTCTTGGTCTAGTCCTTTCTAAACCCTATGTCTAAAATGTAGAGTTAATTGGGTGTTTTAGAGTTTTGGGCTGACTTCTACCTTGATCGTTGGTTTGCAAAGATTTTGGGGGTTGTTAGATTATGATTTAAAAATGGTTGGAATCATAAATGCTCTGGAGGGGGACTTTTTCCATTTAATGTGTAAATGTGATTTTGGGTTTCTTGAGCTTATAGGTGAAGTATTTGGTGATTTCCTGTAATTTTTGAAGCACCCAAAGGTCATGGAACCCTTTCTTGATAAAGCTTTGCAAATGGAGAGTCAAGGGAGCTAAAATGGTGTCTTTGCTATCATTTTTGGGCTGTTGCAAATCTGGGGACTCAGGTGCCATGTTGACCGAGAGCAAGGATTGCTCTCAGACTAGGGCGCTTAGGCACCAACACTGGCACCCAAGCACCATGGAGACAGGAAGGAATTTTGAGCTAGTCAAGCTAGGGCGCTTAAGGCAACACTGAGGCAGAGAAGGTATGCTTCGGGGGCCTCTCAGGGTGCCATATGGTCTTGGAACCATGTTTTATGATGGGAGTCGAATGTTGTGCTTTCATGTGCTTGCGTATGTGATTCTGGGAGTTCCTAAGTACTTAATTGGATCCTTTTTCTATTGTTGATTGATATGTCCAAGTGAGTAATTAAATAACCTACTTAAGTATATGGATCACCTAAGAGTTGAAACTTAGTTTGCTTAGAATTTATGATGTGGGGTAGCATGGAAAATGGAAGATTAAAAGTCTATGACTTGCATGTTTTGAGTTATAAAGGGGTGTCCTTGAGTAGTTAGTAAATTGGCGTACATGGATATATGTGCATTGGATATATATATATATATATATATGTGTGTGTGTGTGTGTGTGTGTGTGTTTGAAATTTTAGAGTGCTTGTGTTTTAAATAGTGTTTGGTTATGGAGATTAATATGCCTATAGGTATGGAGATTAATTATCAAGACCCCCAAACTAGAATTATGGTCGGCGCCGACAGTGCCCTTACTACATCGCCGTAAGCTTAACTTTCTACAACTCAACCTCTTTAATAACTTAGTAATACAATCCATAGTTTCATAATTACATGATCGTTATACTATACTCAAATAAAATTCATTTACACCATGCAACATAAGTTACCTGATTACAAAGCCTTTCTAGAAATTTCCTAATTGCTTACATAAATAAATAAATCTGTCTAAGATGATACTGTGCCCTGAACAAAGGGGATGCCTTCGAGCACTCTTGCCTCTAGATAGCGGGATCCACTATACCTAAAACTGTGAAGGGATGAGTCCAAACCACAAGACTCACCATAAAACCCTACCTACCTACGAACACAAGATGTGTATACTACAATACCAAAGAAAAACGATGAGTGTAAAAATATAATTTTAGGCAAACAAGCTCAACATATATTTAAATTGACTCTTACTAAGCTACATACATTAATTCCATATTGATGTTATCCATTTATGTCATTTAACTTATCTATGTCTCGTCATTAGCAATAGGGAATAGTTCTCATACATAAGAATACAGTCATAAAATCCATTAACACCATATTCACACATGGGTGTAGCCAATTAACTCCTTAGTAACTCAACGACTACAATGCACCAGCCATGTGCGTCTAGCAATATGAGAACAAGGATGCCAAAACCTAACCATGTCACAATTATATAGAAGTCGGAAACCAATCTATTTCTTAGCAATTCAACAACCATAACGCATTGGCCCTATGCATGCAGCAATGTGAGACCAAGGACATTGAAGTCCGGCTGTATACAAATATACATAACACACAATGTGTAACAACATTTATGAATAAATCATAAAATTTCTTTTATTTTCTCTCTAAGTACGTAAATCTAGAAATTTCATATGCTTTCATACCCTTGTAACTATACTCATTTCATTCACGTTTCTAAATAACCATTTTTGTTTCCTTTATACTCGTTTACATAATTTAATACCAAAACAATAATACACATAGGCACACCTAACATAATAGCATATTCACAATTCATAATATCACAAAACATAGAACTTATTCATAAAGAATATATCTTATTTTCTACACTGCTCCCACTCATATATCAGAAATTCATTACTCATGCATTTGTGAGAAAATCACAAGAGTTTACTTCGCAAGGATAAATTTAATCTCTTTTAAATAGCTAACTAGCTTTCTCTATTTAACCTTACACAACATTATCCACAATTAATAGTTCTTTTAGCATAACAACAAACTTGGTTAAGTATACATTTATAAATTTCATTTCTAATCACTATCTCAGTGCGAGGATAGGCTACTCCTATTATATAGGATCTCAATTAACTGACAACTATATACATATACTTGACTACATAGTTTACCTTAGTAGCTCAACATTTGCTTGGAAGTTAACATATTTATACCCTTCCTTATTTGTTTACCTCCATGGTTTTCTCATTCCGATCAGCACAAGACATACATTTATAATTGTTTAATTTGTGTGATGGCATAGGCACACATTAATTCATTAATATATACTATAACGGAACATTCAAGACAGGATAGGATTCCCTCACCTTTGCCCAAGCCTCCTAGTTGAATTCATCTCTTTAAAAGTGACTTGAAAGCTCCAATGAGTCCAAAGAAGACCCTAATTCATCATTTAAAGCCTAAGGATCAAGGGTACAAAAAAAAGGTTAAAAACCCATTTTATTACATGACAGGAGGGCGCTACCTCTGGCACCCATGGGCTGGTGCCAGCCTTCTTGCTCTCCTTGGCTTGGCACCTGGGGCACCTAGGGCGCCACAGACTTTCGAGCTCACCAGTGGCCTGACGTGAATTTAACCCAAAATCAACAATGTTTTCACCATTCCTCATGATCCTTTCAATGGGGTTCCTATCCTAATGTTCTAGGATCATTACAACACTAAATCCCTAAGAAAATTTCATGGTTGAAGGCTTGAATCACAAAATTCCCAATTAAAACCCTTATTTGTTATTATCTCAACTTTCTCTTGAAATCTAGGCTTTGATCATGTTAATCCCATGAATTTCTTATTCTAAACTCAACAATAGCCACCCAAAGATCTTAGGAAGTTAATCAAGCTTTTTAAATCTCAAATCAAGCTTAAACCCATTTAAATTCCCTCAAATCTGAAAATGCAAGGGAAAAGAGAAGAAAATGGATACTCACTTTAATCTCCTTGCTTCTCCGGTGTAGTGGCTAGCCGAATGTCCTCCCCTTGCTAGTGTGGTGGCTAGAAACATGCTTGGAGGAGGGAAGGGTCATGGTTTCCTGGTGGAGAGAAGGATTATGAGGGAGGAAAGAAAAAAAATTAGAAAGGAAGATGTGGGTGATGAATATAAAAGAGTAAGTGGGGCTCACTTGCTTTTCTTTCATTTTAATCATTCCTTGAAAACAGTTTAATTAGTATTTCATAAGGTAACGAGATAACTTGATCATCTTTAGAGCACCCATATACACTCCATAAATACTCATCATCCCACTCCCTTTTAAATAAATATAAAAATTTCTCATTATCCCACTTTGGTCCCTCACGATGTCCTAAATTTCACTTTAGCCTTAAACTAGAAATTTTTAAGGTACCAAGCTCGCAACTTCATCTTCATAAAGTTTATTCTTGCACACGAGTTCCTATTCAATAATTGCTTATGAATATTTCATATTTCTTTTCTTGCACTTTAGTTCTTATGCATTCTCCTTTCACTCACTACTTTTCTCTTCGGTGAAAATTTACTTGACCAAGGACGAGTCTTAGTCTTTATTGAACTTTGAGACTCCTTAACCCACAAAAAATTTCAACACCATAATTATATCCTTTTTTTAATTACATAGTAATACATGGGGTATCACATTAATATGCCTATGAGCATGGAAATTAATATGCCATCGGGCATGGAGGATAATTTGCCTTCGGGCATAGAGATCAAATTGACTTTGAGCATGGAGATTTATTTGTCTTTGGGCAAGGAGAATGACATTATGCCTTCGGGTTGGGAGATGTGGATACTTGCATTCTTGGACGAAATCAAATTCAGAACTCCAAAAGACACTGAAGGAATGGAAAACATGCATGAAATGAATAATCCAAATTTGAAAAGAATTTAACACTTAAAGAAATTCAATCTTAAATTTCTAAAATTCAAGCATCCTGGTAATTTCATTTGACAAAAAATGAATTCAAGTAATAATCTCCTTACAAGGGAAGTGTATACTCTCTATTCTCTCATATGTTTAAGGGTAATCAATCAAAATTTAATCTATCACAAATTCACTACCATAACCTTGTCAAGTATCTAAATCTCCAATACTTGTATCATATGCATGCTTGAATTGAAAGGACCTGACAAGGTTGTAATGTTGGTAGGAAAAACACTTCGAAACAATGTAAAGATGGAAAGAAAGGACAAGAAACAAAGTGGAGAACATCTTGAGAAAGTGAAAAGCATTGACAAATAAACATACAAGAGATTGAATAAAAACTAATTTTGGGTCTAAAAGTTCTATCTACTCCTCTTTTCATTTTTTTTCATTATTTTTGCTTTTTCTTTCTTTTTGATGTCATTCATAAAATTGTTTTTATTAATTTTTAAATTTTCTTCTTGATTGGTTAATCTCTTTCTTTTTGCTTGAGAGGAGGTAGAAAAATTTAATTCAAAATAGCCCCAAATTTTACATCATTAAAGCACATCAATCTCTTTAAAATAATTTGAAAACTCTTCACGTCTCAAGTTGGGAAAGAAAAATTCTAGTTTGGCTGGAAAAAGTGATGGAAAAAGACAAGAAAGAAATTGGACAAGGAAAAAAATGGCACACAATGGAAACAACACGTGTGAAATGGCTATTTGGATAAAAATGGGTCACAAGAAATGCCTAAATCATATCCAAGCATACACATGTAAATATAGCCTCAACAAGATCTAAGACAAGTTATAGAGTGAAAATTCATTATAAGTGAAACACAAAAAAAAAAAAAAAGAATAACATTTTGCCTTCAAGGGTCAAAATCCTCATGGTTTAAAGATTGTTACTAAAAATCATTTATGCCAAATTTATTGCCATTGAAGCTTGAACTCTAGAAAAAGCAAAATTAAAATTCTAGTCATGCTAAAATCAATCCAAACCAAACTATTCCAACAAGCATATTTCCACAACAAAATCTTCTTCCAAAATCCAAAAAGAGAACAATAAAAACTAACATAAAGAAATCTGAAAATTCTGCACCAAAAACACATGTAAAATACTCTAAAAAGTGTAGAAAAGAGGCTGAAAACATAACAAAAACACAATAGAAATTTTTTTTTCCAAAAGCCATGAAAATTCCAAAAATATTCATTCTACCCCCGCACTTAAATTTTGCATTGTCCTTAGTGAAAACAACACATATTATCCAACAAAATAGAGGACAAAAAATGCTAGAGAGAGAGAGAGAGAGGGAAAATAAATTTCCTGGTTTTAGTGTGAAGCATGCCGCTTCCGCTTCTTCCAATCACGTGGCATTTGTTGCTTCTAAAAGCTTTGCTTGAGAGAAAGTGGCTGGATGGTGAAAATAATTACTTGCTCAATGCCAACTTGCTTTAAAAGAGAAGAAAAAGCTCTGCTTGCCATGGAGGGATCAAAGCAAAAAAGGAAAAAGAAGAAGAACTGCTTCTATCTAAATTGGAATTTAAAATGAAAAGAAAACTACTTTCTAAAATATAATTAAAATAAAAATCTCTACCTAAAACAGAATTAAAATCTAAACTAAACTACTATCCAAAACAGAATTAAAAAAAACTATCATCTAAAACATGATCTAAATAAAAAACTGAAATAGAAAGTGAATCAAAATCACAAACATAATCAAAAATAAAATTAGAAGGAGAGGTAGAAAAGGAATCTAAATCTAAATTGCAACCAGAATTAGGAACAACAAATTCTACAATAGAAACATAATCCAAATCTGGTTCACACAACTCAAAATTTGAAAATTTAAATTTTCTAGGACTCGAAACATTTTCAATTTCCAAACATGCTTGGCATAAATCAGAATTACAATCGTCACGGCAAAAATCATCCATATAATTAGAAAGATGTGAGACTATATCAATATCAAGGTCAGCACAGACATCAACATCATTATCCACCAATATGTTAATAAAGCTCACAGAATGCATAGAAGAAGAAGAGAACTATTCTATGGATTACTTTAAAACATTGAAATGAATTTTGTTTCCAGTAACTCCATGGAAAGAGTACCATCATGCACATTGATAATGGCCTTTGATGTTTTTAGAAATGGTCTGCCAAGAATCAATGGTGCATGTCCATGAGCACTAAAATTTTCAAGCACTTATAAATTTGCAAAAAAGATAAGATCTTTGACCTTAACTAAAACATCCTCTAGTACTCCAAATGGATATGTTGTGATTCCATTAGCTAATTGTACTGCCACTCCTGTAGGGGAATAGGTCCCAATTTTTAAAGTTTGGTATACTGTCTTAGGCATGACATTGATTGAGGCACCTAAGCCCAGCAAAGCATTAGGGAACTCTATATTCCCATTCAAGGAATGGTAAAAGTGCCAGGATCTTTGTACTTAGACACTAATAGTGGTGGTTCCATCAAAGCAGCCACATTTTGACTTAATTTAATTTTCTTATTACCCCTAAAATGCCTCTTGTTGGTACATAACTCTTTAAGGAATTTGGCATACTTAGGGATTTTCCTTACATCCTCTAACAAAGGAATATTGATCTCAACCTTCCCAAAAGTCTCTATAATTTCTTTCTCTACATCAAGCTCTGAGATTTTAGATTGTGTAAACCTCTTAGGAAAGGGTAATGGTCTACTAGGGATCTCCTCATCATCCTTATCTTTCAGTTTTGAGCTACTTGAGGATGAGGACTCTCTCTTTGCCTATCTAATTTTTCTACCTCAATGGGAAGGGAAAAAGCTAGACCTACTACCTCTTTGCCACTTCTTAGAGAAATAGCACTCATATTTGCTCTAGGGTTGACCACAGTTTGGGAAGGAAGACTACCATAACCTTGGCTTTTAAGCTCATTTATGGTGCCAGCTAATTGACCTATCTATGTCTCTAAATTATGAATGCTAGACTTAGTTCTTTGCTGGAATTGGATGGTGTTGGTGGCCATTTGCTTAACTAGATCCTCTAAGCTAGTTCTGGTCTCTTACGGGGTAAAGGAGGAGGAACATTACTAGAACTGGGAGCACTAAATCTATTTGAAAATGTTAATTTGAAGTAATCTTATTTCTCAGATTTAGATGGTCTCTCCATCCAAGACTATATGTTGAAGAAAATGGGTTATATTTGGAGTGATAGGAACATTGTAGTTATGGTTGTGAGGGGCCAGGAAAGATGCCAGCATAAGACTCGGTATCGTCTTGCAATTGAGGGCATTAATTTATGCTATAAATGGCCAAAGAGCAAAAGCCATAAACTGAATGGGATGGTTAGTGTCTTTGGGTGACTGCTATTTATCTCACTATGGATGCTAGCTCTTCTATCTTATTCTCACTTCTCTATTGATCTATAGGAGTCCTAATCTTGCTACACCAGGAGTCTTATACACCAAAGCCCTACCAGAAGCTGCACCCATCATACATTTATCCATAGGAGTGAGTCCTTCATAAAAATATTGTATTAGAAGTTGGTCACTAATCTGATGATGGGGACAACTAGCACACAGTTTCTTGAACCTCTCAATTCTCACGTAAGCTCTCACTTCCAATCTACTAATCCCACAAATTTCCTTCCTAATGACAGCTGTTTTAGAGGTAGGAAATAACTTTTCCAGAAATATCTTTAATTTTTCCTATCTTGCGATAGTTGCAAGAGGTAAATAATAGAGCCAATCTACACCATCCAATGGAAAGGGAAAGGCTCCCAACTTAATTTGTTCCTCTTGTAGTCCTTGAGGTCTCATTGTAGAACAAACTACATGAAACTCTTTAAGGTGCTTACGAGGGTCCTTTCCAGCTAAACCATGAAATTTGGGAAGAAGGTGGATAAATCCATACTTAAGCTCAAAGATGACATCAAATTAGGGTAGTTAATGCATAAGGGTTGATAATGCACATTAGGTGTAGCTGGTTCTTTAATGGTCCTAGTGTCAGCCCTATTTTCATCTCTATTTTCATCCCTAATTTCAGCTCTATTGGCATACTGATTATTCATGGCATTCTGCTTATTTGTCTCTCCAATCCTACCAGATTCAAAGCCACTCATGTCAACTAGAAAATCAGATTTAGAATATATTTCTACACTATCTACAACTACACTAATGAGATTAGATAAAAGCTCACAAATTATGCTAGTCCTAAGGCTATTACTCCTCAGTAGCCTATGGAAGGTCATATCAATTTCAAGATCAAAATTTGCTAATTTTTGTTGAACAGACCTTGGCATAAACTAAAAAGATAAGATACAGTAGAAAACATAAAAAAACAACACTTCTACTATTGTTTCTATGCCCAGCTTGTGAAAAACACCCAAAATTTGACCAGCCTAAAATTAAATGATTTCACTTGGAAAAATCCTTCACAAGTTGGAAACACAAAAACAACAAACAGAACTCAAAAATAAAATCTACAAAAATCAACCAAAAATCACAAGAAATTAGAAAAATCAAGAAAAACATTATAAAATGGAAAAAAGTGATCTAAATGATTGAATTTGACTGAAATAGGCAAGGCTCCGAGCAATGTATTGCTCAAAATGTTAAAATTTAATGGGCTACCAATTTTTAAGTTAACTGGAGTTAGTTTACCAAAAATGAATAGCGCATTAATAGTTATTGGTAACCTCGGAAAATAAAAAATTTTAGACCACTTTAGCCAACATCAAAAACCTAAAATCAAACAAAGACACAATTGAACAACTAATCTATCAACTCAGAAGCAAATTGGCTCCTCGACAACGGCGCCAAAATTCTGGTTCACGTCACTACAACTGTTGAATCGCCCAGAATTAGATTCATGACAACTTGCAATATAGTGATCATCCCATATCATATTCTCTCCTGGAGCCTTGATTCTGATTGTCTAATTAATTGTTCTAACACTAATTACACTACTAATCCTAATTAATTAACACAGATGGTGATAACAGAATTAAAGAACATAAAATTATAGAAACTAAACTTAAGTGCATAATAGAACAAAGATTACACTAACATGGACAATAAAACATGTAATCAGTCATCAACCTTCTTGGAAGTGTATCTATCATTGTCCTTCCTATTTAATTTTTGATTATATTCCACCATTAGGTTTTCAACTTAGAATTTTTGAAAAAACCATCCAGAAGTGAGCTATAACAACTTTTAGATAGGAAAATCTTCACTAAACTAAAAATCAATTACAACCTCATGAAGACCTAACTTAAATCATGCCTCGCAACCATATGCTGACATACCATTTCTATTCTACTTGCTAAACACACATAGCAATTGCATTCATGTATACAAAACAAGATTTAATCTTAGATATAGCATTATAATCATATCCATAACATTCATACCAGAAATGAAAATGGACAAAAAAAAACATAGAGACAAGGGAAAAGAACAAGAAATGAAATTGAAATTTAATCAGAATATTTATCTCAACTCTAGATTCAAGTTTGAACATCTAAGCCAGCTGTATGACCAAATATAAAAGAGTTTTAGCCCTCCATAGGGACTAAATGGAAAAGAATAGAGAAGTAAATAACAACAAAAGTAAACCTACGTCTTTTCTATAGAGAAAAGGGAAGAAGATGAAGACTTATATATAAATGCCTTTTGAAATGTTCTCTATATTAGGGACAAATTTGACTTTTAGGCTTCTACATTTTCTACTGGTTTTTCTATTGTGATACTGCATTTCCATCTTTGGTTTACTACTTTTTTCCATTTTTACTGTTGCTTGCTATTGATACTAATTTTCTATTTTCTGGTTACTGCTTTTCATCCTTTTCTGGTTGTTACTTGTTGTGTAGAAAAGAGTAATAAATGGGCAAGAAAAAGTGCAAAAATAAGGGGCCTACAATCCTAGTCAATATCCATATAAGTAGAGGTGCTACATCAATGCATATGTCAGTTGGTTCATGTCACTATGATGCCGAATCGTCCAAAATTAAATTCGTGGCAATTTTGCGATATAGTGGTCCCCAAGTCGTATTCACTCAAGGAGCCTCACTTCTAATCATTAATTAGTTGTTCTAAACACCTAAACACTAATTAAATTGGATAAACGGCGAGGGGATTGTTAGTAGTAACAGTAACAAAAACTTAAAACAGCATCAAACTAGTAGCTAATCAGCAGCAAGCGAAAATGACAAAGTGTTGACAGTAAGGAGACTATGTAACTAGCCACTAGGATTCATGGGAGTACAACTATCATTACCTAACTCATTGATTTAGTTTTGTCCTTATTTCACCATTTGGTTCTTTATGAAAATGATTTTAGAGTAACTTCTAGAATTTAATGCTACTAACTATAGTCAAAAATATCTTCACTAACTATAACTAGATGCATTTCAAAAGAAAACCTCAACCAAACCAAGTTAAATATCATCTAACTAGCCATTTCGTTTCACTCACTTTTCTAATCAGTCAAGCAAGGTTATATCTCATATATAAATCAGTTTATGTTCCTTCAAGTTCAAATCAGAATCTGACAGCAACATAAACATAAAAACAGAACATAAACGAAATGAGATGAAATGGAGAATAAAACAATTATCTTGCACCTTCAGTTCAAGCTACAACATCCCAAGGTCCTAGTGACTGATTACAATGGAGACTTAGCCCTCCATGAGAGCAAAACTACAAAACAGAAGAAGGAAAATAAAGAGAAAAAACGGTCTGCAAAAATACTAAGTTACAGCAAAATGAAAGTGTCTTCTGTGTTACAAAACTGATGCCCTAAAATGCCTTGGAATATTCTAGCCTAGATGCTCAGTTGACTTTCAAAAGGAGAGATGAGATGTGGCTGATTTCTTTCTGCATAAGGGGGCCAATAGACAGCAGCATCAAATCATGAAAATGGTGTAGCAGAAGGGCCCTTTTGCTATGCAAAAAGTTGATATGCCATTTTCAGCAAAGTCTAGGGAAGAGGCAAGCAAAGGCTAGACTGCATGCAGAAAGTGATCTGGATTGAGGGCCCCACATGTCTCGACATCAGTAAAAACACAGAAACAAGTCCCAGTCAGCATCTTACTCATCAGAAGAGTGCCACATCAATGCCATGTCAGCAAGAATGTCTACCTCAGCATCACATCATCATAAAATCTCCAAATTTAAATTTTGCAAAGCACACAAATGGATAAAAATGAGTCTTTAATAATTTAAGTCCTAAAATATGAAAATAATTCATTTTTCATCCAAAATTAATTTAGACCTAATAAATCACAACGTGTAATAAAATTAGAGAATTTTCATAGATGAAAATGCAAATAGACTAAATTAAGGGTTAAAATGTATATAAACATGCTAAATATCAAATCCCCTACACTTAGTCTTTTGTACTCTTGGGCAAAATCAGTTAAAAGCATCAAAGGCATCAAAGGACACAACAGGTAGTGTAGAAAGTATGCAATAATGAATTAGTTCAAGCTTGAAAAGATTTAATGCTAGGAGAAGACAAGTCTTAAATTTCTAAAAAGGTCAAGAATCATGGCAATTTCATTGACAAAAATGAAGCCAAGTAATAATCTATTCACAAGGAAGAGTGTATACGCTCTATTCTCTCAAGTGTTTAAGGTAATACGCTCTCATTTCAACCTATCACAAATTCACTACCATAGGTTTGTCAAGAATCTAAATCTCCACTACTTGAATCACATACATGCTTGAATTATTAGGACTTTACTATGGATGTAAGGTTGGGTGAAGGAATGATTGGAAGGTATAAAGAAATACACAAAGCAAAGTTTAACAAAAACTTAAAGAAATGAAGAGCATCAATCAATAAAGTCATAAGAGATTGAACTTTGAAATTTGGGCACAAAAATGCTACTTTTCTTTTCTTCTTTCTTGCTCTTTTTTTCTTTTTCTTTTTTTTATTCTTTTTTTTAATCTCCATATAGTATATTATTCATGAAGAATTGTCAAAATTTTCTTTTCTTTTGAGTAGCAAAATTGAATTTCAAAACAGCCCATGAATCCTTCTTTTTACAGATGCTCAATCTCTTTTCAAAAGAAATTTCTAAAGCTTTTCAAATCCTAAGTTTGGGAAAAAGAAAGAGTTTGTTTTAGGGTGGAAGAGAGCTAGAAAACACAAGAAACAAAAGGCGGAAGTAAGGCACAAAGTGGCACACAATGGAAACAACACACAGGATGACTATTTAGCTAGAATGATTACAAGAAACAAATGTCTAAATCATTTCCAAGCATGTACATGTAATATAGCCTCAACAAAAATTCAAGACAAATTCTGCCTCAACAAAAATTCAAGACAAATTCTAGAGTGAAAATCATGATAGGGAATACACACAACAAGAAAGAATATTATTTGCAATAAAGGCTCAAATTCTCACGGTTTGAAGACTATTACTAAAAATTCATTAAAAACAATGTCATTGCCATTTTACTTGAGTTCCTTAGAAAAAGAAGACTAAATTCTTTTCATGCTAAGTCAATCCAGAACTTAAGCTATTTCATCATGCATGCTTTCACACAAAAACTTCATCAAATTTTCAAAAGAGAGCATCAAATTCGGACAAAACTGAGCAGCAAAATTCTGCACTGCAGAAATTCTGGCGACTCAGCTTTACCAACACAAAACTACACCAAAACAAATGCGAAAGACACCAAATAAAATTCTACAACTAGAAGACATATAAAGCTTTAAAAACATGTAAAGAAAGTAGCAAAAATTTTAGCCAATCAGTAGAGAAAATTAGTGCAAGACAGCTCAAAAATTCTGGATAGAAACAGAGAAAACAGAGGAGACAGCAGAAATTTTTTTTTAAAATCAGCTCCAATTAAATTCTCTCCCCCCACACTTAAACATTGCATTGTCCTCAATGCAAATCAGCACCAAACATAAAATAAAATGAAGAGGACATAAATTAAAAGGAGGGAAAGAGTACGGCCTTATCATGGAGCTGAAACATTGTAGAGTCAGATTTCCTCTATAGTTTCTTCTTTAAAGCCCTCGTAGAACTTCTTCAACCTTTGCCCATTTACCATGAATTGCTTGTTGGTGGCCTCATTTTGAATTTCTACTGCATCAAAAGGAAAGACATTAGTAACAACAAAAGGGCCAACCTATCTAGAGCGAAGCTTACCGAGCATTAGCTTGAGGCAAGAATTGTAGAAAAGGACTATGTCTCCTACTTAGAATTCTTTTTTCTCAATTTTCTGATCATGTAAAGCTTTTGTCCTCTCTTTATAAATGTGTGCATTCTCATAAGTCGCTAGCCTTACTTCTTCTAATTCTTGAAGTTGTAACTTCATTTCCTTATCGGCTAAGGTCATATCCATATTGCATTGCTTAACCGCCCAATATGCCTTGTGTACAATCTCCATCGGCAAGTGACATGCTTTACTAAATACCAAGCGGTATGGAGACAAGCTGATGGGAGTCTTGAAAGCAGTTCTATAGGCCCAAAGCGTATCTTGAAGCCTCTTGCTCTAGTCTTTTCTGTTGGGCTGTAGGGTTTTCTCTAATATTTGCTTTATCTCTCAATTGAAGACTTCCTTGCCCATTGGTTTAGGGGTGATAAGGTGTAGAGGTTATGTGTACTACCCCATATTTCTTTAATAGCCCTTGCATGTTTCTATTGCAAAAGTATGATCCTTGATCACTAATTATGGCCTTGGGGACACCGAATCTGCAGAAAATATGTGAACAAAGAAAGTCTACGACAATAATAGAATCATTAGTTCAGGTAGCTTTTGCTTCCACCCACTTCGACACATACTCCACAACAACTAGAATATACATAAAGCCAAAAGAAATAGGAAAAGGACCCATAAAGTCTATATCCCAAACATAAAAAATATCACAAAAGAGAAGAGCTTGTTAAGGCATTTCATTTCTTCTTGACATATTTCCAGTTCTTTGACACCTAGAACAGTTCTTGCAAAAATCATAGGCATCCCTAAACAAAGTAGGCCAATATAAACCAGAATCTAATAATTTTCTAGCTATTCTTTGGGGACCAAAGTGTCCACCACATGCAAGAGTATGACAGAAATTCAGCACAGATACAAATTCATGATTTGGAATACATCTCCTAACAATTTGGTCACTATAAATCTTCTACAAATAAGGGTTATCCCACATATAGTACCTAGCCTCGCTTCTTAATTTATTCAACTGATGTTTATTTTAGTATGCAGGCAATTCAGATGCAACAAGATAATTCACTAAATCAGCATACCAAGGCTCACTAATACCATGCAAAAGGGAAAAGCACTCATCTAGGAAGTTGTCTCTAATTGCAGATGTTCCAATGGGAGATCAGAAAGCCTACTCAAATGATCTGCTACTACATTCTTTGCTCCACTCTTATCCTTGATCTCCACATCAAATTCTTAGAGGAGTAGTATCCATCTAATCAATCTTGGTTTCGCATCTGGCTTCTTAGCAAGTATTTTAGTGTTGCATGGTCAGAAAACACAATTACTTTAGAGTCAAGCAAGTATGATATGAATTTATCTAAAGCAAAGACAGTTGCTAAAAACTCCTTCTCCATAGTTGTGTAATTTGATTGAGCTGAATCAAGGGTTCGTGAAGCATAAGCTATGACATGCAACTTCTTTTCTACTTTTTATGAAAGTACTACTCCCACGGCATAATTTGAGGCATCACACATGAGCTCAAAGGGGAACTCCCACCGTGGAGGTTGGATGATAGGAGGAGAGGTAAGTTGCTTCTTCAACTCATCAAAAGCTAACCTGCAAGCATCAATAAAAACAAAATCAATTTCTTTTTAGAGGAGTTTAGATAGGGCTAGAGCGATCTTACTAAAGTCTTTGATAAATCTCCTATAAAATCCTGCATGGCCAAGAAAAGAGCGAACTTCCCACACAGAAGCGAGGTAAGGCAAAGAGGAGATAACATCAACTTTAGCTTTATCTACTTCTATGCCATGTGATGACACTATGTGACCTAGGACTATCCCTTGCTCTACCATGAAATGGCATTTTTCATAATTCAAAAGTAAATTCTTTTTTATGCATCTCTCAAGTACTCTCTCCAAATTTTTCAAGTATGCATCAAATGAGTCTCCATAAACAGAAAAATCATCCATGAACACTTCTATCCAATCTTCTAACAAATCAGAAAATATACTTATCATGCATCTTTGAAAAGTGCCAGGTGCATTACAAAGACTAAAAAGCATGCGTCTATATGAAAAAGTGTCGAAGGGACAGGTGAATGTGGTCTTCTCCTGATCTTTAGGTGTAATGTGAATTTGAAAATATCCAAAAAAACCATCAAGAAAACAGTAATGAGACTTTCTAGCAAGCCTCTCAAGCATTTGATCAATAAAAGGAAGAGGAAAATGATATTTTCTAGTTGCTTGGTTCAACTTCCCATAATCAATGCAAACATGCCAACTATTTTGCACTCTAGTAGGTACTAGCTCATTATTTTCATTTGCTATGATAGTTATCCCGATTTTCTTTGGCACCACTTGTACCGGACTCACCCACTTACTATCAGAGATAGGATAAATAATTCTAGCTTGGAGGACCTTACTTACTCCTTCATGACTACATCAAGAATCATAGGGTTGAGTCGTCTTTGGTGCTGCCTCACTGGTTTAGTCTCTTCTTCAAGAAGAATTCGGTCATGCACACAGAAGGACTAATCCCAAGAATGTCTGCCAGAGTCCACCCAATTTCCTTCTTGTTCTTTTTCAGCAAACTTTTGATCAGGCTCTAGATTGTTGGCTACATTCACTGGAAGCTGGTCTTGTACTTCTAAGAAAGCATACTTGAGGTTTTCTGGTAAAGCCTTCAACTCCAATGCAGGTGGTTAGATGGACGATGGAATCAATTTTTGTGGAGTCATTTCCAAGGAGGCACCTACATATTCAGATTGCTCAAAGACATAATCCTTAGCTAGAGAGGAGGAAGAGTTAGCAGCGCAAGAAGAAATAGCTGAAGAATGTACAACATTATAGTTTAAATCACTACACCTATAACTACCTAAAACAGGAACATAATTAAAATCCAAGCTAGAGAAATTCACAGAATCAAAATGCATAATAGAATCCAAACCAGAATGCAAATCAGAATGCAACTCAAAATTGTCAATACTTAGATAATTTTCAATTTCAGTACAAGCTTGACAAAACTTAGAACCAACACAATTGCACTCAAAGGCATCAACCAAGTCAAAAAACTCAAGAAAATCAAAAATCAATTCAGCTTGGAAATCATCACATGCTTCTTCAAATAAGTAATCCAGAAAGTTAACTGCATGCACATTGGAATGATTTTCTATAGGATCTTTCATGGCATCTAAAATGTTAAAATCAATTTTGTTGCCAGCAAACTCCATGGACAAAGTCCCTTCATGCACATTAACAATGATTTTTACAGTTTTCAGAAAAGGTCTACCAAGTATTAATGGTGCATGGCCAGGAATATTATCATTTTTCATATCTAGCAAATAAAAATCAGCAAGAAAAAATGAAATCTTTAACTCTTACTAAGACATCTTCCAGAACTCCTGCTGGATGTATTGTGCTCATGTTACCAAGTTGGACAATTACTCCAGTTAGTGAAAGAACACCAATCTTAAGGTTTGAGTACACTAATTTGGGCATGACATTGATTGAGGCTCCTAAATCCGGCATAGCATTGGAGAACTCTTTGTTACCTATTGTGCTTAGTATTGTGAAAGTTCCAGAATCTTTACACTTGGGTGGCATAGGTGGTTGGATGAGTGCAGAAACATCCTCCCCAAATTCACTCTTTCATTGCCCCTTAAATGCCTCTTAGAAGTGTACATCTCGTTGAGGAACTTGGCATACTTGGGAATTTGCTTAATTGCTTCCAAAAGTGAAATATTGACCTTTATTTTTCTGAAGGTCTCCATGATCTCTTTATCCATGTCAGATTTAGAAGCTTTCCTTCATTGAGCTTGCCTATTGGGGAAAGGAAGAGGTATTCTCTAAACCATTTCTTCATCTTTTTTATTTTGCTCACTGGTTGAGGATAAAGGAACACTTTGCTGCACATTTGACTTTTCTGGTTTAGATTTAGGAGGTGGACCATCTACTTGCTTGCCACTCCTCAAAATGATGACACTAACATTGCTTCTTGGATTGATCACTAGTTGAGATAGCAAACTCCCTGAACCTTGACTTTTCAGCTCATTTATTATTGTGGCTAACTGACCAATTTGAGTCTCCAAGTTTTGTATATTTGTTTATGTTCTTTACTGGAATTGAAGAGTATTGGCAGTCAGTTGCTTCATAAGATCCTCAAGACTAGGCTCAGGTTTCTTGGGTGCTGGAAGAGTTTCATGGCTAGGTCCAGGTTGATTGTATCTTACATGGGGTGGCTGGTAAGGAGGGTTGGAGGTATTTCTATACTTGAAAGCTGGATGGTCACGCTAGGTAGAGGAATATGGGTCATATCTTTATTGTTGTGGCTATATAGGTCTATTAGGGAATATGCCAGCACATGACTCAGTTGGTGTCTCTTGCAGGTGAGGGCACTGATTAGTATGGTGGGTATTCAAGGAACAAATACCACAAACTGAAGGAAGGGCTGGTTGTTGTGTTCTCTGATTTAATACCAATTGCCTCACCATTAAAGCTAACTCTTCCAATTTATTTTCTATCATTTCTTGCTCCATAGGAGGTATCCTCACTTCATTGACAATAATTACTGCTGGATCATTCAATCTGGTACCAAATTGCTATGCATTTTGGGCCATCTTGGCCAATAATTCATTTACTGCAGCAGGAGTCTTATCCACCAATGCCCCACTAGTAGCTACATCAACTATATATCTGTCCATAGGCAATAATCACTCATAGAAATACTGGATGAGAAGCTACTCTGAAATTTGATGGTTGGGACATCTTGAACACAGCTTCTTGAATCTCTCTCAGTACTCATACAATGATTTACCACTTGCTTGTCTAATCCCATTGATGTCTTTCCTGATTGCTACTGTTTTGGAGGCTGGGAAGAATTTTTCTAGGAACATCTTCTTTAATTCATCCCATCTTGTAATTAAGGCAATGGGTAGGTAGTAAAGCCAATCCTTGGCTACCCCATCCAAAGAGAAAGGAAAGGCTATCAATTTGATCGTTCTTCTCCAACTCCATATGATCTCATGGTAGAGCAGACAACATGATAAAATTCCTTCAAGTGTTTGTGCGACTCTTCTCCTGTAAGACCATGAAACTTGGGTAACAAATGGATTAGACTAGATTTCAGTTCAAAATTAGTATCCAACTCAAGATAATTTATACACAATGGTTGATAATGCACATCAGGTGCAATCAACTCTTTAAAAGATTGTTCTTGCCTATTTTGAGGCACTTGTGCATTTTGATTATCCATCCTAGTTGTCCCAGCTAACTCAAAATTAGTTGACTACAAGACAATATGAGATTCAGAATCTGTCTCTACTTCTACACTATTGGAAGCAAACTCAACAATTTCAGCAAGAAGTTCAGAAACTATGCTAGTCTTAATGTTATTATTTCTTACTAGCCTATGGAAGGTCCTATCAATTTCTAGATCAAAAGGTGGTAAGTCCATGTGACTAGACCTTCACATACATTAGGAAGGGCAAAAATCACAAGAAACCAACATAAACACTAAAATCGGCAAAATCAGCACACTAAGATCCAACCGACGCAAACCGTAGAAAAAAAATGAAGTATCTCAAAAAAATCCAATTTTTCTTGGAAAAATCCTTCTCAAGTTGGAGGAACTAACGCAAAAAAAAAAACTAAAAATTCTATCTACAAAAATCACACTAAAAATCACAATTAATTAAAAAAAACATTAAAAATATAAAAAATAGGGTCTAAATGATGGAATTTGGAAAAATGGCCACCCCGTACTTGGCAAAGTAAAGTAGGGGTTGCGACTTGCTCAAAACATCAAAAACTAGTGGTCTACCAAGTTTGAGGTCAATTGAAGATAGTTAGGTTTTTCGCCGGCAAGAAAATGACTAGTTTTGACTAGTTTCCGAGAAAACGACTCCAAAACTTGTAAACCACTACAGCAACACTAAACAACTGAAAATTAAACAAAAACACAATGGAACAACTAAATTAACAAATAAGAAGTGAATTGGCTCTCCGGAAAAAACGCCAAAATTCTGGTTCACGCCACTAGATGCCGAATCGCCCATAATTGAATTTGTGGCAATTTTGCAGTATAGTGGTCCCCAGGTCGTATTCACTCAAGGAACCTCACTTCTAATCACTAATTAGTTGTTCTAAACACCCAAACACTAATTAAAAGCACATAAATGGGGGGTTTTGTTGGTAGTAACAGCAACAGAAACTTAAAACAACAACAAACTAGCAGCTAATCAGCAGCAGGCGAAAATGACAAAGTGTTGACAGTGAGGAGACTATGTAACCAGCCACTAGGATTCATGGGAGTGCAACTATCATTACCTAACTCATTGATTCAGTTTTGTCCTCATTTCACCAATTGGTTCTTTATGAAAATGATTCCAGAGTAACTTCCAGAATTTAATGCCACTAACTATAGTCAAGAATATTTTCATTAACTATAACTCGATGCATTTCAAAAGAAAACCTTAACCAAACCAAGTTAAATATCATCTAACTAGCTATTTCGTTTCACTCACTTTTCTAATCAATCAAGAAAGGTTATATCTCATATATAAATAAGTTTATGTTCCTTCAAGTTCAAATCAGAATCTGAGAGCAACATAAACATAAAAGCATAATAGAGACAAAATAAGATAAAATGGAGAATAAAACACTTATCTTGCACCGTCAGTTCAAGCTACAACATCCCAAGGTCCTAGTGACTGATCACAATGGAGATTTAGCCCTCCATGAGAGAAAAACAGTAAAACGAAAAAGGGAAAATAGAGAGAAAAAGTAGTATGCGAAATACTAAGTTACAGCAAAATGAAAGTGTCTTCTGTGTTACAAAACTGATGCCTTAAAATGTCTTGGAATATTCTACCCTAGATGCTCAGTTGACTTTCAAAAGGAATGCTGAGATGTGGCTGATTTCTTTCTGCATAAGGGGGCCAACAGAAAGCAACAACAAATCATGAAAATGGTGCAGCAGAAGGGCTCTTTTGCTATGCAGAAAGCTGATATGCCATTTTTAGAAAAGTCTAGGAAAGAGGCAAGAAAATGATGGATTGCATGCAGAAAGTGATCTGGATTGAGGGCCCCACATATCTTCACATCAGCAAAAACGTAGAAACAAGTCCCAGTCAGTATCCTGCTCATCAGAAGATGCCACATCAGCGCCATGTCAGCAAGAATGTCTACCTCAGTGCCACATCATCAGAAAATCTCCAAATTTAAATTCTGTAAAGCACACAAATGGATTAAATTGAGTCTTTAATAATTTAAGTCCTAAAATATAAAAATAATTCATTTTCCATCCAAAATTAATTTAGACCCAATAAATCACAAAGTGTAATAAAATTAGAGAATTCCCATAGATGAAAATGCAAATAGACCAAATTAAGGGTTAAAATGTATATAAAAATGCTAGATATTATCAGTATCCAGTCATCACTTTATCCATGTCAGTGAATGCTCTCTATAATTAATTAGTCTACAAGAGTAGCACATAGATTAATTTGGGTCTCTAATCATTTAAGTCCTAAAAATATGAAATTAAAATATAATCAATCCACAATTGATTTAGACCCAATAAAATTCAAAACATAATATTATTAGAGAGTTTGCAAGATAAATATGCAAGAAGACTAAGATAGGACCAAAAAGAATATAAAAATGCTTGATATCAATGCTTAGCACTTCATTTATGCTTAACTACTTGTGTTTGGTTTTACTCACTAAGATTATCATCTCACATTGTTGTTTCCATGTTTCAAAGTCTACGAATGTTGAAGAACATCCACACGAGGAGTAGCGAAGTTTCGAGTAATCCAATCAATTTGATATCTTGGGTTGGTTACATCTTTTGGAGTCGACCCTTTGAAATTATTTTTGTTAGTTGCTCTATAGTCCAATAGGATCAATTAGGAGGGTTCTTTTGGGGTACATTTTTGTATATGTTTTTGTATATTTGTTGGGCTATTCTAGTATAAGAATATATAAAAACATAGGAGATGGCTATAATGTGGCTTGTTTAATTAAACTTATGTAACAAATGTTTTATGCTATATTTATGGAGTATTTTATAATCTTTGCATGTATGGGATGGAGTGTGGTAATATTTACCTTTTTTATATTATTTCCTTTATCATGAGAGTTAGAGCTAAGAGCTAGGATTATATCCATGGAAGGCGCCCATGTGTCATGTCGGTCATGTGAACTGTGGCACAACCATTAGGTAAGGCCCCATTAAAGGCCCTATAGGTGTTGTCAGAGTCTATTTCTTTCATGTAATACTCTTTAGTTTTTGCCTGAGTTAGGCGTTTCCTGTATTCTAAGTACATATTGGTTTTGTAGATTCTAAATCCTTCCTCAATGGCAAACAAAGTAAATCTTGCTTTGCCAGCTCCTAGGGTTTTAAAGGGGCTTGGTACAGTTGCCTACTTTGCCTGTGAGTAGACAATGTGTGTTTTCCAAGCACGCCAATAGGGAGTACGCTCATGATGAGGCGGACTCAATTAAGAGGCCTATGCCTGGAGTTAAGGCACTGCCTCAAGTGGATTCCACATTAATAATGGAGATGATCAACATCTTTACCAATCGGCTTGATAACATGGAGGTTACAATTGTAAGGCAGTCAACCATTAACAATTCCCTTATAGTGCCAACACCAGAGTGAGTTGTACTATCACCCCTCCCCCTCTTCAAAGGGAAGGAATGGTGAGGGATATACACTATCTGAATTTCTAAAGCTAAGGCCCCTAGTGCACAGGGGAGATGGCAAGTAAAGACTCGATATGGTTCTTGGAGGGCACGACCAAGCTTTGGGATGCTCTAATATTCGTATGGTCGAGGTGGCAACATATAATATGCAAGGGAAAGCAAACCAATGATGAAAAAATTAGGAAGATTCAAGGGCCTCAAATTCCCTATCTCTTGAGTAGAACGAGTTCTAAAAAGGAGTCATAGAGCATTGTATTTTGTGAAGCGTTAGGTTGGCTAAGGCTCAAGAATTTGAGATCTTAAAGCAAGGGTCCTTATTGGTGGAGGAATATGATACTGTGTTCAACTGCTTGTCGACCTACGCTCCTCGTATGATTCCTGATGAGAGGGAAAATATTCAGAGGTTCGTGTTGGGACTTCGCTACTTTATTCGGTAATTGATGAAACTCTAAATAGAGACATATCCCTCATATGCAACCATGATTGATATGAAAAAGTTAACAAAGATGGATAAGAAAGATGATAACATTGCCTACAAGAGGAAGAGGAAGCAAAGGCTGGAGGGAAAGTCCTTTGGTCATGGGGCTGCATCTTTAGGGAAAGCCTTCTCCAAAGTAAGTACACCTTTGTCAAGTTCTTAGTCAAAGGACGACAAGCCTCTTTTTGGAGAGTGTGGGAGATATCATACCAGCAAATGCTTTGGGGAAAGTTTAGCTTGTTTCCACTGTGGTCGCATGGGACACTTCAAGCGTGAGTGCCCACAGTTAGCTTTAGGATCCATTCAGCCTTCACATGATCAAATAGAGGTAGCATTAGCAGTCTGAGCTCCTTCCATATCGGTTAGAGGTAGTTGTGTTAGAAGGAGTTTAGGAGGCCACATGGGGAGAGGCTCCGATAGGGGAGCCAGGAGAGGCCAGGGCAGTAGAGGCCAGTAAGCCTAGGGTTGTGGCATAGCCAGAGTATATGCCCTTACTAGACAGGATACATAAGCATCCAATATTGTGGTCACATGTATTATCTATGTTTGTTCTTTTGATGCTTATGTGCTATTTGATCTAAGTTCTACACTTTTTTATATGTCTCATGTGTTTATGAGATTTTTTTTTGAAAATCTTGTGAGTTTGAATGATCGGTTTCTCGTGTCTACTTCAGTGGGGTAAACTATTCTTGTGGATAAAGAGCATAGGGATGTCGTGTTAAGGTGGTTGACCTTAGTGGCTTTGAAACAGTTAGAGCAAGAAAGATAGATAATCAGGATGTTATCAAAGCTGACAATAGGATGAATGATCAAGCTAAGAATAGGCATGTAATACCCGTTAATTTCAGAATATAATTCGCTTAAGAGTATTTTAGAATTCTACAACGTTACTTTAGTTATTTATTTTGGTCATTTTTAATTTTCATATTTAATTGTTCTCATTGAATATTATTTATGAAAATTGAGTTAAATGACTGGACTAAATATTTGCACAATGAGGGATATATTCTAAGAATGGTGAAATTCATGGAAAAGTGGTTTAAGAATGGTCAATTAATCCATTTATTGTAAATTGACTGGATGGGTTTAGATGTTGGGTTATGGATACCCATGGGTTATTCAATAACCCATTAGAAATATTTAATATAAAGTTTCAATAGTACCCCTCATTTTTCACTCAGCCGAATGAAGCAGAAAAGCATTTCTCTCTCAGTTCTTCATTTTCTTCTCAAATCCTTTCCTTGATCTTCAGAGTTTCAATTATTTGTTCGGTTCAAAATCTTTGTAAGGATCAAAGGTAAGCTTTAATCCGATTATTTTCCTTAAATTTCAGTTTATGTAGAAGATCAGAGAAGGTTTTGTTCTTGAAGATTTTGATGATAATTCATGAATCTCAGTTGTTTTAGAAGTTATATTTGAGTTATAATCGGTTAAAAGAGTTGAAATTTTGGTTTTGAAACAAGAAAGGAAAGGATGAAATTGTTAGAAATTTCTGCAAAAACCGAGTTACTGTAGCGACCAGAAATTTCGAAACAAAATCTGGAAAATTTTCTTCGGGGTTACTGTAGCAGTACTGAAGTGTCGGCAGTCAACGTACTGTAGCAGTCAACGTTACTGTAGCGAAACGGCACTGTAGCGAACCGTTACTATAGCGAACCGACACTGTAGCAAACCATACTGTAGCAACCCGTTACTGTAGCAGTCAGAAAATTTTACGTATTTTCGTGATTTTGTTTCCTTTCTTATGATTCCTTGTAATATATTTTACTAGGAAATTTTCCTACACAAATTCTAATGTGGAACAAGGTAAACTTGGACAAACATCAAGGTGAGTGAATAACCTTGCTCAGCTAATTTGATATTACTAGTCAAAGTACAATATAAGTCCCATTTACAATATTATTTGGATAATAAGCAATTAATTTTTATATGGGAGTATATGATGATCAATATAAATAAGAGTATGTAGAAATTATTTATTTCATGACAATTGTACTATGTGATGAATTCTCACTATCTTATTAATGAGTAAAAATCTACGGGATCTAATACACGAGTGTGAAAGGGTTAAAGTCTCATACTACTCGGTGTATATTTAAGAAATCTTATACACGAGTTTGAAAGGGTTAGAGTCCCATACTACTCAGTGCATATCTATGAAATCTATACACGAGTTGAAAGGGTTAAAGTCCCATACTATTCGGTATATACCTATGAGATCTTATTCACGAGTTTGAAAGGGTTAGAGTCTCATACTACTCGGTGTATATCTATGAAATCTTATTCATGAGTTTGAAAGGGTTAGAGTCCCATACTACTCGATGTATAAGACAATTAATTATATGAGTAAATGTGGTATTTGTACTTTTGATATTTTATATAGTACAGTTATTTACTTACTGAGTTTTTAAATAAACTCACACTCCCTATGATTATTTTTTTTCAGATACAGAAAATAAAGAACAAGAGTATCCGTTTGAAGATTAGAAGCCCCTTGGGATTATTCTCTATTTCTGTCTGGTGGGATACCAGTACTTATTAATGTGGATACTAGGAACGCTCTGTACTTACTATAGGTCTCCTAGGCTTGCGATGAGATAAAAATATCAGACTATGTATGTCTATATTTGCTTATCAGATGAATATAATTCTGTAGTGTGGAATGAATGATTAAGGTTGAATGTAAAACCTTACAGAATACATGTAAATAACGTATGTTTGAGAATTTTATCAAATGAGTAGTATCTTTTCACATGCTCAATTTTTGGGATGTGACAAGGCAGCTAATAGAGCTGAGATTAGAGTTGAACTTAGAGTTAAGAATAGAATAATTAAAGAATTAGCTACCCCACATGTCCATTACCAGCCCCTTTGCATCAATTATCCTAACCTAAATGCCACTTTTGAGCTTAAGTCTGGCCTAATCCACTTTTTTCCTAAGTTCCATGGTCTAGGTGGAAAGAAACCCCACAAACACTTAAAAGAATTACATGTGGTTTGCTTCACTATGAGACCTCAAAGGGTAGAGGAAAAACTGATAAAATTGAGGGCTTTTCCATTTTCTCTAAATGGTGTAGCCAAGGATTGGTTGTATTACCTACCCCTTACAGCCATTACAAGTTGGGAAGAATTGAAGAGAATATTTTTGTAGAAATTCTTTCTAGCTTTAAGGATGGCTGCCATTAGGAAGGAGATTTGTGGGATTAGGCAATTAGGAGGTGAGAGCTTACATAAGTATTGGGAGAGGCTCAAGAAATTGTATGCTAGTTGCCCACTTCATCAGATAAGTGACCAACTTCTAATACAATATTTTTATAAAGGGCTTACTCTTATGGATAGATGTATAGTAGATGCAGCTTCTGGTGGGGCTTTGGTGGATAAGACCTTTGTTACAGCAAGAGAATTGTTGGCTAAGATGACTCAAAATGCCTAATAATTTGGTGCTAGAGTGAGTACCCCAACCCAAGGTGTGAATGAGATTAGGACTTCTATGGATTAACAGAGAATTAAGAATAAGATAAAGGAATTAGTATCCATGGTAAGGCAAATAGTACTCACCCAAAGACACAAACCATCCTCCCTTCCTCCTTCAATTTGTGGAATTTGCTATTTGGCCACTCATAGTATAGATCAGTGTCCTCAATTGCAAGATAATACTGAGTCTTGTGCTAGCATTTTTCTTGGTCCCCAACAGCCACAACATTCCCATTAGTCCAAATATGATCCTTTCTCTTCTAACTACAATCCCGAATGGAGAAACCATCTAAATCTAAGGTATAGGAGTACTTTAAACCCACCCTTCTAGCAAAGATTTAGTGCTCTCAGTCTTAGTAATGTTCCACCTTCTTAGCCCCTTAGAAAAACAGAGCATAGCATAGAGGACTTAGTAAAATAGTTGACTACTAACACTCTCCAATTCCAACTAAGAATTGAATCTAGCATATAAAATTTGGAGACTCAAGTAGGTCAGCTAGCTAGCATTTTCAATGAGCTTGAAATCAAGGTTCTGGTAATCTCCCTTCATAACCTGTGGTCGACACTAGGGTTAATGTGAGTGCCATTTCCCTAAGAAGTGGCAAACAAATAGTAGGTCCTGCCCCTTCTCCTCCCACTAATGTAGAGAAATTATAAGGGTAAAGAAAGTCTCCTTCATCTTCAGGTAGTTCATAACATAAGGATATGGATAACGAGGCAATCCCAAATAGACCGTTACCCTTTCTTAGGAGGTTGACCCAATCTAGTTTCTAAGGTTGATATAGATAAAGAAATTATAGAGATTTTTAGGAAGGTTGAGATCAATATTCCATTGTTGGAGGCAGTGAGGCAAATTCCTAAGTATGCCAAGTTCCTTAAAGAATTTTGTACCCACAAGAAGTGTCTTAAAGGCAATGCTAGAGTTAGCTTGGGACAAAATGTGTCAGCCTTAATTCACCTACCCATTGTCTCAAAGTGCAAAGATCCGGGGGCACTTTTACCATTTCCTATACCATTGGGGACAAGGAGTTCCCAAATGTTATGTTAGACTTAAGAACTTCCATAAATGTCATGCCTAAGTCTGTTTACCAAACTTTGAAAATTGGGACCTTTTTTCTCACGGGAGTGATAGTACAATTAGCTACTGGGATCACAACTTATCCATCTAGAGAACTAGAAGATGTTTTAGTTAGGGTGAGAGACTTCATTTTCCCTATAAATTTTTATGGTTCAGAAAATTTTAGTATTCATAGATATGCAACATTGATTCTTGGCAGACTATTTTTAAGGACTTCAAAAGCCATTATCAATGTGCATGATGGAACTCTTTCAATGGAGTTTGCTGGAAATAAAATTCATTTCAATGTTTTAGAGCAATCCACGGAAGAGTCCTCTTTAGCTGTGTATTTTATTAGTTTTATTGAGTCATTGGTGGACGATGTTTGTGATGACTTTGAGATTGATATAGTCTCTGATTTTCCTAAGATAGTTGATGATTTTTTATGTGATTGTTTTGGTTTTGATTTGTGCCAAACATGTATAGACATAGAAAATGTTTTGAGTGTTGGCAAGTCCGATTTTGAAAAATCTATTTGTTATGAACTAGATATTGATCTCTCCTTTATTTCTGATTCTGATTTTGTTTCTGGTGCAGATTTTGTTTCTATTTCTATTGATTTTGATTTTGATTCCATTTCAGTTTCTGTTTTTAATTTAGATCCTGTTTTTTATGATAGTTTTATTTTAGAGAGTAGTTTATTAGATTATGTATTTTAGAGAGTAGTTTATTAGATTATGATTCGAATTCTATTTTAGATAAGAATTTTAATTTTAATTTTTTTTAGAAAGTGGTTCTCTTTTTATTTTAAATTCCAATTTGTTTTCCTTTTACCTCTTCTTTTCCTTTTTGCTTTGATCCCTTCGTAGCAAGAGGAGCTTTTTTTCTCTTTTTGAGTAGGTTGGCATTGGAAAATTAATTCTTTCCACCATCCAAACATGTGCTCTAAATAAAATTTTCTGGATAAAGTTGGTGCCATGAGTTGGAAGAGATTGATGTGCTAGAAATGATGTAAATTTTGGTATGCTTTGAAATGAGTATTTCTCTCTACTCCCAAGCAAAAATAAAATGAATGGCCTTTAAAGAAGAAAATATGAAAAAAAAAATTGATTGAAAAAAAAAGGAGAAAGCAAAAGAAAGAGAGGAAAGAAGATTAGATAGAATTTTTATACCCAAAATTAGTTTTTATTCTGTCTCTTCTATGTTTATTTGTTAAATACTCTTCACTTTCTCAAGTTGTTCTCCGCTTTTTTTCTTGTTCTTTCTTTCCATCTTTCCATTGTTTCCAAGTATTTTTCCTTGTAAAGTCCTTTTGATTTAATCATGCATATGGATTTGAGTAGTGGAGTAGATACTTGACAAGCTTATGGTAGTGATATTGTGATGGCTTTGATTTAGAGAGAATTACCTTAAGCACTTGAGAGAATAGAGAGTGAACACTTGCCATGTGAGGAGGATAATTACTTGAATTCATTCTTATCAAATAATTGTCATGATGCTTGAGTTTTAGAAATTTAAGATTCATTTTCATTAAATGCTAAATCTTTTCAAGTTTTAATTATTCTATACTTACATATTTTCCACACTTTCCTCTTGTGTCTTTTGGTATTCTGATTTTGATTTTCCCAGGTGTGCTGATATCAAGCATTTTTATATTCAGTTTAGTTCCTATCTTGGCCTCTTTTCATATGTAGTTATGGGAATCTCTCTAATTTTAGTCTATTTTTGGTCCTGTGAGGTCTAAATTAATGATAGAATTGATATGTTTAATTTCATATTTTTATGAGCTTAATTAATTAAGATCCAAATTAATTCTATTTCTGAATTGCAGATTTAAATTAATTAGAGAGAGTTAATGTTGACTTGGACAAATTGGATGACAAGGATGCTGATGTGGTGACCTTTGATGACATGGCAGCTAACTGGATGTTGATCAACTTTGTTGATTGTGTGGGCCCTATTTTTCTGCAAAGTAGTCTGCATTTTTACATGCATACTGTCTGGATCTTATACAGAAATGGTAATCTATTTTTTGCACCAAAAAGTAGGAATTCTATAGCATTATTTCTATGTAATTTTCTGCACATCAATGCTGCATTTTTTGGCAAAAAACATATGGAAAATGATAGCACAAAGATTGCAATTTCGTCCTCCATCCATGGGCTGAGCATATATGCACCTTCAGAAGCTATTTGCAATGTTGAAGTCTTTCCTTCTTCCACAATTTTTTGTAGAAATTCATAGGTTATTATTATTTTTTTGTGTATTTTTCTTCTCTCTTTTAATGCTTTAGCCTCCATGAAAGGCTAAATTTTTGTCATGTAATTAGTCACTTGGAGAACTGGAGATTGTATTTGAATCCTTTGGTTTAATCAGATAAGTTTCTATTCATTATATTCCATTTCCATTTCGTTTTCATTGCCTCTTTCTTATGATGTTTATTCTTGAGCTAATTAAACTATAATGACATTATTTCTATTCTGAATGAATTATCTAAGAATGAGTCTTGTTATAACCAATTGGAATAACGAGTAGAGTAGATTTGGCTTGTCAATATGCAATTGCATGGCAAGAATATGGTTAGGGCTTAATTAGATTTTGTCTAGCTATGTATTAGTGAAGATCTTCCTAGTCATGGTTTAGGTGAAATCTAGTTATAGGAGATTTCTTGGAGACTTTAGTTTGAAACCAATTGCTAGACTATAACAAAGATTTATTTTAAGAAGAGGATGATGATATACAATTCTAAGGAATCTATGACTAGTTACATGTTGTGTTATGTTGTTGTCATTATTCTAGTTTGTGTTCTACATTGTGTTTTGTTTTATGTAATTTAAACCATTTAATTTTGTTAACCCACTGGTTAATTAGGTAGTAATTAGTGTAATTAGTGTTAGAATAATCAATTAGGTAATTAGAAGCAAAACTCCGTGAGAGAATACGACATGGGGATCACTATATTGCAAGTTTGCTATAGAACTCAATTCTGGGCGATTCGGCATCGTAGTGGCATGAACCAATGTAAAAGGCTAAGTGCGGGGGATTTGATATCAGGAATTTTTAGGTGCATTTTAGTCCCTATCGTAGCCTCTTTGCATATATAGTTATGGAAAACTCTCTAATATCATGATATTTTAGTAATTATTGGGTCTAAATTAATTATAAATTTAATATACTTTAATTCCATAGTTTTATGAGCTTAATTGATTAAAGGCCCATTAATCCTTGTGCTAATTTTACATATTTAATTAATTAGAGTGTTTTATGCTGACATGGTGATATTTAGTATTTTTATATACATTTTAACCTCTATCTTGGTCTATTTGCATTTTCAACTATGGGAATTCTCTAATCTTATTGCACTTTGTGATTTATTGGGTCTAAATTAATTTTGGATGGAAAATGAATTATTTTCATATTTTAGGAATTTAATCCATTTTGTGTGCTTTGCAGAAATTAAATTTAGGGATTTTCTAATGATGTGGAGCTAAGGTGGACATTCTTGCTGACATGGCACTGATGTAGCACTCTTTTAATGAGTAGGATGCTGACTGGGACTTGTTTATGCGTTTTGCTGATATGGAGACATATGGGGCCCTCAATCCAGATCCTTTTTGCATGCAGTCCAACCTTTGCTTGCCTTTTCTCTAGATTTTGCTGAAAATAGCATATCAGCTTTCTGCATTGTAAAAGAGCCATTCTGCTATCCCTTTTTCATGTTTGCTGCTGCTATTTGTTGGCCAGCCCTTCTGCAGAAAGGAAACAGCCATACCTCAGCTCTCCTTTTGAAAGTCAACTAAGCATCTAGGGTAGAATATTCCAAGGCATTTAGGGCATTAGTTTTGTAACATAGAAACACACTTTCATATTCTATAACTTAGTATTTTCGTAGACCACTCTTTCTCTTTATTTTCCCTCTTCTGTTTTGCTAGTTTGCTCTCATGGAGGGCTAAATCTCCCTTGTAATCAGTCACTAGGACTTTAGGATGTTGTAGCTTGAACTAAAAGTGTAAGATAAGTGTTTTTATTCTCTATTTCATCTCATTTCGTTTCTGTTCTATTTTTATGTTTATGTTGTTGTCAGATTCTGATTGAACTTGAAGGAACATAATCTGATTTATATTTGAGATATAACCTTGCTTGACTGATTAGAAAAGTGAGTAAAATGAAATGACTAGTTAGAAGATGTTTAACTTGATTTAGTTGAGGTTTTCTTTTGAAATGCATCTAGTTATAGTTAGTGAAGTTATTCTTGACTATAGTTGGAAGCATTAAATTCTGGAAGTTATTCTAGAATCATTTTTATAAAAAACCAAATGGTGAAATGAGAACAAAACTGAATCAATGAGTTAAGTAAAGATAGTTGCACTCCCATAAATCCTAGTGGCTGGTTACATATTCTCCTTACTGTCAATACTCTGTCATTTTCGTTCTGCTACTGATCAGTTGCTGGTTTGCTATTAGTTTGCTGCTGTTTTAAGTTTTTGTTACTGTTTCTACTATTATTGCCAACAACCCCCTCGGTTTATGTGCTTTTAATTAGTGTTTGGGTGTTTAGAATAACTAATTAGTGATTAGAAGTAAGGCTCCTTGAGTGAATATGACCTGAGGACCACTATACCACAAAATTGCCACGAATTCAATTTTGGACGATTCGACATCGTAGTGGCGTGAACTAGAATTTTGGCGCTGTTGTTGGGGAGCCAATTTGCTACTTAGTTGTTAATTTAGTTGTTCCATTGTGTTTTTGTTTAATTTTCAATTGCTTAGTGTTGCGATAATGGTTTACAAGTTTTGGAGTCTCTTTCTCGGAAACTAGTCAAAACTAGCCATTTTCCTATCAACAAAAAACCTAACTATCTCTAATTGACCTCAAACTTGGTAGACCATTATTTTTTGACATTTTAAGCATGTTGCAACCCCTACTTCACTTCGCCTAGTACGGGGTGGCCATTTTTCCAAATTTCATCTTTTAGACCCCTTTTTCTATTTTTAAATTTTTTTATTTTTTAATTAATTGTGATTTTTAGTGTGATTTTTGTAGATCGAATTTTTAAGTTCTATTTTTTGCATTAGTTCCTCTAACTTGAGAAGGATTTTTCCAAGAAAATCAGATTTTTCTGAGATACTTCATTTTTTTGGCAGTTTTCGTCGGTTGGATCCTAGTATGTCGATTTTGTCGATTTTAGTGTTTTTGTTGTTTTTGTTGTTTTCTTATGAATTTTGCCCTTCTTAGTGTATGAGAAGGTCTCTTAATGTGGACTTACCACCTTTTGATCTTGAAATTGATAAGACCTTCCATACGCTAGTAAGAAGCAATAGCATTAGGACTAGTATAGTTTCTAAACTTCTTGCTGAAATTGTTGAGCTTGCTGTCAATAGTGTAGAAGTAGAGTCAGATTCTAAATCTGATATTGTGTTAGAGTCAACTGATTTTGAGTCAACTGGGACAACTAGGATGGATAATCAAAATGCACAAGTGCCTCAAAATAGGCAAGAACAATCCATTAAAGAGTTGATTACACCTAATGTGCATTATCAACCATTGTGCATAAATTATCTTGAATTGGATGCTAATTTTAAACTGAAATATGGTCTAATCCATTTGTTGCCCAAGTTTCATAGTCTTGCAAGTGAGGACCCACATAAGCACTTGAAGGAGTTTCATGTTGTCTGCTCTACTATGAGACCACATGGAGTTGGAGAAGAACAGATCAAATTGATAGCCTTTCCTTTCTCTTTAGATAGGGTAGCTAAGGATTGGCTTTACTACTTGCCCACTGCCTTAATTACAAGATGGGATGAACTGAAGAAGATGTTCCTAGAAAAATTCTTCCCAGCCTCCAAAACAGCAGCAATCAAAAAAGACATAAATGGGATTAGACAAGCAAGTGGTGAATTATTGCATAAGTACTGGGAGATATTTAAGAAGCTGTGTTCAAAATGTCCCAACCATCAAATTTTAGAGCAACTTCTTATCCAATATTTCTATGAGGGATTATTGCCTATGGACAGATATATAGTTGATGCAGCTGCTAGTGGGGCATTGGTGGATAAGACCTTTACTGCAGCAAACGAATTATTGGCCAAGATGGCCCAAAATGCATAGTAATTTGATACCAGATTGAATGATCTAGCAGCAATTACTGTCAATAAAGTGAGGACATCTCCTATGGAGCAAAAAATGATAGAAAATAAATTGGAAGATTTAGCTTCAATGGTGAGACAATTGGCATAAAATCAAAGAACACAATAACCAGCCCTTCCTCATTTAGTTTGTGGTATTTGTTCCTTGAATACCCGCCATACTTATCAGTGCCCTCAGTTGCAAGAGACACCAACTGAGTCATATGCTGGCATATTCCCTAATAGACCCATATAGCCACAACAATAAAGATATGACCCATATTCCTCTACCTACAAACCTTTGTAGTGTGACCATCCAGCTTTCAAGTTTAGAAATACCTCCAACCCTCCTTACCAGCCACCCCATGTAAGATACAATCAACCTAGACCTAGCCATGCACCTCCTTCAGCACCCAAGAAGCCTGAGACTAGTCTAGAAGATTTAATGAAAGAGCTGACTACCAACACCCTCCAGTTTTAGTAGAAAACAGAAACAAATATGCAGAATTTGGTGACTAAGATTAGTCAGTTAGCCATAACAGTCAATAAGTTGAAAAGTTAAGGTTCAAGGAGTTTGCCATCTCAACCAGTGATCAATCCAAGAGGCAATGTTAGTGCCATCATTTTGAGGAGTGGCAAGCAAGTAGATGGTCCACCTCCTAAATCTGAACCAGCAAAGTTAGATGTGCAGCAAAGTATTCCTTCATCCTCAACTAGTGAGCAAAATAAGAAGGATAAAGAAGTGGTTCAAAGAATACCTCTTCCTTTCCCCAATAGGTAAACTCAATCAAGGAAAGCTTCTAAATTTAACATGGATAAAGAGATCATGGAGACCTTCAGAAAGATAAAGTTCAACATTCCACTTTTTGAAGCAATTAAGCAAATCCCCAATTATGCCAAGTTCCTCAAAGAGTTGTGCACTCATAATAGGTGTTTAAGGGGCAATGAAAGAGTGAATTTAGGGAGGAAAGTTTCTGCAATTATCCAACCACCCATGCCACCCAAGTGTAAAGATCCTGGAATTTTCATAATACCATGCACAATAGGCAACAAGGAGTTCTCCAATGCTATGCTGGATTTGGGAGCCTCAATCAATGTTATGCCAAATTAGTGTACTCAAGCCTCAAGATTAGTGTTCTTTCACCAACTGGAGTAATTGTCTAACTTGCCAACAGGAGCACAGCACATCTAGCAGGAGTTCTGGAAGAAGTCTTGGTAAGAGTTAAAGATTTCATTTTTCCTGCTGATTTTTATGTGCTAGATATGGAAAATGATAACACTCCTGGCCATGCACCATTAATACTTGGTAGACCTTTTCTAAAAACTGCAAAAACCATTATTAATGTGCATGAAGGGACTTTGCCCATGGAGTTTGTTGGCAACAAAATTAATTTTAACATTTTAGATGCCATGAAACATCCTATAGAAAATCATTCCAATGTGCATGTGGTTAACTTTCTAGATTATTTAGTTGATGAGGCATGTGATGATTTCTAAGCTGAATTGATTTCTGATTTTCCTGAGTTTTCTGACTTGGTTGATGCCTTTGAGTGTAATTGTGTAGGTTTTGAATTTTGTCATGCTTGCACTGAAATTGAAAATTATCTAAGTGCTGACAATTTTGAGTTGCATTCTAATTTACATTCTTGATTTACATTCTGATTTAGATTCTGTTATGTATTCTAATTATGTCAATTTCTCTAGCTTAGATTTTGACTATGTTTCTATTTTAGGTAGTTATAGGTGTAGTGATTTAAACTATAATGTTGTACATTCTTCATCTATTTCTTCTTGAGCTGCTAACCCTTCCTCCTTTCTAGCTAAGGATTATGTCTTTGAGCAATCTGAATATATAGGTGCCTCCTTAGATGTGACTCCGCAACAACTAATTCCATCCTCCATCCAACCACCTGCATTGGGGTTAAAGACTTTGCCAGAAAAACTCAAGTATTGGAAGTAAGAGACCAGCTTCCAGTAATTATAGCTAACAATCTAAAGCCTGATCAAGAAGAGAAATTGATAAGTTTGCTGAAAAAGTATAAGAAGGCAATTGGGTGGACCCTAACAGATATTCTTGAAATTAGTCCTTCAGTATGCATGCATCACATTCTTCTTGAAGAAGAGACGAAACCAGTAAGGTAACCCTAAAGAAGACTCAACCCCATGATTCTTGATGTGGTCAAGAAGGAGGTAAGTAAGCTCCTCCAAGCTAGCATTATTTATCTTATCTCTGATAGTAAGTGAGTGAGTCCGGTACAAGTAGTACCAAAGAAAATCGAGGTAACTGTTATAACAAATGAAAACAATAAGTTAGTGCCTACTAGAGTCTAAAATAATTGGCGTTTTTGTATTGATTATAGGAAGTTGAACCAAGCAACTAGAAAAGATCATTTTCCTCTTCCTTTTATTGATCAAATGCTTGAGAGACTTGCTGAAAAGTCTCACTATTGTTTTCTTAATGGTTCTTCTAGATATTTTCAAATTCTCATTGCACCTGAAGATCAGGAGAAGACCACATTCACCTATCCCTTCGGCACTTTTGCATATAGACGCATGCCTTTTGGTCTTGGCAATGCACCTGGCACCTTTCAAAGATGCATGATATGTATATTTTCTAATTTGTTAGAAGATTGGATAGAAGTGTTCATGGATGATTTTTCTGTTTATGGAGACGCATTTGATGTATGCTTGAAAAATTTAGAGAGAGTGCTTGAGAGATGCATAGAAAAGAATTTGGTCTTGAATTATAAGAAATGTCACTTCATGGTAGAGCAAGGAATAGTCCTAGGCCACATAGTATCATCATGTGGCATAGAAGTAGATAAAGCAAAAGTTGATGTTATCTCCTCTTTGCCTTACCCCGCTTCTGTGCAGGAAGTTCGCTCTTTTCTTAGCCATGCATGATTTTATAAGAGATTCATCAAGGACTTCAGTAAGATCGCTTTACCCCTATCTAAACTCCTCCAAAAAGAAACTAATTTTGTTTTTAATGATGCTTGTAGATTAGCTTTTTGATGAGTTGAAGAAGCAACTTACCTCCCATCTTATCATCCAACCTCCATGGTGAGAGCTCCCCTTTGAGCTCATGTGTGATGCCTCAAATTATACTATAGGAGCAGTACTTTCACAAAGAGTATAAAGGAAGTTGCATGTCATAGCTTATGTTTCTCGCACCCTTGATTCAGCTCAATGAAATTACACAATCACGGAGAAGGAGTTTTTAGCAATTGTCTTTGCTTTGGATAAATTTAGATCATACTTGCTTGACTCCAAACTAATTGTGTTTTCTGACCATGTAGCACTAAAATACTTGCTGAAGAAGCTGGATGCAAAGCCAAGATTGATTAGATAGATGCTACTTCTCTAAGAATTTGATGTGGAGATCAAGGATAAGAGTGGAGCAGAGAATGTAGTAGTGGATCATTTAAGTAGGCTTTCTGAGCTCCCATTGGAATATCTCCCCATTAGAGACAACTTCCCAGATAAGTGCTTTCCCTTTTGCATGGTATTAGTGAGCCTTGGTATGCTGATTTAGTAAATTATCTTGTTGTATATGAATTGCCTGCTTACCAAAATAAACATCAATTGAATAAATTAAGAAGCGAGGCTAGGTACTATGTGGGGGATGACCCTTATTTGTGGAAGATTTGTGGTGACCAAATTGTTAGGAGATGTGTTCCAAATCATGAATTTGCATCTTTACTGAATTTCTGCCATACTCTTGTATGTGGTGGACACTTTAGTCCCCAAAGAACAGCTAGAAAAGTGTTAGATTCTGGTTTATATTGGCCTACTTTGCTTAGGGATGCCTATGATTTTTGCAAGAACTATTCTAGGTGTCAAAGAACTGGAAATGTGTCTAGAAGAAATGAAATGCCTCAACAACCTCTTCTCTTTTGTGATATTTTTGATGTTTGGGGTATAGACTTTATGGGTCATTTTCTTGTTTCTTTTGGTTTTATTTATATCTTGGTGGATGTGGATTATGTGTCAAAGTAGGTGGAAGCAAAAGCCACCCCAACTGATTATTCTATTATTGCTATAGACTTTCTTAGTTCACATATTTTATGTAGATTCGGTGTCTCCAAGGCCATAATCAATGATCAAGTATCACACTTTTGCAATAGAAACATGCAAAGGCTATTAAAGAAATATGGGGTGGTGCAAAAAACTTCTACACCTTATCACCCCCAAACCAATGGGCAAGTGGAAGTCTCCAACCGAGAGATAAATCAAATATTAGAGAAAACCATGCAGCCCAACAGAAAAGATTAGAGCAAGAAGCTTGATGATGCACTTTGGGCCTATAGAACTGCCTTCAAGACTCCCATCAGCATGTCTCCATACCATTTGGTATTTGGTAAAGCATGTCACTTGCCGGTGGAGATTGCACACAAGGCATATTGGGCGGTTAAATAATGCAATATGGACATGACCCTAGCCGGTAAAAAAAGGAAGTTGCAACTTCAAGAATTAGAAGAACTAAAGCTAGCGACTTATGAGAATGCACACATCTACAAAGAAAGGACAAAAGCCCTCCATGATAAGAAAATTGAGAAAAAAGAATTCCAAGTGGGAGACAAAGTCCTTCTCTACAATTCTCGCCTCAAGCTAATGCCTGGTAAGCTTCACTTTAGATAGGTTGGCCCTTTTGTTGTTACTAATGTCTTTCCTTTTGGTGTAGTAGAAATTCAAAATGAGGCCACCAACAAGCAATTCATGGTAAATGGGTAAAGGTTGAAGAAGTTCTACGAGGGCTTCAAAGAAGAAACTATAGAGGAAATCCAATTCTACAATGTTCTGGCTTCATGATGAGACCGTATTCTTTCCCTCCTTTTAATTTACGTCCTCTTTATTTTATTTAATGTTTGGTGCTGATTTTCATTGAGGACAATACAATGTTTAAGTGTGGGGGGAGAGAATTTTATTGGAGTTGATTTAAAAATTTTTCTGCTATCTCTTCTGTTTTCTCTGTTTCTGTCCAAAACTTTTGAGCTATCTTGCACTAATTTTCTGTACTGATTGGCTACGAATTTTGCTACTTTCTTTACATGTTTTTAAAGCTTTATATGTCTTCTAGCTGTAGAATTTTATTTGGTATCTTTCGCATTTGTTTTGGTGTAGTTTTATGTCAGTAAAGCTGAGTCGCCGAATTTCTGCAGTGCAGAATTTTACTGCTCAGTTTTGTCCGAATTTGATGCTCTCTTTTTGAAAATTTGATGAATTTTTTGTGTGAAAGAATGCATGATGAAATAGCTTAAGTTGTGAATTGACTTAGCATGAAAAGGATTCAGTCTTCTTTTTCTAAGGAACTCAAGTAAAATAGCATGACATTGTTTTTAATAAATTTTTAGTAATAGTCTTCAAACCGTGAGAATTTGAGCCTTTATTACAAATAATATTTTTTCTTATTGTGTGTATTTCCTATCAAGATTTTCACTCTAGAATTTGTCTTAAATCTATGTTGAGGCTACATTACATGTACATGCTTGGAAATGATTTAGTCATTTGTTTCTTGTAACCATTCTAGCCAAATAGCCATGTTTTGTGTTGTTTCCATTGTGTGCCACTTTGTGCCTTACTTCCACCTTTCTTTCTTATGTTTCAAAACCTTTTCCACCTTTAACCCAACTCTTTCTTTTCCTAAACTTAGGATTTGAAGAGCTTTAAAAAAAAATTCCTTTTGATAAGAGATTGAACATGTGCAAAAAGAAGGATTTGTGGGCTGTTCTGAATTTTATTTTTGCTATTCAAAAGAAAAGAAAAAAATTTTTGGCAATTCTTTATGAAAAATATACTGTATAAAAAAAAAGAATTAAAAAAAAGAAGAGAAAAGAGCAAGAAAGAAGAAAAGAGAAGTAGCATTTTTGTGCCAAGTTTCATAGTTCAATCACTTATGACTTGATTGAGTGATGCCATTCATTTTCTTAATTTTTTGTTAAACTTTGTTTTGTGTATTTCTTTCCACCTTCCAATCATTCCTTCACCTAACCTTACATCCATAGTAAAGTCCTAATAATTCAAGCGTGTATGTGATTTAAGTAATGGAGATTTAGATTCTTGACAAACCTATGATAATGAATTTGTGATAGGTTGGATTGTGAGCATATTACCTTAAACATTTGAGAGAATAGAGCATATACACTCTTCCTTGTAAGTAGATTATTACTTGGATTCATTCTTGTCAACAAAATTGCCATGATTCTTGAACTTTTTAGAAATTTAAAACTTGTTTTCTCCTAGCATTAAATCTTTTCAAGCTTGAACTAATTCATTATTGCATAATTTCTACACTACTTGTTGTGTCCTTTGGTGCCTTTGTTGCTTTTAACTAATTTTTCCCAGGAGTGCAAAAGACTAAGTATGGGGGATTTGATATTTAGCATTTTGATATACATTTTAACCTCTATCTTGGTCTATTTGCATTTTCATCTATGGGAATTCTCCAATCTTATTGCACTTTATGATTTATTGGGTCTAAAATAATTTTGGATGGAAAATGAATTATTTTCATATTTTAGGACTTAAATTATTAAAGACTCAATTTAATCCATTTGTGTGCTTTGCAGAAATTAAATTTGGGGATTTTCTGATGATGTGGAGCTGAGGTGGATATTCTTGCTGACATGGCATTGATGTGGCACTTTTCTGATGAGTAGTATGCTTACTAGGACTTGTTTCTACGTTTTTGCTGATATGGAGATATATGGGGCCCTCAATCCTAATCCCTTTTGCATGCAGTCTAGCCTTTGCTTGCCTCTTCCCCAGATTTTGCTGAAAATAGCATATCAGCCTTGTGCATTGCAAAAAAGCCATTATGCAATCCCTTTTTCATGTTTGTTGTTGATGTCTGCTGGCTAGCCCTTTTGTAGAAAAGAAACAGCCACACCTTAGCTCTCCTTTTAAAAGTCAACTGAGCATCTAGGGTAAAATATTCCAAGGCGTTTAGAGCATCATTTTTGTAACACAAACACACTTTCATATTTTGTAACTTAGTATTTTCACAGACCACTCTTTCTCTCTATTTTCCCTCTTCTATTTTGCTGTTTTGCTCTTATGGAGGGCTAAATCTCCCTAGTAATCTGTCACTAGGACCTTAGGATGTTGTAGCTTAAACTGAAAATGCAAGATAAGTGTTTTTATTCTCTATTACATCTTATTTCGTTTCTGTTCTATTTTTTTGTTTATGTCTCTGTCAGATTCTAATTGAACTTGAACGAACATAATCTAATTTATATTTGAGATATAACTTTGCTTGACAGATTAGAAAAGAGAGTGAAATGAAATGACTAGTTAGAAGATGTTTAACTTGATTTGGTTGAGGTTTTCTTTTGAAATGCATCTAGTTATAGTTAGTGAAGTTATTCTTGACAATAGTTGGAAGCGTTAAATTCTGAAAGTTATTCTAGAATCATTTCATAAAAAACCAAATGGTGAAATGAGAACAAAAATAAATCAATGAGTTAAGTAATGATAGTTACACTCCCATAAATCCTAGTGGCTGGTTACATATTCTCCTTACTGTCAATACTCTATCATTTTCATTTTGTTGTTGATCAGTTGCTGGTTTGCTATTAGTTTGCTGTTGTTTTAAGTTTCTGTTACTGTTTCTGTTATTTCTGCCAACAAAACCCCTCCCCACCCCCCCAGTTTATGTGCTTTTAATTAGTGTTTGGGTGTTTAGAACAACTAATTCGTGATTAGAAGTGAGGCTTCTTGAATGAATACAACCTAGGGACCACTATACTGCAAAATTGCCATGAATTTAATCCTAGGTGATTTGGCATCGTAGTGGTGTAAACCACATAGACAAGATCGGATAACTGGACACTGACTGGGCATACTTTATGACATGGATGTTAACTAGAAGTGGGCCCATACCTCATAGATTTTGTATGCAATTAATTTATAACTAGAAGTCTAATTTTGTCAACATATAAAGATTATTTTCATTAGTCAACAAAGAAGGTTAGAAAAAGTAATGTTGGATGCTCCTAATCATGGAAAAATCTACTAAGATATAAAAAGCTAATAGCCTACCATACCAAATAATGAAACAAGTCAACAAAGGAGGGTAAATGGAAGACAAATTATTGAACTTGAAGGAATATAATCTGATTTATATTTGAGATATAACTTTGCTTGACTAATTAGAAAAGTGAGTGAAACGAAATGACTAGTTAGAAGATGTTTAACTTGATTTGGTTGAGGTTTTCTTTTGAAATGCATCTAGTTATAGTTAGTGAAGTTATTTTTGACTATAGTTGGAAGCATTAAATTCTGGAAGTTATTCTAGAATCATTTTCATAAAACACCAAATAGTGAAATGAGAACAAAACTGAATCAATGAGTTAAGTAATGATAGTTACACTCTCATAAATCCTAGTGGCTAGTTACATATTCTCTTTACTATCAATACTTTGTCATTTTCGTTTTGCTACTGATCAGTTACTAGTTTGCTATTAGTTTGCTGCTGTTTTAAGTTTCTATTATTGTTTCTACTATTTCTGCCAACAAAACCCCTCCTTCCCCTAGTTTATGTGCTTTTAATTAGTGTTTGGGTGTTTAGAACAACTAATTAGTGATTAGAAGTGACGCTCCTTGAATGAATACAACCTGGGGACCACTAAATCTCAAAATTGCCACGAATTCAATTCTAAGCGATTCAGCATCGTAGTGGTGTGAACCACATGGACAAGATCGGATGACTGGACATTGACTGGGCATAATTTAATGACATGGATGTTAACTAGAATGGGCCCATACCTCATAGATTTTGTATGCAATTAATTTATAACTAGAAGTCCAATTTTGTCAACATATAAAGATTATTTTCATTGGTCAACAAAGGAGGTTAGAAAAAGTAATGTTGGATGCTCCTAATCATGGAAAAATCTACTAAGATATAAAAAGCTAATAGCTTACCATACCAAATAATGAAACAAGTCAACAAAGGAGGGTAAATGGAAGACAAATTATTGAACTTGAAGGAACATAATCTGATTTATATTTGAGATATAACTTTGCTTGACTGATTAGAAAAGTGAGTGAAATGAAATGACTAGTTAGAAGATGTTTAACTTGATTTGGTTGAGGTTTTCTTTTGAAATGCATCTAGTTATAGTTAGTGAAGTTATTCTTGACTATAGTTAGAAGCATTAAATTCTAGAAGTTATTCTAGAACCAACAACAACAACAACAACAAAGCCTTATCCCACTAAGTGAGGTCGGCTACATGGATCGCACGACGCCATTGAGCTCTATCAATGACCAACTCTTTAGATATCTCATTTACTAAAAGGTCCCGTTCAATAATTTCTCTAAGTGTCTTTTTTGGTCTTCCTCGACCTTTTTTCATAGGGCTCCAAACCATCTGCTCAACTCTCCTAACTGGCGCTTCCAACGATCTTCTTTGCACATGCCCAAACCATCTTAAACGGTTTTCAACCATTTTTTCCTCAATAGGTGCCACCCCAACTCTACCACGTAAATGATCATTACAAATCCTATCTTTTCTTGTATGACCACACATCCAACGCAACATCCTCATCTCCGCCACTCCAATTTTATGTTCTTGTTGTCCTTTCATTGCCCAACATTCACTCCCATATAAAATCGCTGGTCTTATAGCAGTACTATAAAACTTTCCTTTGAGTTTATCAGGTACTTTCCGATCACAAATAACCCCTGATGCCATTCTCCACTTCAACCACCCAGCTTGTATCCTATGTTCCACATCTTTAATAACTTCACCGTCATCTTGTATAATTGATCCCAAATACCTAAACTTTGACACTTGTGATACGACCTGATCACTAAGCTTAACCTCCAGCTCGTTCCTAGCTTGTCGATTGTTAAACTTACAATGCATATATTCGGTCTTACTTCTGCTCAGACGAAAACTCTTCGATTCCAAAGTAGCTCTCTATAACTCAAGTTTAGAATTAATCTCTTCCCTTGTCTCTGCTATGAGAACAACGTCATCTGCAAAAAGCATGCACTTAGGGAATTCTTCTTGGATGTGTTTCGTCAGAACATCTAAAACCAAGTCAAACAAATAAGGGCTTAAGGATGATCCCTGATGTAGGCCAATTTTAATAGGAAAGTCTCTAGTTTCCCCGCCAGACGTTCTCACACTAGTCGTAGCCCCCTCGTACATATCCTTTATGGCTCTAATATACGCAACCCGTACACCTTTCTGTTCCAAGGCTTTCCACAGCACCTCTCTTGGTACTCGATCATAGGCTTTTTCCAAGTCAATAAATGCTATATGAAGGTCTCTTTGTTCACTCCGATACCTTTCCATCAACCCCCTTAGAAGATATATAGCTTCCATTGTAGACCGTCCTGGCATGAATCCAAATTGATTTTCAGAAATACTCGTCTCGATTCTTAACCTACGTTCAATCACTCTTTCCCATAATTTTAGAGTGTGACTCATAAGCTTTATCCCACGATAGTTTGCGCAGTTCTGAATGTGTCCTTTATTTTTGTAAATAGGTACTAAAGTGCTTCTTCTCCATTCTTCAGGCATTTTCTTAGTCCTTAAAATCTCATTAAAGAGCTTAGTTAGCCAGATAGTACCCTCCTCTCCTAAACACTTCCAAACTTCAATAGGAATACCATCGGGACCAACAGCTTTACCATTATCCATTTTTCAGAAGTTATTCTAGAATCATTTTCATAAAAAACCAAATGGTGAAATGAGAACAAAACTGAATCAGTGAGTTAAGTAATGATAGTTGCACTCCCATAAATCCTAGTGGCTAGTTACATATTCTCCTTACTATCAATACTTTGTCATTTTTATTCTGCTGCTGATCAGTTACTGGTTTGCTATTAGTTTGCTGCTGTTTTAAGTTTCTGTTACTGTTTCTGCTATTTCTACCAACAAAACCCCTCCCCCCAGTTTATGTGCTTTTAATTAGTGTTTGGGTGTTTAGAACAACTAATTAGTGATTAGAAGTGAGGCTCCTTGAATGAATACAACCTGGGGACCACTGTACCATAAAATTGCCACGAATTCCATTCTGGGCGATTTGGCATCATAGTGGTGTGAACCACATGGACAAGATTAGATGACTGGACACTGACTGGGCATACTTTAATGACATGGATGTTAACTAGAAGTGGGCCCATACCTCATAGATTTTATATGCAATTAATTTATAACTAGAAGTCCAATTTTGTCAACATATAAAGATTATTTTCATTGGTTAACAAAGGAGGTTAGAAAAAGTAATGTTGGATGCTCTTAATCATGGGAAAATCTACTAAGATATAAAAAGCTAATAGCCTACCATACCAAATAATGAAAGAAGTCAACAAAGGAGGGTAAATGGAAGACAAATTAGAACATGATTGGTGGCCAAGATTGAGTATCCTATGCCATTAACCTATAAATACCCTTTAAACTTGCATTAAGATGCATCCATTTTTTCCCATTCTTCTTCATTCTTGTAGTTTAGTTCTTTATAGTTTTTCTTTTCTTTAATTTTGTTTTTCCTCCTTCATAGAAGGCTTATATTTCTCTATTTTGTATTTTGTCTCCTTCATGGAAGGCTAATTTTTTACATGTAATCAGTCTTGAAGTGAACTAGTATGCAATCTGAATCTTTTTGTGCAATATATTGTTCTGCTTTCGAAATCTATTTCATCTTTGTTCTATGTTCTTACTCTCTATTCTTATGCTTGAATTTGTTCTGGTATAGCTGAGTTAGGCATAGGGTTCTGTTTTGGAATTTCTATCTTAGATGTAAACTTGCTATTGATACTTGTATGTAATTGTTGGGTGTGTGTAGTAAGTTGGAGCTAAGATGGCATGTCAGTATGTGATTGTGGGGCATGATTAAATTAGGGCTTAATCGAATTATGTTAGGTTATGAATTAGTGGAGATCTACCTGATTGTAATTTTAACATAGTTTAGTTTTGGAAGATTTTCTAAAAATATTAGTTTGAAAGCCTAATGGTGGAATTGAACCAGAAATTTAAATAGGAAAAAAGATTAGGATGATTACACTCCAAGAATCTAACTAATTGATTACATGTCTTATGTGTTATTGTTTTATTTCAGTTTCTGTTCTGTTAAGATTATTATTCTGTTTATGCAATTAAAATTCTAAAACACCCCTTCCTTTTCCCCTTCCCCTTGAAATAAGTAGGTTAATTAGCATAAATTCATGTTTGAACAACTAAATTGGTAATGGAAGCAAAGCTCCATAAGTGAGAACGATATGGGGATCACTATATTGTAACTTTTCCGTAGAACTCAATTCTTGGAGATTCGACAGTCGTAGTGGCATAAACCAGTAGGTAAAAGAGAAGGGATCATATTTGGACTGATGGGAATGTTGTTGTTGTGAGGGGCCAAGAAAGATGCCAGCACAAGACTCAGTATTACAATACCTCCCAAATTTAGGGTCACATGGTTAGGGGTATTATAGAGTTTATGATATTATGTAATTTCTGTAATTAATTATTTGTGTTTTAAATTTTAATTATGAAATTATTCAACTAGTTAGGGTGATATTTTTTGACGTCACGTGGCTATTTATCTAGGCTGTGGAAACTACTAAGGTAAGTGGGACCTACCCTTTTCATTTATAAATTTTCTCCCTCCATTGGCTCTCTCATTCCACGCATACGCAAAGGAGCAAGAAGGAGAAGGTTTTGCCAAGTGCTCTCTCAACTTCATCTTCCCATATCCTTTTTATTTTTTTTATTTCTAGTCATTATTCCGATTCACTTGAGTTGCTAAGGGTAGAGGTAAGCTTCATCTACCTTTTTTTCCTCAATCTTTGGATTTTTCCTTTACCCTAAGTATAGAAAATGGGATTTTGAAGATGATTAGCCGTAAACCTTACTCTCTATCTTTCTCTTTTGCTTACTAGTTTTAGTTGTATAAAACTCACTGAAAGAGGTATGGATAAGAGAATGAGATCTGGAGAGAAATTAAGAATAATGGTAGTAGAATCATTTCTGTGAGCAAGCAGTTGACCGGTTGCCATGGTACCTTATGTCCAAAGTTGGACAGAAGCGTATCGGTCAATTGGTGCATCCTAATCAGTCGACCAATTGTTTTTGGGTAATTTTAACATTTTGGATAGAGACATGCCGGTTTACCAGTAGCTCCTTCTCAGTCGACTGATACACTATGGACAAAAATGAAAACTTGGACAATGGCAAATCGGTCAACTGGTGTAGTGCTAACAATCGACTAGTTGCTCTCTATTACCCAACCCAAGATTTTATGAAAATTTTACTGATCGACCAACGAGTGGTCACCAGTCGACTGGTTGCTCACTGTAGGATGGCCAATCTACTGCTAGAGGGAGGACAATCAACTGATAGCTCCTTATCTATTCCTTTCTAAAAGAAATATTGGATTGGTTCTCATGTGGTTTCAAGGAATTCTACGATTACGTTTTTTGAGTTTCTTCCACGGTAATCTTATTTGGCATCAAGGTTAGTGAGTGACCTTGCTAACCCGGTTTTTAATTGTTCAAGTATAATATAAATCTCATTAACATCATAATTGGGATTAAGTGAATTAAATTCCCTAGTTAGTGTTATTAACTAGATAATGAAATTCCTTGTGTGAATTAAGGAAATCTTGATGAGAATTGTATTTGGGAATTGTGAATTGTTGAAATATGTGTTGTGTTGTGACTATGCATAAATTGCATAGAAATGAGGAACTGTGGTAGGAGCATAGACCCACTACACGAACCAAGTAATAAGCCCTAAGATGGGTAATTCCTTATGCATGAATCACAGGGAACTTAAGACTAGGGGAACGTGGTGGCAGATGCTCTACCATCCTCTATTATCCTTTAATACCATCCTCTAACATCCAAGCAAGGTGAATATAGTGGCAGATGCTCTTAGTCAGAAGTCCATGGGGAATCTAGCTCATATTGCCACAATGAAGAGAGCCTGAATTTGTTGTTCTTAGGAGCACCATGCTCATCCCTTTAGCAATAGTTTTAACTATTGTTAAAACTTTTAGCAACAGTAAAAATCGTTACTAAAGAAAGGAGCAAGGAGGAGGATCAGCAGCAAATCCTCTCTCCAATAAGGAGGTCTTTAGTTTAAGAACTTTATGAATTAGAGGCTAGTGGTGTATACTTCGAGATTATTGAGTCAAGCCTATTCTTGGCCCATATTAAGGCTAAGTCTTCTCTTGTGGAGAGAGTGAAAGTGGCATTAGGGGATAACACTAAGATAGTGCAACTCAAAGAGAAGGTAAGGGAAGATTCAGTATAAGGTTTCTCGGTGGACAGGGTGAAAGTAATGGTTGGAACCCAAGAGGGGGGGTGAATTGGGTTTTATAAATTTTTCACAAGAATTAATTGGAAGTTAAAATGATTTTTTGTAAAAGTACAATGCTTAGGATAATAAATACAATACAGAAAATCAATGTGCTGTCAAGATAAATAATTATAAAGATCAAGGAATTAAAGAATAGATATCAATATGCACAAATTAAAGAGTAAGGGATAGAGAAAGCAAACTCAGAGATTTATACTGGTTCGGCTAATCCAAGCCTACATCCAGTCCTCAAGAGACCACTTGAGTATTTTCACTATAATTGCAAGTTTAATCCGGGTACTTGCAAACCACTACAACCACCAAATTCGATCCGGGTATTTGCGAAACCACAATGGAGAATTTATGAATCCGGGCTCCTCCTCAACCCAAAGCAAGTTCTTCCAACACCGGTACTTGCGAACCTCAACTCAGAATAATATATGTGTTGATCAAAATCAATAATACAAAGAAACTCTCTCTAAAGAGTAGATGAAAACAAATGAAGCTCTAATAACTCTAATGATAGAGAATATGCAAGATTTGGCTCAAGAATGCTTTCCTTTCTCTCAAAGATGATAGAAGAAGTTAATATCACATTGTAGGACTTTGTTCTTACTCAAAATCGTGTATCTAAGGTCATATATATAAGATTTTACAAAACTAGCCGTTATATAGCCGTTACAGCACTTATAGTGCAGTCCAGATTTTGAGCTTTCTTTAAAAATTCATAACTCCCTCATTTGAACTCTGTTTTAAACAAATAATATACCGTTGGAAAGCTCTTGGAGTCTAGTTTCAAATGAGTCAAGTTTTACTCAAAAATTATTTTTCTTTTAAAAGATATAATCAAAATACTGACTATAGGTCAGAACAGAATAATCAACTTTCAGTTTTTCAAACTATATTTTAAATAGTCATATATTTCTCATTTGGACTCCGTTTTCAATAAATAATATACCTTTGGAAAGATCTTTGAGTCTACTATCAAATGAGATTAAGATACTTGAAAAAATGATTTTTCGTTTATAAGATATGATATAAAGAGGACCAAAGGTCAAAAACTAACTTTTGTAAAATTTCATATCTCACTATCTTTTTGTTCAAAATAATTGAGCCAATGTATGCAAATCTAAATCATTGAGTTGCACAAGTATACTAGCCTATATAAAATATACCTAATGTAAACACATAGGCTATCTTGATGCATCCAAGCTTCCAAGACTTCAAATCTTCTAATTCTTCATTTCTTGGAACTTCATCCTTACATGTTGTTTTCCTTGAGTGAAGCATGATATTGCTTTTCCTTGTTCTTCAATACAATGCTCACTCTTCTTATTTTGAACCAACCTATAAAATATATCTTACTTGCAAACCCAATGGTTAGTTTAATAGCATGATTCAATATATGCAACATACATATTAAATAACATAATCATGCTTAAGTACTTGTAGCATATATATGATAATTAATCTTTATATATATCAATGCTACTATTCAAATACATTTGTCATCATCAAAACTTATGGCATATAGCCTTAGGGTCAACACAGGGCTGTACTACGGTTCAATAGAAGGCTTTATGTTCTGAATGTCGACCAATTAAAGGGGGAGATTATAACGAAAGCTCATGGCTCGACATACATCATTCACCCCTATGCCACCAAGATGTATAGGGATCTGAAGTAAGTCAATTGGCGAGAGGGAATGAAGTAAGACGTGACTAACTTTGTGGCTTAATGCTTGACATGCCAACAAGTTAAAGCCGAACATCAGAGACCACTAAGTCTGATGCAAGGCTTGAGGTTCCCAAGTATAAGTGGGAACATATTACAATGGATTTCATGGTGAGGATGCCTTGATCACTAAAGGGGTACGTGTTTATCTAGGTCATTATGGATCAACTCACTAAGTAGACACACTTCCTTCCTGTTCACACAACCTATAGTGTGGTAAGACTCACTTAGTTGTCTATGAAGGAGATTGTGAAGCTCCACGGTGTACTAGTGTCTATCATATTAGACTAGAGACCTTAGTTCACTTCCTGGTTCTAGAGGACCTTTCAAGAGGCATTAGGCACTAGAGTGGACTTAAGCACAGCTTTCTACCCTCAGATGGATGGTCAATCTAATAGGACTATTCAGACCTTGGAGGATATACTGAAAGCATGCATTCTAGACTTCAGTGCTGGTTGGAAAGACCATTTGTTGCTTATTGAGTTCACCTACAATAACAGCTACCAAGCTAGTATCGAGATAGTGCCTTTCGAGGCTTTGTATAGGAAATAGCACCGATATCTGATCAGTTGGTTTGAACTTGGTAAAGCTAAGGTCATGGGACCCGATATGGTATAATCAGGGAGACATTGTGTACTACTCAGAGTAGGCAAAAGTCCTTTACAGACAATAGGCGGCTTGAATTGGAGTTTTTTATAAGAGACATACTTTTCCAACAAATCTCATTGATGAAGAGAGTGATGAGATTCAGGAAGAAAAAAAAGCTCAATCTGAGGTACATTGATCTTTATAAGGTTGTGGAGAGCATGGGTAGTGTGGCATACCGCCTAGCCTTACCTTTGGATTTGAAGGGATTGCACCCGGTTTCCACATGTTGATGCTACAGAAGTATCTCCCTAACCTCTCTTATGTTATCAAACCACAGGAGGTGTAGTTTAATGAGATGCTTGGTCCGCACTACTACGACTGTTGAATTGCCCAAAATTGAATTCATAACAATTTACAGTGTAGTGATTGTCTCAGGTGGTATTCTCTCATAGAACCTTGTTTCTAATTGCCTAATTAGTTGTTTTAGCACTAACTACACTAATTAAAATGGGGGTGATTGCATAATTAAAGGCTTGCTACATAAACTAAATAAAACATAAACTACATGAACAAAAACATAACAAAAATGAAATTAAACTAACACAGAAATGTAATCAGCCATGAAATCCCTGGATTTGTATTCATCATTATCCTTCTCTAATTTATGTTGGTTTAATTCTACTAATTGGTTGTCAACTAATATTTCCAAGAAACCTCCCAGAACTAGACTACAACTTAATGAAAGTTAGGAAGACCTTCACTAACATTTAATCTAGAAGTAATCTAACTAAGCCCTAACCAATTCCATGCACAGCAACCGCATACTAACATGCCATTTCTATTCTAGCTCCTTACACATACACAGCAACCACATTCATGCATCTATAGCAAGTTTATTCCTCAAATAACACATTAAGAACATATTCATGCTCAAATAATTTATACCATAACATAAATGAACACAAAACAGAGAGGCAAAGTACAAAACATAAATGAAATAGAGATTGGAGCTAGAAAACTTATATATATTAAGCAAGGATTCAAAATACAAGCTCTAGTTCATCCATGGACTAATTATAGAACACTTTTAACCTTCCATGGAGACCAAAATACATCAAAACATAAAAGAAAATGGGGGGTAAACCTATGAAATTACAAGAGAAATAGAAGAAGAAAATGTTCTTCAACAACTCAAAAATGCTTTCTGAACTGTATATATTTTTATTGCAGGAGAGAGGACAAAATTGTAATTTTTCTTTGACTTTATGTGCTATCCCTTTCTCTATTTTCTGCTGGATAGATTGCATGCATGCTGCTACTGTCTTCTACAACTGTTTGCTGTGCAAAAATGCAAAAAAGTTGAATGCATGTTGTTTTGGTTGCTTTATGTAAAACAGTAGGTCCCACTACCTCAGTCAACATGTAGGTGGCAAAAGATGTCCATGAAAGCTGCCACATCATCAACCATGTCCATGTCAATGAATGTTCTCTAATTACATTAATTTTGTAAAGTAAAGACATGGATTAAATTGGGTCTTATCATTTAAGCTCATAGGTGGCAAAAGATGTCCATGTAAGTTGCCACATCATCAACCACGTCCATGTAAGTGAATGCTCTACAATTAAATAAATTTTGCAAAGTAAATGGATTAGATTGGGTCTTATCATTTAAACTCATAAAAAAAGTGAAATTAAAACATATTATTTCTATAATTATTTTGGACCCAATAATACCAAAATATGATACAATTAGAGAGTTTACAAGACTTAAGATGCAAAGAGGACTAAGATAGGGACTAAATTGTATATAAAAATGTCCGATTAAACTCTTGCCTATGAAGAGGTACTGGTAGCCATTCTCGATAGGCAGGTCAAGAAGCTTCACACCAAGGAAATTCCCTCTGTTAAAGTTCTGTAAAGGAAGCCACGTGAGAAGCAGAGGTTGAGATGTGGACGAACTATCCACACCTATTTAAGTCTTGAGCTAAGTTTTAAATTCAAGGAACTGAGTTCTTTTAAAGGGGAGAATGTAATACCCACCAAATTTGGGGTCACGTTATTAGGGGTATTATAGAGTTTATGGTATTATGTAATTTCCATAATTAATTATTTGTGTGTTTTAAATTTTAATTACAGAATTATACAACTGGCTAGGCTGATATTTTTCAACGTCACGTGGCTATTTATCTTGGCTATGGAAACTATTGGGTAAATGGGACCTACCCTTTTTCATTTATATGTTTTCGCCTTCCATTGGCTCTCTCATTCCACACATACACAGAGAAGTAAGAAGGAGAAGGTTTTGCCAAGTGCTCTCTCAAATTCATCTTTCCATATCCTTTTTCTTTTGGCGATCTTTTGATTTTTGGCCATCATTCTGGTTCACTGGAGTTCAGATTCATCTTCCTCTTCTTCCTCCATCTTCGAATTTTTCCTTTGCCCTAGTAAGTATAGAAAATGGGATTTTAGGGATGATTGGCCATAAACCTTGCTCTCCCTGTCTTTCTCCTTGGTTTGCTTGTTGGTTTTAGTTGTATAAAACTCACTAAGAGATGTATAGATGAGAGAATAAGGTCTAGAAAGAAATTGAGAAAGATAGTAGCATAATCATTTCTGCAAGCAAGTGGTCGACCATCATGTTTAATGTAGTCAACTAGTTGCCACGGTGCCTTATGTCTAATGTTGGATAGAAGTGCACTGGTTGACTGGTGCATCCTAATAGGTCAACTAGTCGTTTATGGGTAATTTTAACATTTTGGACAGAGACACACTAGTCGATTGGTAGCTCCTAATCAATTGACTGGTACACTCTAAACAAAAATGGCAACTTGGATAGTAGCGAATCGTTCGACTAGTGTGGTGGTAACAGTCAATCGATTGCTCTCTGTTACTGCACATAAGATTTCTTGAAAATTTCACTGATCAATCAATGAATGGTCACCGGTCAACCGATTGACTGATAGCCCCTTATTTGGATTGGAACGCCAAGTGGCTCTAGATTCAGGGTTTTCGCTATAGCCGAACACGAGGGAAGGATCATTTATACCGAAAAAGAAATGTTGGATTGATTTTTAGGTGGTTTCAAGGAAATCTATGATTGCGTTTCTCAGGTTTCTTCCATGATAATCCTAATTGGCATTAAGGTGAGTGAGTGACCTTGCTAACTAGGTTTTAATTGTTCAAGTACAATATAAACCTCATTCACATCATAATTGGGATTAAGTGAATTAAATTCCCTAGTTAGTGTTATTAACTAGATAATGGAATTCCTTGTGTGAATTGGGGAAATCTTGATGAGAATTGTATTTGGGAATTGTGAATTGTTGAAATATGTGTTGTGTTGTGATTATACATAATTGCATGGGAAAGAGGAACTGTGGTGGGATCGTAGACCCACAACACGAACCGGGTAGTAAGTCCTAGGATGGGTAGATCCTTGTGGATGAACCCTGGGAATTTATGACCAACGTAGACCCTTAGCACATTTTCATTGAGTTATGACTCATAGGATGATGGCACAGTGTTGTTGCATGATACACTTTGTGTGTGTGTATTTCTTTATGTCTCTTCATGGTTACCATATTATTTCTGATTGTGATTGTGATCATGGAATTTGTACTTGTGCCATATATTAATTGATTGCACAGTCATTTGCTTACTGAGTTTTGATGAACTCACACCTTCTGTGGTTATCATTTTTCAGATACGGTGGTTGAGGAAGAGGAGTACCTGCTGAAGGATTAGTTACCCTTGGAGAAATACTCCACCTTTGATTGATGGGTTTATGGAACCAATTTTTATAATAGTTTAAGGAATGCTCTATAGTCCTGTAGGCCACCTAGGCTCAGATGTATTTAGGGAATTATTGTTGTCTCAACTGATTCACTATTGTACTCTGTTATTTATATTTCCCATTATGGAACATGGAAAATGATATAGATGTTTTAAACTTATATGAATGTATATGTAAATCTCTTTTCTTGGAAAATTTATGATTTGCATAGTTGTGGATATTATAACTATTTTAGTGAATTTATAGGGTACCACAGAGGTACACCCCAGTGTTTATGGTTTATACATGTGCCTAATTTCCAAGGTGTGACAAGTATTGTCCTGCAATTGATAACATCGATATGTGCTATGAGTGGCCAAAGAGCAAATGCCACAAACTAAAGGAGGAAATGGTGGTGTTTTATGTCTTTGAGTGAGTGTTATTTGCGTCACCATGGATACTAACTCCTCTATCTGGTTTTTTGTTCTTTGTTGGTTAATGGGAATCCTAATCTCATTGACACTACCGGTTGAGTAAGCACTCATCCTAGTTCTTAATTGCTGAGCATTTTACGCCATCTTGGCAAGCAAATCTCTAGCTGCAGCTGGGGTCTTATCTACAAGTGCCCACCAGAAGCTACATCCACTATACACTTATCCATAGGTTTATAAAAATATTGTATAAGGAGTTGGTCACTAATCTGATGATGGGCATAACTAGCACACAATTTCTTGAACCTCTCCCAAAACTCATGCAAGTTCTCACCTTCTAACTGCCTAATACTACAAATCTCCTTCCTAATGGCAGTCGTCCTTGAAGCTGGAAAGAATTTCTCCAAAAATATTCTCTTTAGTTCTTCCCAATTTGTAATGGTTGCAAGGGGTAGGTAATACTTGGCTACACCATCCAAGGAAAATGGGAAAGCCCTTAATTTTATTTGTTCTTCCTTTACCCCTTAAGGCGTCATAGTGGAGCAAACTACATGGAATTCCTTAATATTCTTATGAGGGTCCTTTCCAACTAAACCATGGAACTTAGGAATGAGGTAGATTAATAGGAAGGAGGTGGATTAAGCCATATTTTAGCTTAAAGATGGCATCCCAAATCAGGATAGTCTATGCATAGAGGCTGATAATGGACAAATCGGGCAGCTAATTCCTTAATGGTTCTTTCATCTCTATTAGCAGCTTTATTCTCAGCTTGATTATTCATCCTATTGTTAGCTCTAATGTTATCCTGATTATTCATCTCTATGTTCTTAGCTAATTGAAAGCCACTCAAACCAACCACAAATTTAGATTCACTATTAGACTTTGAATCTATCTCTACACTCTCTACAGCTACACTAATGAAATCAGATAAAAGCTCACTAACCGTACATCTCCTAAGGCTATTACTCCTCACTAGCCTATGGAAGGTCCTATCAATCTCATGATCAAAAGTAGCTAAATCCACTTGAGGAGACCTTCTCATAAACTAGAGAGAAACAGCTTCACAACACAAGAAAATGACTATATAATAACAAAAACACAATTTAACAACACTTGTGCTACTATAACAGTGAATTATGTGCTAGCCTATGGAAACCCAATTTTTCAACTATCTTAGAAAATTAAAATTTCTTTTTGGAAAAAATCCTCCACACATTAGAGGCATAAAATTCACAAGCAAAACTAAAAAAAATAAGATATTAAAAATAAAACAAAAAATCACAATAAATTGGAAATGAAAAAAAAGATTGTAAGATGGAAAAAAAATGGTCTAAACATTGGAATTTGGCCAAGATAGGCTGACGCTCCCAAGCAATTTCTCAAAAGGCCCAAATTTAGTAGATTACCAGTTTTCAAGTCAATCGAAGTTAGTTTGCCCAAAATAAATAGTAACCGGCAAACTCGAAAACACTAAAAAACTGATAATTTGTAAACCACTTCAAATAACACCAAACAATTTGAAATCAGACAAAAACACAATTGAATGACTAATCTAGCAACTTAAAAGCAAAATGACACCTCAGCAACAATGCCAAAATTTTGGTTCATGCTACTACAAATGCCAAATCGCCCAGAATTGAGTTCTATGATAAACTTGCAGTATAGTGATCTCTAGGTCATTCTCACTCACAGAGCCTCACTTCTATTTACCTAATTGGTTAGTCGACACTAATTAACACTAATTAAAACCTACTTTCACTTATCAACTACCATGGGGGGAGGGGTATGTTACAGAATTAAAATTGCATAAATATAACAGAACAATAGAGAATTAAAACAGTGCATCAACACAAACACATATACATAACATAATCACGTCACCGTTCACTTAGCTTCCTAGAATTGTAATCTTCATCATTCTTTCTCTAATTTAATTTCTTATTAAATTCTACCATTTAGTTTTTTTAATTCTAAAATTTCCAAAATACCTTCTAGAAGTGAGCTAAACCTAATTACAGAAAAGGGAAAGCTCCACTAAATATAATTAGAAATAACTCCATGAAGACCTAACCAAAACATGCCCTACAACCATATACTGACATGCCAATTCATTTCACCCATTATTTCAACCAGATACAACAAGATTATACCTTATATTTAACATTAAAAGAAAAAATACACTCATGCTACTCTAACCAGAAGCTAACATAAGCATAAAAAGGAGAAGAAAATACATAAATGAAAATGGAATAGAGTTAAATCAGAAAACTTATCTGTATTGAAGAATTCTAATTACATCTTTTAGTCAACTATGTGAATGATTACATAAGGGTTTTAGCCCTCCACAGGGACTAAAACGAAACACAAAAGGAAAGAACAGAACATGAAACCATAGCTACAAATATGCAGGGAAAATAAAGGAAGAGAAGAGTCTTCAACCATCAAAATGTGTGTTTTGATGTGTTTTTGTATTCTACCCAAGGAAGAAAACAAAAATGCATTCTAGTTATCCTTTGGATGTGTCTTTTTGCAATCTGAATCTGTAGCAAATGTGGAAGCATAGGGCAACAGGCCAACAGCAAATGCATGGAAATAGAAGTGCAAAAAACTCGTTTTTCTGGTCTCCAACCTGGCTTGGGATGTTGCACATTTTGGAAAAACTTGAATTGCATAAACTTTACATTTTCATATTGATTTTTAGACTAGTGGACCCCACTACCTCAGTTAGCATCCTAGGTGGCAAAAGAGATCCATATAAGCAGCCACATCAATATTTCACGTCTACGTCAGCATATGCTCTCTAATTAAATTAATTCTGCAAAATAAAAACATAGATTAATTGGGTCTTATCATGTTAAGTCCTAAAAATATGAAATTAAAACATATTAATCTCATAACTAATTTAGACCTAACAAATTCCAAAATATGATATAATTAGAGAGTTTGAAAGATTTAAGATGCAAAAAAGACTAAATTATAGACTATAATGGGCATAAAAATGCCTGATATCAAGAGGCCATCCTCGCTTATATATACCCTTATTTTTATCTTACCACAACACATGCATCTTTAGCTTTCTTATATATTTTTTAAAAAAATTAATATGATTAGTTTTAAAAAATTTTCAAATCAAGAAACATTGATATAAACTAAATTTGGAAATGCCAAATTCCTAAGAACATATCAAAATTTTTTTAATAATATGTATGATAGGATCCCCTTAAGGGTCCTTGAGAGAAGTTCCCTCAAAGATCAAATCTAGACCGTTGGATAAGATCATCTAACAGTTCAAATTAATTTTACGTTTTTCTTCTTTTTAAAAAAAAATTGTATGATTAGTTTTTAAAAAATGAAAAAAAAATAATCTGGACCATATTAGCAATTTTTAAAAATTAATCATGCAATTTATTTAAAAAAGGAAGAAAAGCATAAAATTAATCTGAATCATTAGATGAACTAATCTAACGGTCTAGATTTGGTCCTTGAAGGAAATCCAAAAATATTATACATCACCAAAAATATGTTTATTCAGAATTATATTCTCAAAAATATAAGAATTCGTGAATTAATCAAGCGTTTCGTTACTGATTAACTTACAATTACATCATAAATTATTCAAAGCACAATAATAGAAAACATTGACTTGTTTAAAAAGTATAACATAATAAATTTTTAAAAAAAAGATTAAAACAATATATATTATATATAATATTGAACCCTTTTCTTCGCGAAAGTATAATATCGAAACTAGAAATATAATTATATCAAGTAAATTTTAGGGTGTAAATTTGTATTTTTGTGTATAGCTAGATATATGAAAATGTTACAAATAATGTCACGGTGCAACTAATTACTCTTGAGATGCTTGTAACTTCCTTTCAAAATGCTAGATATAAATGTAACAAAAAATGAAAAGTGCTAGTAACAAGAAAAAGGATAACTAATTTCATCTTGGGTTTTTTTCCCCCTTCTTTTAAACCCCCAATATTTATAAAGTGACTGAACTATAATTAATTTGGTTCGAACGAGGTGATTGGATCATATGTATGAAGTTTTTTCAATATTAATTTTTTATTTACAAGATTCAAACTCGAAATCTTAATTAAAAAAAACGTTTGCCAAACAATTGGATCAATCAACGTTGGTAAGTTCTCGGGTTTTTAAGAAGTCGATACATAGCTAATTATTAAAGCACATTAAGGAATTAATACCAATATTTTAAAAATACATTACCAACATGCTAAGAAGATTAATTAATATAAACAACACTTCATATGGAATTTTCTTTAAGAGAGTTGGTCCAATTGCTTCATCTTCAAGATACATATATAGTCCAATATATTTAGCCTACTTATTCATTCACCGGTGCATATAAATAAAAATTGTACCATAAAATTAGTCATAAAATACAATTGCGACTTTTGTTATCGATTAAAATTGAATATTCGAGCTACTGTACTCGATGTAATGGTGGTGGTTCTTAATCTGGAATAAAGATAAATATCAATTGATTGAACTGATTAACTAAAGTTGATATGGTAGTTTATAAGTTCAATGACGGTGTCATGTATCCAATAACAAAAATACGAAAATCCTAGGTTGTTGCAATCTTCAGGATAAAGATTAATATTAATAACTCCATTTATGTTTTTTTTTAGAACCACCAATACCCGAAAATGTATTATATTGCAATTAATTTGGCTTAAGTTGTGTCAAACTATAAATGAGTAAATCTTTTCTAACGTTAGTTTTCTAAAAACTTAAATTTAAAATCTTATTTTAAGAGAATAAATATCAAACTATTTATATTTAAAACTTTATTTTAAGAGAATAAATATCAAACTATTTAAATCAATCAGATCACTTAGAGTTATTTTACATGAAAACTTAGACGGACAAAGGAACAATATAAATAGAGCCAACCCAAAAGTTTTCAGTTGTATCCTTTGGATTTAGCTGTGTCATTTGATATTCAATATTCATGCAGAACCTACTACCACTAAGTGCCACGCAGATAGAGATAAACAAGAAATATTTCTTTCTAATTCTTTATATCAGCTAGCCCCAGAACTATCTACACTTGGAATTAGGAATATCGTCTATCTAAAGATTTTGAAGCACATGGTTCCAATGGCCTTTAAATTGCATTAATTATATCTTTGCACTTAGATAATTTAATTAAGAGGGGGAAGGAGAAATGTCTTAATATATAATTAGGTGCAAAATTATATATCTCTTTTTGGTTAATTAAGACAAACATGTGAATACTCTATGTAGAGAATTGAAAAACCAGTCGATTACCTCAATCAGGGGGTTGTTTGTTTCCAAAGAAAATGATTTCATATCAAAACGTCTTGGTTTGAATTTGAATACATCAAGTTACACATGTATGCAAAGAAACCAGCTGATGAGCTCCTCTCTCATTTTCTCGAGAGACAGAAAATAATTAATTCATATAAATATATAATTATTTTATTCCATCTTAAAGTTCGAGATCATCTATGTGATCCAATTCCCACTTGGAAACAAAGTGAACATATAAGAGATAATCATCATCGATCATAAGGTATAAAAAAATTACATCTTTTTAAATAAATTACTGATTTAGTCCTTGAAATATCACAATTTTCGTATAATTCGATTCTTGAAATATCAAGTATTTCAATTTAGCTTTTAAAAGATATACATATGTTTAATTTAGTCTTTTTCATCGTTAAATCACAAAATATATTATTGCAAAAAATTTCAAAATTTTCTTTACTAAAAATCACTTTAGTAAAAAAGAGACACTAAATTGAAATAGACACAATTCTCAAGGGACTAAATTGAAATGCTTGATGTTTCGAGAACTAAATTAAGATAACTATAATATTTTGAGTACCAAATGAATAATTCACTCTTTTTTGTTCCTTAAATTTGGGGTATTTCATATTTAATTTCAAGAATCTTATAAAAAAAAGTCAGATGATTAATTTTAAATTTTTTTCCTATAAAGAAAAGGAAAAGCAAAAGAGCTTGTTGGATTTTGTTTCACATAATTTTGCATTCCTTTTATAAAGAGACCAACAGAATAATAAAGCGAAGCAAATAACAGCATTATAAAATTACAAGATTCAAAGTTTGCAATGCCCACCTTAATTTCTCTCTTGCCTCCTCCTGCAAAGTGACAATCTCGGATCAACAATTTACTAATTACACTTTAATGGCATTAAACAAATTGAAGATGCCTACTTTTTTTAGCTCATCAAATCTATTGCAGTAGTGATGGAATCAATGCTAACTGCTTTCAAGAGGGAGGAAAAGGTACTAGCTACAAGTTAGCTATATATAATATATAGTTATTAATAAATTAAATAGTTATCACATAAAGCCATTACATATTATACTATGAGAAATACTATCAATGTAAAGTGTAGATCTTTGTTGATTCACATTGACCAACTAAAGAGATTTAAGATGGTATTTAAATTGTAAGGCACTCCCACTAATATATTTTGGGTTGAGTTCTTTTTAGGACTCAAGTCATCAACCAATATTAAGGATCTATTATAGTTCGTGTAAGTGGTGACGACATCAATATTACAGTGTTTGTTGCTATGTCATATACCAAAAAAAAAAAACATTGGCAAATGATATTAGTTTAAGATATTTAATCTATAGAGAAAAAAAATTTATAAATTCAAGCTAGCAAGTTGTAAGATTCTGTTTTAGAACTAATTTAAAATTTTTAGTTATAAATCTAAGTCTCACCTTTTCTTGTATTTTTGCCAGCAAACTTTTTCTACAGCTATAATATATTTCCATCTAAATGTGAACCAAAAGATTAGAAAAAGTTATTGTAGTTGCTTAGAAAAAGTTATTTTCATACCCAAAAAAATTAGCAAATGATGATAGTTGATATTAATCCGTTATACATAATACCAAAAAAAAAATGTTATAATTTCGAGCTATAGTAAGTTGAAAAATTTTGTTCGAGCTAGCTAGAAACTTTTTTAAAGAAGGAGATAATTGCTTGGAGAAGGTTATTTTCATAGCTAAACTAATGTTTTATTATAGTGGATGAATCTGAATGAGACCTAATTATATACAGATGAAGCATACAAAATATAACCACCCTAGTTCGTGAGGCCACCCATTTATTTCTGAATGAGACCATCTGTTTTTGTAGCTGGTATAGTGCCTAACATAAATTAAGTAACAAAAACAAAAAAGAAATTAAAAGGAAAGCATTGCTTCACATTTGAACCTGTAATTAATAAAATTATAGTTTCACATGATTCATGACTATAGAAAATTTAAATATTAATTAATGGAGATTAGGCGGATTTCATTTAGGTTTGTTCATATCATTTGGCACTTTTTTCTTTTATATAAAGATATCAATGTAGAATAAAGTGAAGCAACAATCTGAAACCCAAGCTTTAAAAGGCTAGCTTTCCTTTTTATTTTTCCTCCTTTGGCCCCCTGTGTTTATAATGAAAAGTCAAAAGAATCTCAAATTTACAGCTTTCATTAGCAAAGGAATACATATTAGAGTGATAATTTATGTCAACCAATGATTGCAATTAATTACAGGAAAGGAAAGCATAGTGACAAATTGGTTTCTAGAATGTGTGTTGTGTGAAAGAATCAATTAAAAAGACCACATCACATCATATTTTACAAATTTTTTATTCAAATGATTAATTAAAATAATTTAATTCATTGATATTTTAATTTTTTAAAATAATAAATAATATAATGATTAATTTCTTCAATTTTTTTTCAAATTTAAAGCTTAAAAAAATTGAAAAGTGAATAATTTTAATAATTATTAAATTAATGACCAATTATTATTCTCCTCCTTATAAAATCTTTCAGATAAAATATGTCTAATCAAATCAAATATATAATTTTCTACAAAAAATTCTCAATTTACACATACCTTTTAGAGTCTCTTGACTGGTTGACAGTTAATTACATTATAACATATCTTTTTTTGTACGTAAAAAAGCTTTAATTATTTTATTGATATTTTATAGTTTCTCTGATGTTGACCATGTTGATGGATGTCTTGTTTTAAACTAGTAATTAAAAGCAGGGTGTCAAAACCATCTTTTCTATCAAACAGGTTTATAAATGGCCTTTCAACAGGAAAGGTATAGATTCTTCGTGTCAACATATAGCCATATACAGCAAAGTAATGGAAACATTTACAATTAAATCAAATTGGGTGGCCCCTTAAGTCTTGAGAAATAATCAAGTTTTTCTAATTCCCATGCATATAATGCTAAAATTATTTAATGAATTATTGGAGGATATGATGATTTCAATCTTGAATTCGTATGAAAATATAGGGGTGTCCTACATTCCAATATTTTCTTCTATGTGAAGAATAATTAGTACTATGTATAATATATGTATCATCAATATTCATACTTAAATGATTTGAAATTGATTCAAAATAGGCTTTTATTAATGTGAAAGAAAATATGCATGCGCTACATTCGCATACTGCTTGTCTTCTCTGTAAAGAAGGGTCCATATATAGTATAACTTTACTATCATATACTATCTTGAATGATTTGAAATTCGTACGACATTATGTTAAACTATCTGATTAATCAATTTAAATATAGTGATGAGCGATGACATATAGTTAGATGCACGAAACCAATATGTTTATGAGGAATAGATATCAAGAGTGATTAAAGAGTATAAAAGATTAGAAATTTTAAATGATTATATTAATAATTTTAGTCTTTAAAATATACATCAATTGACTATTTAATTCTTAAAAGTTCAATTCTAATTCACTTGATACATAAATATATAATTTACTTCTATAAAGGACTAACCTGTACGTACTGATTACTGAATATGTATATATAGAAATTAATTTGTCAGAATTAAATGTCAAAAATTTAACAATATAAGATGTATATTTTAGGGACCAATTGGTATATTTACTCTTTTAAATTTATTGGTTTTGATGACATTTTTGTAGTGGAGTTTTAAGCAATATTTGGTGTGAATATATTTCTAGTAGTTCTTAATTTTAGTATAATGAAGAATTGAGATTAAAATTACAAATATTTTGATAAATAATATTGACTTTTAGCGTCCAATATATATTCAACCATCATAAGAATGCTCGAATATATTAAAAATTTATCATTTAGGTCCTTCAATGTTATATTATGTGAATTTAATAAATAATATTAAACCTAATTAATTACATGAGCTACATATTAGAAAATAATCTAACATTTAGCTTCCTCTTAAACTCATTTTTTGGTATTCATTCTTAATTATTATGCTGAGAATTAGGTAATTAAAAACTTTATAAGGTCAAAAGGTAATATACTCCTTTTATTCTAATTTCAAATTTAAATAAAAGCAGTAATAAAATAAAACGACTCTTATTCAAAAAAGTTGTCATTTACTGTTTTCCCTCCTAATCATTAAGGAGATCTAAAATAAAGAAATTTAGAGGAAAGAACATGAATTTGACTACGCTGAAGAAAAACATAGATCCAGGTATGTTTAAGTTTTTGTTTGTGTGAATCATGAAAGTCAAGATCTTTAATAAATTGGGATTTTTGACTTACACTAACTGCCTATCTCTCTATTATAGTTACCCCATTTTCTCATTAATTTGCAGTTAAGATAATTCAAAGAATGAAATAAATACGTATAACAAAATAGTTGTGACATATGTCATGAGACTCATAGACATACTCAAAATGAATTGTTGCAAATTAATGTTTTAAAGGTAGATAGAGTAGTATTTATGAATTTCTATTTTCTACCCTAAAATGATAGCTCTTTCATTGGCTGAACATAGACAAATAAGATAATACTTAGGTTTTGAGGTACAGTTACTTAATAGGTTAATATGTTGAAATTGCTTCTCTTTATACTCTAAGCCATTGACTGGTATCAAGGCATTTTACTATGTCAAAAATCATCTTAATTTAAAAGTATAATCATCTTGGCAGTTGTAGATTGCCATATTTGATTGCAAGGGGGCATTTTAAAAAAAAATTAAGATGTTTGAATCCAAATATACATTCGAATATTAAGATATTGTCTTAAATTTAAATAATAAATGATTAAAACTATTTTTTAAAATCTCAATACATAGAAATTGTTTTTTAGTTAAAAAAATTAATAATTAAACAAATATTATGAAAAAATGATGAAATCAAAATTAAAAAATAGAATTATATATTGAATGAAAAAATTTAAAATTTAACAAATAGACTTGAGATATATTCAGATCTATTTAAACTTAAAAATAAAACATAGTTAATGATTTGAAGTTTAAATGAATCAAATTCAGACTTGGTTAAATAAAAACAAATGAAGCCTAAGTCCATCATACATGTTGCTGAAACCTACAAGAATGAGGTTTGTAAGGATCGAACTATATATTAACCACTGCATCATAAAAATAAGCTCTGATCATTTAAACTAAAATATTTAATTGTTATGCAAATGCTCCTAAATAATTTTATTATAATCTCCTAATTATTATACACTGTAATCATGGTCGTATCGCTTGACATAATTACTTAGAGATTAAAGAAAAGTAAAAATACGCTGATTTGGATAGTCGTTGTCTAGATACGATCAAAGATAAAGCTATAAATTACAAATTAATGTCGATTTTAGTTGTTTGTCCTAAATTATTGATTGAATTTTTGGGAATTCAATTGCCCATATTTGGAAGTTACAATATATATGTACAAGTGAATGGTTAGTTTATTGTACCACTGTTTTTATAATTTTCACGTGGATTCAAAGGTTCATATTTGGTATCATATTCTACAAGGGTGTTTTTTGTTTCAGTCTTCGTTCACCTAATTCAAAAAGTTTGCTTAACTTTTCTAACAACATTATATAAGAATAAAGAATGCACAAAGAAATATAAACTCAATATAGAACACTTTAATACTGCATACCAATCAAGCAAACGTGATATAATCAAGTATTAATTTGTAGGTTTAATTTTCTAACATTATAAAAAGCTATTAATCAGTACTTAATTTAGAAACCCAACAGCCTAAAACTCAGGTTTATATATATGATGAGATGTATCATAGAGGAGTGATATTTAATGTGAGAAATAAGAGGAGAAAATAATCATCGTTATATTAGATCACAAATTAATAGTTTAAATTGATGCATAAATTATTAATGCAAATTAAACTCAAGAAGAATATTATTAAGAATTCAGGGTTTCTTTGATTTTTTTATTAATGGATTTTGTATATCAATCTAATTAAACTATTGACTTTGTGAATTGATGATTATTTTATTATCTCATTTCTCACATTAAATTACTCTCATCACTTGTATGTATATAGGTAAATTACTCTAACATCCCTTGAGGTTTGGTTAAATCACAATCACCCATTTGCAAATATTACACTTAACTCTCTAACTTATTTTTCGTCATTGAAAATAACGTTTTACACAACATGTATTTATTCTTGTAACAATATTACTTAACATTTTTAATGTCATATTAAAAATATATTCGATTTTTTGTATAGATATTAATATTAATTTAATAGCTTCTATATATTGATATGTTAAAAATAAAAAATGACATACTTGTTATATAAAAAGTTAGTTGGTTTAACCAAAAAAAAAATTGTAGAAGAAGTTTTTGCAATATATCAGAATGTCAGGAGAGCTAAGTATAATATATGAAACTATATGGGTACAAGTGTAATTTAACCAAATCTCAGGAGCAAAAGGTTAATTAGCATAATTTATTTTATATATATATATAATATATACAAACCAACGTTAGTTGTTTTAAGTAATTCACCATTTATTCTCTTCAAATAAAATCTCAAATTTAAGTATTGTAAATGAAAAAATTAATATTAAAAAAAATTTTACACCTACATATATTTTAAATCAATTCAAATTAAATTAGTCAAAATTTAATAAATTTATTGATTATGGTGGTTCTGTATATATAAAATTGAAAAGGTAATTAATTGATTGAATGAAGTTAAAAACAAATGATAAAGATGGAACAAGAGGAGAGGTACTTTCTTAGCTGCAACTAACACGAAAAGGGTGGAAAAGGAAGAAAATTTAAAACCTCACCAAGCAGCTGGTGGGATGTCGCTTAGCCATTGAATTTTTAAAACATACTGTACATGTCTCCACGACAGGACACAGAATTATTGTTTTTTGTATTTTTTTAATTACATTTTTTTAAAACTTACACGTTGAATTAAATTCATTGGAAACTCTCTCATCATCACACAAAAGTCTCTTAAATTGAAATTAATGTGAACGCAATGCACAGGTCATCATATTATATTTGTGTTGAAACTCAATAATAATTAATAACAAAAAATTATAGGGCAGTGGTTAGATATCATAACAAAATTATGAATATAGTACAGTAATCTCCTTTAATATTTTGTTATACTCTTCTTGTTTAAAAAATTATCCCTGATATCCCTAACATTTAATATATATTTAACATCAACTTAGCTACTTTACTATTTAAGAACAAAAGTATAATTTCATGTTGTGTAAAAAATTAAATTAATTCGTCGAAAGAACGTAGGAGAAAATGCTTTTGCAGTATATGTGGGTCTGTGTGTAAAATGTTGAGGAAGTCGGGTATACTTTTTTAAATAAAAGGAATAATAACTTTAATTTAGCCAAATTGTATGGACAATCTAAAATATTTTGAGATACATTAATATTTAAAGCTGTAGGGTAGGTGAAGCGTTTAGAATCGATTAGTTCTGGTATGGGAGTCGGTTTTAAATTATGTTTATATATATATATATGAAAAACATCAGTCACTGACAAGTAATAAGTTTGTTTTTAATTAACACATCTTTAATACATATTGGAGTTAAACCTCTTTAACTGAATATTTCTATCCGTCCAACAGCTATAAGATTAAAAGATTAAAACATATAAAATTAAATTTTTAAAAACTAAGCAATGATTCATATATTTTTTAAAAATTAAATTGATAATATAGTAAATTTAATTATAAAGATGCTTGTTCACATAACATTTTCGTTATTGACTTTTGACACCTTTCAAACCCATTGCTATTCTTCTTTTTTCAAATCTGAATGTATAGATTTGTTTTTAATATAAGATCAGAAAAGTAACACACTGCCTGCACACGTTTTTGACACAATCGTAATTTTATACACACAAAGATAGTTGAATCTCGAACCATGTATTTAAAATTAGTAACCATGCATATAATCTAATGACTTATGAACATGATCAGAAAGATACCCCATTCCCATGCATGCATGAAAGGCTCTGCGTAAGTATTAAAAATTGTACGTTTATAGCAGCTTTTTTGCATGAAGCCACAGCTTTATATATTTTACTATATATATATATATATATATATATATATATATGCATGTCTCCTGAGTCACATTATTAATTAAAATGAAATAATCTTGCATTGTGTTGATAATCGAGGCCTAGAATTCTCTTTATAATTAAATTAATTAATTATAATTAGATGAACTCTTTGGATCGATGTTCCGTCCTGTAGGTTTGATCTATTAATTGAAGCTTAACATTTTTTCCTTTTAATTTATTTATTATATATCTATTATAATATATTTATTTGACAATTTTAAATCTGTTTGTTGATTATAAAAATATCGGGGGAGGTTTATACATTACAGCTGGCTGATGATGCTTCGTCATTTTATGATTTTTCCCCTTATATTTACTTTGATGGGATGTTCATCAGAGACTATATTCTTATATATATAATATTATGAAATAGATTCATCTTATGCTTTTTTTTTTCTCAGGCCATAAAAAGCAAAGTTCTTCACCACAAGGAAATAAATATATATAAAACGATTGTTAAGTAAAATATGATGTTAATATAAGCAGTCATATATTATATAATGTCTTAAAAATGGACCACTTTAAGTAATTATGATATTGCACATATTTAATATATCAAAGTTTTAGATTTGATTCTAGACCACCACTTGCATATTGGACAACTATATATTGAGACTTGATATTTTAAAAGTGCAATAAGGAGTACACGTTTTCCTTTTCATTTTTTATCCATCTAACTTTCGAATGATAAAAGTTATCATATGTTGGTATGGATACCAAATTTGTAATAAGTCGGTTATAGCTGTATTTAAAATTTTAATATTCAATAATTGGTTATTTGTGGAAATTATTAATTCTATATGTTATTCTTATATATAGTGTATGCTAGCTAAAAATTGATTTCATATTAACCATGAAATTTCCTAGCATGGTCATTATGACGCCCCAGTTTGTGGTACATTCAAGAAATTATATATATGGATTCCAACTGTAAGCACTCTTCGTAGAAGAGATTGTAGAAAATGAAATTATGGAATTATAGGTATAGTGTCATGTTCATCTTCAATACCAATCTTTGAAAAAAGAAATGATAGCAATGTGCATATAAACAACCAGATAGTCATTTAATTTTCACTCATCGTTAAAAGCATATATTATGCATAAAAAGATATGTTAATAACGATATTATTATTATTATTAAATTTTTATAACCATAAACATTGAGCAAACGAAGTTCTAATTCAAATATAAATTTGTCATGCGATGTTTCTTATAAAAATTTATTTATCATTATTTAGATAAATTATAATTAATTTTCATATATAAATGGTAAACATTATACAAAACCCTAAAAATAGTGACACATATATTAGTGGATAACATTTAAGTTGAACCAACCCTCCAATATATAATCCCATGCCAATCGTCATGATCAAATATGGGGTAGTGAAATTGACAAAACATATAAAGAAAAATTGTCTTTAAGAAGTGATCTGTAAAAGTGCATTATTGAGATGAGAAGGAATCTCTCTGCAATGCATGCATAAAGTGTATAGCTACAGCAATTACATTATCACACGTACACACACACACATATACACTATTTTTCTTTAAACATCTGTATAGTGGAAAATTCTGTAGAATTCTGTATATTCAATTAATACTATTTAATTTGTCTCTCTGTGATTTGGGCACTGTGTCACATTACTAACAACCCAGAGAGAAATTTATTGTCAATAGATGTAATAATTTTTCAGAGTCGAAAGCAATTAGTGCTGCCGGCAGATTTATGATTCCTCTTAAGAATGTTATTAGGAAGAGCCACGTCTGATTAAACAAGATAATATCTACGTTTTAACAACTTCAAATGTTACTACTGTTCTTGTCGTCTAGTTTGGTCTTCTAGGTTGTCGGAGCTCAATGATTTCATTTTCATCCCCTTTAATTTGTTTTCTCATCATCAACAATATATGTAGTTTTGACAAATTATTTTGAGCAAATTACTGATTTGGTCCCCAAAAGATATTACAATTTCTCAATTTGATCCTAGAAACTAAAATCAAGTGTATCAATCAATTAGTTTCTAGAAGATTAATTGCATTTATCTCAATTTAGTCCTTTTTATTGCTAATTCACAAATCTACCATTAATAAATCTCAAAATTTTTATTGCCAAAAGTTACTAACAAAAAGAGGGCTTAAATTGAAACGAACACAATATTTCATGGGATAAATTCAAACAACCATAATCTTTTAAGACTAAATTAGTAATTTACTCATTATTTAATTTTCTAAATAGACTTTACCTCAAATTAAATCTCAATATTTTACACACCACCTAAAATTGACTTTATTTTTTTAATCATTTTTTCCAAGTTTCAAAAAGAGTTACTCCAGTAAATAGTAATTAATAATTATGAAAGGTGTCAAGTTAGTAAAGCGTATTGGTAAAAAAGAAATAAATAATTATTAATTAATTTCTAGGGTTTGTGGATTGGTGATCTGTCAGATTGTTGTTCTGCAACTAACCATAGTGTGTTTGAGATAATTTTTGTTATGTAATCATGGTTAATGATGAATGATTACACGAGTTTAAACCCCAAATACGAAGTTGGATTAATCATGTTGCTTTGCTGTAATTAGACAAACTAATTAATACGTGCTTAGGAAAACCATTAAGCGGTCTGCACTTGGAAAAGAAAAAAGAATATCAGTGGTATTGCTCCATTTGTAAAAATAACATCTGGTGTATATATATATATATATATATATATATATATAATTAAGAGAAATAATCAAGTAAGTAAAAATAGTGAGAGAGAAAAAAAAAAGTAAAAGATATGAAACGTATATCAAGAGACCATCACTAGTGCTGGTTAGTAACTAAAAGTGGTTGCTCCATCGTCTTCCAGCCAAAATCAATGATTAGAGCAAAGGAATTTAGAGCGGAAAGAAAATGATTAGTTCTGTGACCCTTTGACGTTTCTTAACTAAATACATTTTTTCCTTTCTTTCACTATTGATTGGTGATGTTACAATATTGAAAGTGAATACTACATGTAATATATATATATATATATATATATATATATATGTCTGTATGTGCAGGAAATTTAAATTAAACATATTAACTACCGTCAACGTTGGTTATAGGTTCAAATGGTTTGAAACTTCTTTTGTTTTTTACAATATCTAGAGATTTAATATTGTGAGAGTTTTATATCTTCATAGTTTGACCTAATTCAAACCAAATTAATCCGGATGCCTAATAAATTTTGAGATAGGGTTTGATTAATTAATTTCCAACCAAAAAAACATATTAATTAACTACTATATAGCTAAGGTTTCAGCTGCTTACTTGGGAATGAAACCTTATTCGTTATCATCCCTGTTTTTATGTAATTATATCAATAATACTGTTCTGATGCACACCTAGTATATCCCGTTATTTGTACTTAATATTGATCCTCTCTTCTTGTTTTTTACGACTTGGAATAATCGAATAAAGTTAATTAGAAGTTGGCTATCTTTTCATCAAGTTTATTAGGGAACTATATATTCAGACTTCAGAATTTGTTGTATTATCTTTTTGAGATCACATGGTATTTAAATATATGTAAGGTATGTGTGATTGAATTTATTTATTAATTAATTATATGACGGTCAATTAAATATAAAATAATATGACACAATTTATTTTTTTTAAGAACATATATATTCTAGGTACGGTCATTCGTATCAATGTCTTCCACTTTCTAGAGACACTGACTTCGAGCAAATAAATAAAAAATCTTTGTCGGAATTTGTTAGGTAATTTGTTATTTTGTTTGAAATGATATTAATCACCAGCAACTAATTATTAATAAATTCAGATTCGAATTTTGGGAAGTTTGATTAAAGTTTGATTGTCGTCAACTTGGCAGAGAATCTTAAACTTCAGGGCACAGATGCCTAGCTATGATATATGAAATATTCATGTAGAATGAGAAAATTTTATTAAATAATATCATGTATTTGAACATACAAAAACTTCAAGATATGGTGTTTGATAAGCTAAATTATATATATATATATATATATAGACACACACACTCCCACACTTTACCCAAAAAAAAAAAGAGAATATATACACACTACGTTAGTAATTTCATATAGTGAATTTAGTTAATTTATTCCCTCTATGTAGAATGTTTGTGTGGAAGAACTTACATATATACTAGAAGAACTTTAATTTTTTTACTTTATTGTGGATGTAGATCACCTTCAACTCTTTCTAAAATTGTTGGATTGAATTCAATTCAACGGTTGATATTCATTCCGTCTTTACAAAAATTTAATTTGTGTTTGAAGGGATAGGATCTCATTATCAACTAGAAGATATCAACTTCTTATTTTTATTTTTAATAACAACTTGACCTATATTTAATTTGAGAAACATAATCTACTTTTGAGCAATAATTTTTAATTTCCCATATGTAGGTCTAATTAACTAATTGAATGTTCATATCGTCTCACGTGATGTTTAAAATTATGACTTTATTTGTAAATTTCCCATGCTTTGGTTAAAAAGTCAAGAGTTGGGTCTAATCATAATGCCGCGTCGATTAAAGATTGCTTTAATTTGTTATTAGTGCGTAAAGATTTTGTTTGGTACATAGGTTAATCGATACCTTATATATAATACTCAAGAAATTATAGGTTCAGCAAAACAAAAATTAATGGTTGGAAATAATATATGAATAATTAATAGATGTATTGGTACGTATTTCATTGTTTGGTGAATATTGAATGTTTTACAACTTTTGCAATCAAGAGGGAAACAAAGATCGACTCTTGAGTTTTAGGTAACTAATACATTTAAACTTATATTAAAAACAGGGCAAAAATCATATTAGATCTAATACCCAGTTTTTAAATCGTTTGTTTATGAGTGAGAGAACCCAAATTCACTTCATAGCCAAGAGATATATCAGTTTGTAATTAGTGAACGTTGACTATTAACCCTAATTTTACTTAAATATTATTGACTTTGTTGGAATTTTTACTAATTAGTTCATTAGTCAGTCCTACAAGGAAGCAGCCCGAAGAAATTCACGATAACTTTTTACCTGTAATTAGCAAGATTGGTGATTTCTTAACCTCAATTTTTACTAAATGTTATTAAACCTTTTTTTTTGGAATTTCTCTGTCAACCAATACATGAATTAGCTAATTTAATTAGCCAATCCTACAGAGTAGCAGCCCCAAGAAACTCATGAGAACTTTTTCACCCAGGTCTTCGTTTTTTATTATACAGTCAAAATAAATCTTAATCCCCTGAAACTTTTTTGCAAAATGACAATAACAAAGGGATATCTAAATCCTTTATTGTAACGTCAGGGTGTTACTCGTGTATTTCAATATATATATATTTCAGCACATGTGTTGGAATAAATAGTAAGTGACTGAATTAGATCTAAATTGTATGATATTTAACCTCTTATTTCAACATTTGCGCTAATTAAATATACTAAAATACACGAACAGCACATGTTGCACTAAAGCAGAGAATAATTTGTGTGTGTAACGGAGATCTCCACTTATTAATTAGGTCATATATTTGTTTTACTTGTAACTTTGTTTCTCTAGAAAGCATAGCTATATTAATATGGTAGCATATAATAATAATAATGATGGTAAAATTGAAGACTTAGAGGTGTAGTAGGTTAATAATGACAGCAAATTAATAGGTGATGACTGGTTAAGGGAGACAGTAACTATATATGGGTGGTTGCATATTTGGGTGACAATAAGAAAGATGCAGCCTCTGAGAGACATTTATAGTCATCGATGATATTATGGTTTTTTGGTGCAATAGTTTGAGTGATGGTGATGGTAAAAATAACCTTAACAAAGATATATAGTAAACATCACCATAAACTTAATTAGATGTCACATTATAAATTTATCAATCATCTTCTAAGATAATAGATTATATTCAATGGCTCTATATATATATATATATATATATATATGAAAATCCTAGTATAGCATAAATTGGTATTAATTAATTAAGTTTCTTTTCTTATTTCTAGTAGAGAATATATACTATATATAAAATATGGAATTAGTCAAATAATTATGAACCCTAGCATAGTTATACTGTAAAACTGGCGATATTTGCTATAACCAAATTGCAGTCACAAATCCAAAATAATATATCCCTTTTAAAAAAAATTACAAATATATATTCAAGATATATTAACTAATGAAATATATAGGTTAGCTTTTTAGTTTGAACCATCAGTATTTAAAAATTTATTGAATTTTAACTAATTAGATTCTAATCAAATCAGATCACAAAGACATAAAATTCTTACTTTTTCGATTCCTAAGACTACAATATGAAAATTAACCACCTGGTATATTAATTTAATAAAAACTTTGTGGAGAGAGAGAGAGAGAGGAACATTATAATTACCTTGGGCGAGGCATAAGCTTCATATATTTTGATTGTGATTAATTTTAATATTAATTTTTTTTCTTTTGACCTTCCTCACTGGAAATAATGACACCAGAAAGACCAAATGAAGGGAAAACCAAGAAAGAAGAAGGGAAAGAGAAAAGATGAAGAAAGAGAGAGATGATTAAAGTACAATGTATGTTTAAAACCAAACATGAAATTGTCGACCTAATTAAAACCCCTCAATGATGCCACAAACAACGGGGCGGAACAAAACACAACCAAGGACCAGGATGAGAAAAGAAAGCCAGACAAATCAAAATGGTTCATCATGAAGATCGATGGTCCCGATTTAATTTGTTTGGTCATTGTTATCCTTTTTTAAAAAAATTAAATTTTAATTGTTGGGCATGAATCTTTACAATCAACATTCATGATCAAATAAAAAAATGACGGCCACGATCGAACAATAGAAAAGGAGACCTGATCAATAAAATCATTGTTGAATGTTAAAAGTGTCAACTCTCATAGTTGTATCTCCATAGTTTCCAACAAGATTTAAATAATTTTTTTAATAAACTCAATATTAATTATTTGTAGTAACCGTGGCTGCTTGAATTAATATGCAAACGTTTTACCGGAGTTGTCAATTTAAAAATAACTCTATCATTATATTTGGTAAATTTGAAAGTGATTACTCTTCCACCTACATTGTAAGGAATATATTTGGTAAAAGTAAAAAAAAAATCTTTAAATGGATGTTATTTTATTTTTAATAAAAATGATGTAAAAAAACATTTTCTAAAATGTCCAATATACAATGTGAGAAGTCACTAAGTGGTGGTCTAGTAGTAAAAAATGTGATTAATTTAGTAAATAATGATAAGTTCAAACTCTTGCTCTATTGGGTAGTTTTAATAAGAAACACTCAAAAATTATATCTAATTAATTTATTTTATATAATATATATGATAGGTTGTCAAAATGTGATTGGCAGTCGTTGCAAGTCTGTCACATTTTTCTCATTTTCTTCGTAACGGGCCCCGAAAGCGCCATCTCCACCCATCATTTTTTTGGGTTATTTATTTATTTATTTATTTTTACTTTCTTTTCTTTTCTTGTTATGGTGGTTGCTAAAGTTGAAGCCATATTAAACATATGAGAGAGAGAGAGAGAGAGAGAGAGAGAGATCTAGAGAGACAAGGGTTGGGTTATTTTTTTTAGTATCTAAAAATTATTAAACTCTAATTAATCTAGTCTAAACAAAGTCAATAAAAAAAATAAAGTTTAAAAATTAAATCGGTTATTGAACTAATCGATGCACTGATTTAAGAATCAATAGTTAGACTGTGGTTGAACCGGTAGTACTTAAATATATTAAAATATTAAATTATATAATTAATGTATATGTTACAAATATATATTTATATTAGTTCTAGATCTTCTCTTAATAATTTAAATTTTTAGATATTTCTTAAAAATACATAATAAAATTCAATAAATATTCAAAAAAATTAAAAAAATTGAATTGGTTGAACCATTTGGTTTTCTAATAGTTTAAACGTTCATCGTTTTTTAGATTCAAACAGAATCGAAAACTAAGTTGATTCATCAATTTTTTGATTGAAATTATTAGATTAGTCTGATTCTCTAAATCATGTAAAAAGTCTACTAATGCTATTTTTTTTCTTTCTAATTTACAAAACTAAAACCGGAGACTTTAATTAATAAATAAAGAATAAATATCAAACGGCTTAAATGAATGGATAATAAGAATAGTACATTGGTTTGAGCTGGAGATTTATTTTGATTGGTGGTTATCCGGGGAGATTTTTAAGGTCAGGGGTCATACTTGTGGATGTATGCTTGCCCCCTTACTCGCACGCCCAATGGGGCCCACCAATGGTCCCATGACCCGGCCCATTTTGCCCCCAACACTCACACACACGCACACTATTTCTCCATTTTTCTTGGTAGGTGGCTTAGCCTCAACCTCCCTTCCCTACTCTATCATTCCTCTCTATCTCCAACTCTGCAGCCACAAAATTCCCATCCATACCCTCGTCCTTCCATGAATCTCTTTACACAACTAATTATTATTTTTTTAATTCATTTAATTTCTCCACCTTCATCACAATTTCCTTTTTAATTTAAAATTTTACCTATCCAGCCCGTGTTTCTTTCAAATTTCAATATTAAAAATAGAAGTAAATTATTAATTTACTCCTTTAAATATTACCTTTATTTAGTTTTCAAAAAAATTTAATTATTTCAATTTTATCCTTTTTGTTTTAAATTTTTTAAATATACTTTTATTTAAAATATTATTGGCTGATTTAAGTAAGTTGACACTTGTTTCCCTTAAAGATCAAAGTGTTGAGAGCTTTACACTTATATCAATTTAGTTTAAATCAGATTAATTAGAATTTAGTAGTTTTTTAAATACTGGTGATTTTAATTAAAAAATCCACTATTATTAAATTTTGAATTTATAATTGTCAAAAAAAATGGAGAGACCAAAATTGAGATAAATATAAATTTTTAGGGATTAAATTGAAGTAATCAAAAATTTTTAAGAGCCAACTTTGTAATTTTTTCTAGAAATAATATAAAATAAAATCCTATTTATTTTTAGAAACTCTTGAGGTATATAACTTTTGGTCGTTTTAGCCCCACACACCATGTATATATATATATATATAATGATTCTTTACTTAATACACATTCCAGTACACCATCACCTGCACCTCCCATTATCTCCCCTTCGCTTTTCTTGTACCTTCCCTTCCTTCTGAATGCCTTCTCTCTCCGTTTGGTTCCCGAGAAAAAATTGAACTTCACCCACTGTTCCGAACCCAGAAATCTTAGTTCATCAATTATCACTATCTAAATGCAGAAAAACATGAGCATCTCCGTGAATGGACAATCCCAGGTCCCTCCTGGGTTCAGATTCCATCCAACGGAAGAAGAGCTGTTGCAGTACTACCTGAGGAAGAAGGTCTGCTACGAGAAGATCGACCTTGACGTTATTCGCGACGTCGATCTCAACAAGCTCGAACCTTGGGACATCCAAGGTGAATTCAAATTAAATCATAAGTTCATAACTATATCGTAGTTCATTACTTCTTGTTGTTACATCCCAAGTAACTAACTTGTACGATGATGTTGTGTTGCAGAGAAGTGCAAGATAGGGACCACCCCGCAGAACGATTGGTACTTCTTCAGCCACAAGGACAAGAAGTATCCGACCGGAACCCGGACGAACCGGGCGACGGCGGCTGGGTTCTGGAAGGCGACGGGGCGGGACAAGGTGATATACGGCAACGGCAAGAGGATTGGAATGAGGAAGACTCTGGTTTTCTACAAAGGCCGTGCTCCTCATGGCCTAAAGTCCGATTGGATCATGCATGAGTATAGGCTGGAAGATAATATCACCACCGAGCCCAGCATTGTAAGTCGTCACATAAATCACCACACACTAAATTCCGGTATATTTGCATTCGAGATAATTAGAATCTGCTTGGTTTTAAGCATGGATTTCTGAGAAGTTTGTTTGGACTCCAAGAAGTGAGTTTGATCACAAAATCAACTGTTTGATTTGGAGTTCTGAAACCATGTTTCTTTGTCAAACTCTAGTTTGTGTTATGCAACATTTGACTTATTTCTTTCTCGATCTAAAGTCAAGTTTCTCCAAACACACAATGGGTGAGAAGCAAGAAGAAAATGTTTAAATTAAAATTTCTGTTCCTTTTCTTCAATTTAATTATATTCTCAGAGTTCAAGTGTTGAAACATTTTTATTTATTGGAGTTGAAGTTGATTTTGTTCTTTTGATGGAAAAAATTTAGGTGTCGAATGTGATAGGAGACGGAGGTCAGGAAGAAGGGTGGGTGGTGTGCAGGATATTCAAGAAGAAGAACCATCTCAAAACCCTAGAGAGTCCCTTGGCTTCGTCCATCACAGGGGGAACCAGAAGTTCAAGTAGTCACTATCACCACGACTTTGACGACGACGAGGGAGCTTTGGACCAAATACTTCAGCAAATGGGAAGAAACTACTGCAAGGAAGAAGAAGAAAACGATCCCACCACGATCACAAACAGCAACTCAAGAGTTGCCAGACCATTTGACGACTCCGCCATTAACACCAACAACAACTACAACAACAACAGCTACTACTACCACGACAGGTACTCGAAGCTTCCTCGCCTAGAAAGCCCAAAATCCAACAACAACACATACCATCCCATCATTGAAGGAGTCTCATTTGGTGGTGACGATTCCAATTCCAATAGTGGCCTTATTACCAACTGGGCAGCACTGGATCGTCTTGTAGCTTCGCAATTGAATGGCCAGAGTTGTTTCAATACTACGACTGCTACTCTAGACCCAACCATGGCTTTTTGCTCTAGTGATCATGTTCATGATCTGCAACTTCCGACCCTACGATCCTCATCGTCTTCGATATCAATAACGTCGTCGTCTTTGGCAAACCACAACAGAGCTGATAATTACATTAGTGCCACGCAGGATAATAACTACACCAGCAGCGAGATTGACCTCTGGAACTTTGCCCGATCCACATCATCGCTAGTGTCATCCTCGGAACCGCTGTGCCACGTGTCAAACACATCGTCAGTGTAGCAGACTAAAGCTAGCAAGCTAGCCCCCATGTCAGACATCATTAGAATATATATGTGTTATATAAATAATAGATGAGAGCATATATATGTGATCATGTTAAATTTTAGTTTTTTTCTAAGGTCAGAGGATGACTATATATTACTCTGCAGACAGTTCAATGTGATAGCTTTAATTTTTTGCTCTTTAATATCAAAATGTGATATTTATTAATGTTCATTAGCAGTATTTTGATGGATTTAGCATATCCCAATAACCTCATATGTCATCTCACTTGTCTCAGTTTAAGATGAATATAATGTCAATGGTTGAACAATTCTTGCTTCTGTGTATTATTTTTCACTTTTTATTTTTAAATCTTGCATCTCTCGCTTTTGTAGAGGAAAGAAAAGGAAGAATTAATCAAAGTCTTTTTTCAGATGGAGTGGCATTGTCAACCATAGGCCTTTGCTTAATCACGATGTCTACCATTCATTTTTAACTTTTAATTTTTGGGTTCTTGGTCACTATATATATATATAATAGTTAGAATAATCAGTATTAAAAAAAACTCATTAAACTCTAACTATATAGGCGTAAAGTTTTTTTAATACTAATTTCTTCGATCCACAAGACTTAAATTTAAGTTCTTACTTTAGAAGAACAAATATCAGAGGTTTGATTTTATATATATATATATATATGGGCAATTTAACTGCATCTCTTCTGTAGTGTGAAGAGTTTGATAATTAATATTCCTCTTATTATTATTTTTTTCTGGAAGTGCAATAATTAAGAGGGTGTAGCTTTTTTATCTAGTAAGATGATGATGATGATGAGGATGATCATAAGGTCATGTTGCTAATTATAATGTGCTCGTCATGTTTGGGTCACGTGGTTTGTCGGTTAGCATGAGGAAGGTGCAGAGACCCATGGGTGGGCTTTGTCCTGTTGTACTAATTAAACAATACCCTCCTATGGCTAAAAGGGTGTGACCAGGACATAGGCTCCTCTCAAACATGCATCAGTACAAATACAATACTTTCACACTCAAAAAGATAGAAGAGAGAGAGACGGCTAATTAATATATAAATATGCTGTTTATAACTTTACCCAAGTCAAAAGAGAAATCTCAATGGGCTCATATATATATATATATATATATTAATACGTAAGCTTTGCATATTCATTTCGTCACTCATTAGGATTAATTAAGGTGAAATGGAAGGTGCTCGGTTTTTCGTAGTTAAGCCAAAATCACTGTGTCCACAAGTTTCTGTTGTAGTTGATTTTTGTTTTCGTGATAATCTCCATGAAGAAAATAGTAAAGCCCAAAGGAAAAAGTACTATATCGTTTTTTAGTTTGAATTTTAATTTCTTTTCTTTTTTAGGGGTAGGGTTCAGTTTTCAAATGATTAAAATGTAAGGTAGAGGTAGGGTTTCATCTTGGATCACTTTTCTAACTTTCACACCAAAAAATATTCTCGTGCTTATTTCATGGAAAGTTCAGCAACTTTAATTTGATGGTTACTTAGCCAGCAAAAGTAGTTTTGACGGAAAGTCGAATGGAAATTCAAGAAAATTAGAACTAATCACGTAGGCTTTTCCTTTCGGACCACTAGAGTTTATATGTGAAGAATTATAAATACACATAAACACCAAAATTAGCAAGAAACCAATATCATATCTTTACCCAAATCTGTTAATAATTTCCATCTCAATTATGTTGGGAAGGAAGGTTCGTCTCATAATTTAGTGACCAATCAGAGCTCTTCAACTTCAAAAATTACAATTTTTCTAGTTACCATAGATCCAAATTCCATGTATACCATTTTTTTTTGTTTATAATCACCAGTTTTTAAAACTCACTAAATTTCATCTAATTTGATTCAAATCAAATTAGATCACAAAGACATAAAAAAAATTTATATTTAATTTTTTTATTCACAAAATTCAAACTCAAAATTTTACTTACGAAAAATATAAATTGGATCTTTTGAACCAAGCAGTGCTGCCAATTAATCGACGAGGCTAAAGATCCCAGTAACTGCAAATGGCGAAACTCTATATATGATGCCTGGTGGGTGAGTTGGTCAATTAATTAAGTGAAGCTAGCGAAATGAAACGTTTGGAAAGTGATCGATGCAGTAAAAGGGACAAAGATACAAAGGGTGAGGTAATATAAAATACTTTTCTCTGGGTTGACTGTGTTAACGACAAAGACGAAGTGGTCTATGATATATGTGATACACTGTGTGGGTGTATGTGAGAGGGAGAAAGAATATTAATAATATTAAAGAGAATGAGTGGGAGGTTGAAGATAGCTAAGCAGCGAGATTTAAGGCCATGCCACCAACCACAGCATACGAATCCCAAGGCTTAGAGCAGTTACTTACGTACGTTTTTATTCCTGGAATTATCGGATAACGACCCTATCCTCTGTCTTTGTCCCCCTCAACGGACATGGGTTGCCTGTTGGGCATTCACCAGCCATCCATTGTTAGTGAGCTTCACACAGGCGTGTGGGGTCCACTAGCATCAAACGGCCGGTGAGCATTCAATATTTTACTAGGTATATGATGTTTAGTAAGAGGTTCTCTCTTGTGTGAGGTTTACAAGTATTGAACAATTGGTGAACGCTTAATATCTTATTAAACATACGATGTCTACCGAGAGATCTTTGTCCTTCCCCCCCCCCCCCTCCGAACTTCAAGTTTCTCTTTTCTCCTTCTTTTCTTTTCTTTTCTTTTTTCTATTTTTTAATACTTCAACTATCTTTTGAAGTTTGAACTTTGATTAACTTTTATTAGCAAGTTGATATCTGATTTCATCTTCTGGAATATATACATGCATTCATTTCTTGAAAAATAAGTTTGTCAATGTTTCAAAAAAGAAATCCAAAATAGAGTTTCTTAAATGTTTTGCATGTATAAAAATTAAAAAGAAAAAGTTTTATACAAATTAAAAAAAATTTACATTTAATATTTGTGTGTGTATATATATATATATATAATATTAATGTATCATTGCACTTACCAAAATTGGTTAGTTTAAGTTGTTATGTACTTGTCTTTAAGTAAAATTTAAAGTTCGAGTGTTGTGGGAACAAACCAATGCTGGGGAGTTTTATATATTTGTAATATGATCTAACTTGAGGCAATCAATTGCAGTCCGATAAATTTTTAGAAACTGGAAATTAACTCTAACAAAAAGAATGTATCACTGGACCTACAAGGAATAGCCATAGGTAGAAAGGTTGTTTTGGTTTTCTATATATATTTTTCACCAGAGACAACCATGCTCAAGATACTATCAGATACTAAATGTGAATACATCTTTTAGTGGAGATTTAGAGCTTATTTTTTCATCGTGAGAGAGACTATTTCCTTTCACTAAATGCAAATCTTGTTGGCTAATGGCTAGAAAGTTTGAGCTAAGCTATTTAGAGGTTTCTGCAACATAATGTCACGCACTAAAGTTGGCGGAAAAAACTTATGAAGATAAAAAAAATGTTTTAATTAGTATCCCAAACGAGATCGTGCTCAAATAGCATGAAAGCCCTCATTAAAAAAAGAAGAAGAAGAAGAAGAAAAAATACTGTTGTGTTTTCTTATATTTTTTTTTGGGAGCAATTTATCTCAAAAATAAAAATAAAAAGTTAGGTTTTGGTGGGGGACGAGGGGAGGAGAAAGTGCTCTGCCCCTGTTGTGTTTCTTTGATTCCTCTTTATCTCTTTCGAATTGTATTATGTGACACATTATTGCAGCAAAGTGGGTCTAAAGAAACTTTATGCTTTTTGATTTCTCAGCCTTTTTGAAACACATAACCTTTGTCAACTCTACAAAAATAATAGAAAAATAAAATCATAGAGATATATATATATATATATATATAGCAAAAACAAATATAGCAGTTGGAATTTCGAGTATTATTAATGCGTGGGATATTAACGTTTTCATAGACATACTGGGAACTTCATAAAATTGGTCAGTGATTAATGTTTTGACCTCAGTGTAGGTATTTAGGTTTTGCTTGGTAGAGGTAGAAAAAAAATTAATTAGAAAATTTCTCTTCCAGTATTTCCAAGCTCTAGAAAAAAAAAAAAACTGACACGTTTTCTAGCGCCTTATGCAACAGTATTGGATCAACCAAAATCACTTTTAAATTTCTCTCAACATTATACACTAGTGCACAACCATAATAGTTTAGAGTAAATTGCTAATTTATTTAGGCCATAAAAATATTATAATTTTTTTAATTTAGTCTTTAAAAGGTCAAATGTCTCAATTCATATTTATGAAAGATTATATTTTTTAAATTTAGTCCTTTTTGTTAATAAATATAAGGACTAAATTGAAACAAACACAATCTTTTAAAGATTAAATTAAGATATATGATCCTTTAGGAACTAAATTGAAAAAAAAATATGATCTTTTAATGATCAAATCAGTAATTTACATTAAACTTGCCGACTTAATTAGTCAGTCTAAGAAAGAAGTTGCTCTCAGGTTTTGTAGTGATCAAGGCCCAAAGATGAGACTTTATGCTATGATAATAATTATTAGGGCAGATCTTCAACTTTAAATCCTGATTTCATCACCCACAAATATCAAGCGTAATCTTAGTGATGTGAAACAACGGAAATTCAGATAAGAAAGAAGAGAACAGGAAAGTATGTATTTATATATATATATATATATATATATATATATATATATAATATAATATAAAAGCGTCCGTGTAAAAGAAATACATGATTATGTTAGAAAATATGGAAGACGATAACAAATAGAAATACAAATACGTGCCTTCAAAATTGAAAGTTTCTGTGAATGAAAGGGAAAACTTAACGGCATATAGTAATAGTACAGCTAGCTAGCTATATATATATAGAGTGTGAGACAATTAAATTAAAGGAGGAAAAATCTGGAAGAGTTAAGCTTACTACTTTAATTCCTCTTCATGATTAATTTAATTTGAAGTATTGCTTAATTTCTGGATTCAACGTTAGTTAGCTTTTTGAGATGTCATGTTCATCAAGAGTTAATTCCGCAATAAGTTCCTTGCAGGAATCATTTTCCTTTATGTTAAACCGACAAGTACTTATCACTCAAGGAATTTGCAAAGAGGATTCAACTTCAAGGGGGTGACTGGTGTATTTATTTTATTTTATTTATTCAAGTTTAGATTTTGGTATCAGCGTCTAAGAAAAAAAAATTTTTTTTTAATACATTAGACCGATGTGCGAGATACATATTTAAGATCGTTCGAGGAAAAATTCAATTTTGATCATTGACCCATAAGTTAGCTTGAGGTGTATATCCTTAATGTACAAAAGAGGAAAAAAGAAAAGGAGAAATTATTGACATATCTCAAATTGTGTTGATTTTTTTTTTCTTTTTTAAAGTAGCATTCGAAAACTTTAATTATAGGAGGCATTTTGATATATTATGATCTTGAATATAATATATTATTTTGTATGACTTGGTGTTTAAACTAAGAGTGTACAAAGAATTATTCCGGTTCAATTTTGATCTAAATTAAATTGAATCAAATCAATTAATTTTGAAAAAATATGGATCAATTCACTTTTATTATTTGGACAATTTAGTTCGATTTTTAAAAAAAAATCATAAAGTTCTTGTATAATATTTAAAGTCTTTCATATTATTATACTTGAAAAAAAAATTTGTAACACTATTTTATGAACACAATAAATACCTATTTGTAACTTTTTTATAATTTCATATTTCTCCCTTTATATCACTTATTAATAATTTAAATATTAACTGAATACATTATTGATAGTATATAAATTTGTAATGATTTCTCAATTGTTATTTAATGATGAGATAAAAAAATAAAATTAGTACATTAGTTTATAAGACTTTTTTAATATTTTATATATATTTATATATAAGATTCAGTTTTAACCAAACCGTTTGAATCATTAGGATGTTATATTTTAAAATCTAATTTGGATTTTTTTTTATTTTTAGTCAATTTGATTTAATTTGGATTAGTTTAATTAGTGTGATTTGATTTTGAATGCTTTCGATTCAAACTCTGGAATGCTAAGATTGAATGACAATATATAGTATATTTCTATGTGATAACAAACCACAAACATTAGTTGGTGTTGTTTAATATTTATTCTTTTTAAGTAAGATTTTACGTTTCGAAAATGAAAAATTAATACTGAAAAAATTTTATATTTTTGTGACCAATTTGATTTAAATTAAATTAGTTGAAACTTAATAAATTTTTTAATATAGGTAACTGAAATAAAAAATAAATAAATAAGAGAGAGAGAGAGAGAGAGAGAGAGAGAGAGAGAGAGAGAGAGAGAGAGAGAGAGAGAGAGAGAGAGAGAGAGAGAGAGAGAGAGAGAGAGAGAGAGCAAAACACCCTAATTAATAACCATCGCATCATAAGCGAAAGGATATCACTTAACAACTAAATTATTCGGTCATATTTGAGTGGGATAAATTTGTCCATATTGATCAATTTTGTTCTTATCTTTTTATGGTAATCAACTTTACAACAAATTTCGTAAAAATCATGAGCAATACCTAAAATAAGTTATACATGAACTTACAAATATTATTTTTTTAATCATTACATACATCCATTAAAAAATAAAATTAGTTTCAAATATAATTTATTTAAACTCAAAAGGATATATTTAAAAATTTTAGAAAAAAACATAATGAACATGTGTGATCAAATATTTATAAAATACCATCAATGGTCATTTATTAAATGTAAGTATTTTGAACACACCCTTCGACCTCATACTGTAATATACAAAACATTATGATATATAAAATAACAAAATTCCAGATCCAAGTCCATAATCTTAAAAGTTTCAATTTATAAGAATGCACAATCTTAAGATTGGTGAGAAGAAAGATATAGCTCGAACCACATAAAAAGGAATCAAATACTTTCTCCTACGTACTCATTTAGATGTGACATATTCAAAACTTATACCATAATTCATTTGTGTATGTGTCATTATGTGAGTTGAATGCTACTGAAAACGTGGCGAATTCCTGCTAACTGTTATTTTCTCTCTACCTAATTCCCTTTCTCAAGTAATTGACACTTTAATTCGTGCGTATTATCTTAATCAAAAAGTCACTCATGTATTTATTTTATTCGTAATCTTAGAGTATATTCAAATTCAAAGAACGTTATGATTTTTTCAAGATAGCTCTATTCTATATATTTAGTGTTGGTTCAAGTATTTTTAGCACCATTTTCTTTAAATAAAATTCTAAGTTCGAGCTTGTGAATAAAAATAATTAATATTAAGAAATTTTTATATTTTTATAGTCAAATATGAATTGAAACAGATTAATAGAAGTCCAATGAGATTTTTTAACAAATCAAAGTAAAAAATTGATAATAAGTTCAAGTAATTTGTTTACTATATTTGAATTTTTATCTATGATATAATTTAAAAGATTGGTGTGTGTATATGTTTTTCATCACACATTAAAATATTAATATATAATTAATTAGTTATAATAAATACGCAATTTAATTGGTTAAGAATTTATTTTATTTTAGTCCCTAAATTAAGTGTTGAACAAATTAGTTTTCGTTAGTTACAAATTGAATCAAATTAATTCCTTCTGTGTGTCCAAATTGTATAGTTATTATTTTCCGAAGGATTAATTCAATAACAACAATATGATGAGTTACAAATTTTTAAAAATTAATTTGTTGGACACCTAATTTCATAGACCCCATAATAATGAAGTATATCATTTTGAGTATTAGTTTGTATTAGTAGAGTCATTATTTATTAGTTAAAATATCTTATTTCTTAACAAATATTAATTTATTTTAGGGTGCTGATTGGTAATTAAAAAGCTAGTTTTCATGGATAAACCGATCGATGGAATCCTCTTTTTTGAATTGTTGCCAAAATTGAGGACAAAAGTCATTGCTATTTCTTTTTGGTCTGCTTTCTTGAAGTGATCATACAATTGATAACAAGTTGTGAATATATATATGGCTAGAATATTTGTTTTCTTTCCTCTTTGCCGATACTGGAGATCTAAAAGCAGACCGAGTCAACTACTATTTTATACAACACGTTATTAATCTTGCTTTAATTAATCACAAAGTATGGATGATAGATTTGCAGTTAAAGGCAATATATATATATATATATATATATTAAAAAAATATTAAGCAGTGATATAAAATTAATTATTAAACTAAATCAAAGTTTAATAATGAAACCACAAAAAGCGGTGGTCATTAATCCAAATCCAATCACCAAAACATTGTCCAGCAGATTGGGCAAAAGCAAAAGCAAGATTTACTGATAAACTATATATATTTTGCCCGACTTAATTTTGAACAGTGCATGAAATTTTATGCTCAGAATCTATATATACATCATTACACACTATCATTTGTCTTGAAATAATTTAGCACGTACGTATTATAAAATTATTAAACATAACTGATAAACTACATTTTGCCCCACTTAATTTTGTGACCCAAACTCACTTAATTTCAGATTCATTAAACTCTAGATCAAGATCAATCGGCATGGATCCTCTGCCACACGTGAATTGTTGGATCGGTGTGAAACTCACAAATTGGCCACAAAGCCGCTAATTAACTAAATAATGCCTTATCTTTCATAGGTAATTGTTGAAATCTCATAATTGAGAGAATAATATGTTTTAGGCATGGTTATTGAACTCTTGAGTTAACTCTTAAACTCATTTTAATTTACGAGTTTAAGTCCCTAAATCAATAGTAAACTCGATCCTAGAATCAAAATTTAGTCAAACTCTCTGAGTTTACACTGAGTTGACTGGTTCAATAGCAATCCAATTTTTCTTTTTTGTTTTTTTTGGTATTTTCTAGTATTTAGTTAAATGTAGAACTAAGACTTGCATTGAGAACTAAAAAAATTAGATAATTACTCAATATGAATTAAAATATTAAGTACTTTTTATGTTAATTATGAATTAAGATATAATATGTGTTAATATATATAATTTTAATAGTTTATTAAAAAAGAAGAAACATATGTAAACTCTTATGAGTTTACAAGTTGAGTTTACATCTCGACTTTACTCCCTTCTCTAAGTTTGATAACCTTGATTTTAGGCTCTTTATATGGACTTGAGTATTCCTCTATTCATGAGTTAATTTTTTGGAGTGAGTTAGACCCAAATACCATATATTTAACATGATATCAGAGCTCTTAATGGTGGGCTACTCGTGTTGGGCCAACTATTATTCCTGTATAGTTCTACGCTCCAAAGGTCTAATCTTAAGCATGTGGGGGAGATGTGTTGAAGTCTCACATTGGAAAGAATAATGTGTTTTAAATTCCTTATATAAGCTTAAGCATCTCTCTCTTTACTAACTAGATTTTAGAATAAGTTAGGCTCAAGTATCATACTTAATAGTAATTAATCTTCTCTCTAAGCAATCACTTTTCTTGTGCATTCTGCTTATCACACTTAAATATTGAAAGTACAAACGAAGGTCTTCTTCTCTGTTTGTATTACTTGTAAATCTCAACCATCAATTCTTAATTTTCTTATATGATTGTCCAGGTAATCTTAACCATATATATATATATATATATATATAGCTTTATTAATTGAATTCAATTTTATAATAAGATAATACTATAACTTACATGATTATATAAATCTGACTAAATTCAAATTTGAAGTCCGATTCGACAAAAGGGAGAGTAGGGAAGTAGCCATTAAATGTCGTTGTTTGTAAATTATGAAGGGAGAACACGCATCCGTACAACAACGTGCTCATGCACAGCACAACACAGTTTTGTTTGTGCCACTGTCTTATCTTCTTGACATTCTTCTTTGTATTAATTTATTGACTAATTAATTTCCTCATGAAAAGATCATATATGTTTTCAATTTTATTTGTTTAAAAAATTATAATTTTCTCAAGTTAATTTATTTTTTATATATATGGTAAAGTGACATTTTAATAGTGCTATCACTATATATAACAAATTCGACAATTCAAACACATAAAAAAACTAAATTAAAGTAACAATAATATTTTTAAAATTAAATTAAAAATTAAATAATTGCTATAAAGATAATTTTAAAAAAACAAAAAACAATAATTTACTCTGATTTATTTAATTTGAAGAGTGTATGATCTGTTTGATATATATTAATCCCATTTTATTACTAGAGTTTTATGAAGCATATATAAATGTGCAATAATTTGTCCTGATCCTACTAGAGAGCCTAGATTATTTATTAAACTAGAATAATCTTAATTATTGTAATAATAATTAATTATATATATAGTGATAGTGATATATATATATATATATATATATATATATATATATATATATATATATATATATATATATATATATATATATTCTAGCTAAATGAGATTACTTATAATAAGTACATACACACACTTACAAACAACAATAGAGATCAAAAGCTATCAACTAAATGACGAAGCTTCTCATGTTGATTCGTACGTTAAATCGCACTCCTTTCAAATCACAACAATTTTTTATATTGATTTCGAATATGAAAATCACTTATTAGATTTTTTGTTTATTGTTCGTCTTCCCACCCCACCAAAAAAAAAATGAAGCCAAAAGTGCACAGAAATATTGAAATGCATTCAAAATATATATCGTAATGAAAACCATCAAAAAGACAGATTCCATGACTTCTTTAACAGATTCTTCATCCATTAAATAATATTTTTCCCTTTTTTTTTCTTACTATATACTTCGATTATAAGTTCATAATAAAGTTATTGACTTAATTTTATTTTTCTTTCGATTATAAGTTCACAATAAAGTTGTCACTTAATTTTATTTTTCTTTCTTTAGTCACTTAATTTTATTTTTCTTTCTCAGTCTTCTTCTTTTCTCATATTTATCTTTCTCTTTATGGTGGGGTACTGGTTGATTCCAGTACTAGAGCTATTAGTATTACATGCCAGCCATTCGATTACAATTGAATGGTTGGTGATAAAATTTTCTTTTTCAAAAAAGTCATTTACTATCAGTCATCTAATCAACAATCGGGTAATTGGCATTATGGTTGTTAAACTCTCGAATTAACTATTAAACTCGTTCGAATTTACAAGTTTAGGTTCTTAAATCGAATAAACTCAGTCATATATACTCATTCAAACTCGGTCAAACTCGTTAAGTTTACACTAAGTTGACTCAGTAGCAGTCCAAAATGTGTTTTGCTTTTTTTTTTGTATTTTCTAGTATTTAGTTAAACGTAGAACTAAGACTTATATTGAGATCTAAAAATGTTAGATAATTACACAAAATGAATTAAGATATTGTATATTTTTATGTTAATTATAAATTAAGATATTAATGTGTTGATATATATAATTTTAATATTTTATTAAAAGAAGAGGGACGTATGTAAATTCTTATAAATTTACAAGTTGAGTTTATATTTTAAGTTTACTCTTTCTTTAAAATTTATGTTAACTCTTGAGTTTGACAACTTTAATTGATATGATACATTAATAACTTTAATATTAAAGCTAATTGATATCATGGGATTCAAGTTGCTATTTTCCCATCAACTTTTGGTGTGACAGAGTTGCACCAGAAACTCTACAAGCCTACAATCACCCAAAGCTACCGTGCATTAATAATCCTATTGCAAGGTTTAGGAAACCTTTTTCCAATAGCTATAAATTATTTGACTTTGTTGATCAAAGGGGTCACTAGTATTTTTATTTTTATTTTTATTTTTATTTTTATTTTTATTTTTATTTTTATTTTTATTTTTATTTTTTTAAAAAGGAGCCCAATAATCTTGCAGCATGCACAACATAAATAGCTACTAGCGTAAACCAAATTTTACTCCAAGATTGAGTTGGTAGAGTGAAGTAAATTTCAGAGTTTTTTTTAAAAATATATATATAAAGGATATATAATATCCTTCCACCTTATTTACATTAGTTTCGTCAAAACACAAATCGTCACCATCTTTTTAGATATACCAAATGCACAAATGTCACATATTTATTTTATTGTTTATCATGTAAAGATATTCTTCAAATTTTTTTTTATTCATAATTCTGTTGCCGCTAGCTTGATGAGTTGATCACTTTCATTCCTATATTATTTATATCAATAATTAACATTCAACTATAGTGTGTGTGAATATATATATATATATATATATATATATATATTATAACTTTATATAAAGTTGTTTGAAATTTATTATTTAAAAAGGTAAAAAAAAAAAGATTCTATAGCATGCATAGACAATAATACAATCAAGCACTGTAACAATTTGAAAATTATTAGCAAACACTATATCAATCAATTCTACTTTTAAAACAGCTTTGCAGGAAATTTCTTGAAGTTGCAGCTTTATTATATATTTATCCAATGTTATTTTTTTACTCCTTTTAAATGTATAGTATTTTTTTCACAATACTTGTTTCCTAGCAAACGTTAAATCTTTCTCTTAACACTTTTAAGAGCATACTTCTTTACAAATCAATAGGTGCATTTAAAGTGATATCGATAAATAAAATCGTTACGTTTTTGTGTGCGTCATATATATGTGTGTAGAAACACACATAAGAAATTATCAATTAATATGAAAATAAATTATATATATTTATTGCTTGCTTATATATACCACAAATTATGTATATATATATATATATTAATGTTGACCATTAATGTTTACACCATGAAAATGATTGAATTTGAAAAAAAAATAAAAAAGAGATTGAAGGAAATGAAATTAAATTATCCTTTTGAGCTGAAATAAGTGAAGGGTCATCTTATAATGATCTCAGTAAAGCAAATACGTATGGGAAACACGACCCATTACATCAAGATTCAAGAGTCAAGACCCACAAACAAGGTGATCATAGGCACAGTAATTAAACAGATGGTTTCGCCGACAAACTTCACATTAACAACTGGATCTCCCTCAATAAACCCATTAATTCTTTCCTGTGTATCTAATTAATTTTCAATGACATTATATATATGCTCTCCAGGCATGTACTGGTTGTTGGCTATATTATCACTTACTTTTTAGACTTTTAAGAGATTGAGGTTAATTTTATTGTGACTCGATGTAAATCTAGAGAGAGAATTTTTTTCTGACCAAAATGCTTTCAGGTTTGTGTAATTTATCCCCTTAAAAAGTTGATAATAAATTCTCATAAACTTTCAATATAACCCTTCGTTAACTTTTTCATTCAAAAACCTTCCTCTGCTTAAAAAAAGAACCAAATTAACAGAAAAAAAATCTAACCTATATCATCCTAAAAGGCTTCTTTGGTTTCAATAAAGTAGAAGGGATGACAAAAAGCTATTATTTTGTCACTTTGGACGATAAATCAAATGCATTTTCCTCCCTCAATTTAGCCCTTTTCAGTCTACATGAAAAAGTAACGTTGAGGTTTTCAAGCCAAAAATAATAATAATAATAATAACACAGAAGCTACGCTGCACAAAATTGAAATTTTACATGAATTTGTTACTGACTTTTACAATTGAGGGTGAGTGGGTGACTATTTATTTTTGGCTATTATTTATAGAGCCAAAATGGCCAAAATGGTAATAATGAATTAGGGAACCTTAATGAACCATTTGGAATGAAATTAAGTGAGTTAATCACGGTAGGTGAGGTGGGGTCAAGGTGCAATGTGCAGGCAAGGTGTTACGTCTAAATCAATAATTTCAATTTGGAGAGATAATTAATGGAGTTGAATTAAAGAAGGATTGTTTATTATTATAGGTTTACAATAAACCCTCGTATCTCTCTCCAGATCTCTTTTTTGAAAAATCATTACAAGCTAGGCCACATGAAAACTCAAAATCCCATTCCCATAGCCATCACTGATGAGTGATGACATAAAAAGGTGGGCAAAAAGGCAATTGCCTTTCTTTGAATTTTTTTCCTCAACCCCATTTCAGTCCAAAACCCTGATCGTTACTTTGATATTGAGACATTTATTCTCTTTTCACTAACTTCCAGGCAGTATAACACAACACATATATGGATCGATCAAGGGTTTCTGATCAGAGAAGGAGACAACTCTTGCCCTACTTTAATCTTCCATGTGATTTGCAAGAGATTCCCTTTGTTAAATTAAGTGCTGGTCCATCTCAATAGCTAATTAGTGGATTCATTTCATTGAGAGAGAAGAATTTTCTTTCTCACTTTCTCACTTTCTCACCTTCTTTCCTTCTAGGTCTACAGATGATCTTATCACAATATATAAAGTTTCGTGTGATTGATTCCTCTGGCTTCCACAATCATTTTGTTTTTATGATCAGATGTTATACACTAAATTACTGATTTGGTTTTCAAAAGATTGCAAGTGTCTCAATTTGATTATGTTGAAATATTATGTTTGTTTCAATTTGATCCCTCTATTTGTTAAAAGGACTTTTAGCAACTTTAAATTTTACGATTTAATAATAAAAATGACTAATTTAAAATAAATATAATTTTTTATAAATTAAATTGAGGCACTTAATTTGTTAAGAACTAAATTGAGAAAATTAGAATTTTTGGGGACTAAATTAATAAGTTGCTATAGACATTATATATTGTCACTTGCCATGAGACCCTGATAGCTAGAAAATAAAGTAACTGATACAAACATCGAGAAGCTAGCTCCATGAGTTATATGGCATCCCTTGCCTCTCTCTTAGTGAACACCTTTTCTTTTCTTTTCTTTTCTTTATCTTTCCTTCTTAAACTTTCCTCTTTTCAATGGCCAAACATGGACGATTCCTACAATAAAAGGTTGTCAATAAGAGAGAGGCAAATTAAGATGATGATGTACCCTTTCACTTTGAGCGTTAATTGATTGTCACTCTGCATATTGAATCAATATATCATCATCTTCACTCTGTCTGGGCCCTTTGTGTCTCCCTCTAATTTCCACACGAATCAATATATCTGCAGTTCAGGAATTATATCCATTAATAACAAAGCTAATTAAATTTTTGACAAAAGTTGGTCTTGTTATCAAGATTTTCAATTAAAAAAATAGTGAATTAATGTTTTTTCTTAATGGCTTAATATCATGTAACTGAAACTTTAAAAACAATCATATATCATATTTTTATGAAAGAATTTGATAATAAACACCCAAAGAAATCTTCGTAAATTTAATCCTTGATTTCTCCTCCTCCTTTTCTTTTGGGTTGCAAAGATCAGTAAATTTTTTTTATGTACAGTGTTAGATGTAAACTAGCAAAAGCTCTATATAAAGTGAAAGAATTTCACAATTAATCCAAGTAGCTTGTTAGTTAAGAAGAAGCCTTTGGTTTAAATGGTTATGATACATACATATATACACACACACTTACAAAAAGAACATTATAATAAATGAAAGGGTTTATAGAAAGGCAGTGTTACAGGGAAGTCAAGCTTTTTAGGCTCGACCTCCCATTGGCTATAAATCATTAAAAATAATTTTAATGTATAATATTTAATATTAAAATAAAAATTTTACACATGCACGAGCTTAAAAAGCTTAACCTCTTCATTACATTGATTAATTACCAATTATGAGAATTACGTACATAGCTAAATTTTACATTGATTCTGTGGGGATTTGAGTATAATTAATATCAAATTAAACTCAAGTGGCAATGCCGGCTTATCAATATAATCAGAAAAATATCATAATCTCGGTTTTTTATTTTTTATTTTAATTTTTTGGATCCAATAAAAAACATGTCATAATAAAAAAGCAACCCATTCAGATGCAGTAATATAATTTGTTCGCACTCTGAAGGGTGTATTAATCGATTAAGTGCTTAATTAACATTAACGCCAAAAGCCTAATTTTTTGGCTACATGCATGTAGTTAGCAAACAATAATCCTGATATTTTGGAAATTGGGTGGTTAGTGTGTTTGTATAACCACAAACCAAAGGTGGATATGTAGCAAGCCAGCCCCGCATATATAAGCTATATATAACATAAAACTTATTTTCTTAGATTAATTGAAAGCGTGGACTGTCCGTTATTTGTGTCTTCTATGTTTATTTCATTATCTAATCTAATCATCACCAAACAGAAATTAGTTATTGAGGAAAATAATTCATTAAAACCAATTAAAAGAGTTTTTAACATTAGTAAATTGAAATTTTTCTATAATTATTGCTGATGTGAATCTGATTAGTTTAGAGGATTTACATTTTAGGATCGGCCCAAAGAGATATAGAGGTATTAATTAATCAAGTCTCCATGATGATAGTAATTACCCTAGTTACATATAGATTTGGAGTTATTATTTTAATAAATTTTAATTCTTTTTAATCTGATTTAATAAATATTTCCAATTAAATTTCGATATATTTTATGTTGTTGGTGTTTAAAGTAAAAATATTGTCATATAATATCACTCCGTAAACATATTTAATTTTTCAAATTAGCTAAAGATTAAATCCCATTACACCTCGACGTTAGCTCCTAAATACACTCCCAGAACAATATCAATAACACTTTAAAGCACATTAATTTTTTTTTTGGGTAAACAATCATCTAGTGTCTAAACAAAAAACTACAGGCGTCGACTAATCCATATTCGAGTTGGCTAGGACTGCAATGAGTGGCAAAATTTTCTCTACCACATTTTAATACAAATGTATTCAAGGTAGTCAAACTCGAGAGTTTACCACGACTCGGCGAGAGGGAGTAAACTCGGATCATAAATTTGAATCATAAACTCGTAAGAGTCTACATATACCCTCCCCTTCAACATATATATACATATATTTCTAACATTACAATGTCATAAACAATTAAAAATACTTAAACTAACATAAGAAAAACTATAAGTCAGTTATAATATGTTATATCTCTATTAAGTATCAACATGTTTCTTCCCCTTAAAAGTGAAATAATTGAGAACAATCATTGATTCAGTATATACACAGACGATAAAGCCCATAGAATTAGAAATAATGATTTATCAACGATCGATTAATATGTTAGTCCTTGTACATGTAAAGTTAATTTGCTTTAAAAAGAGTTTAAATGATAGTGATCAATATTTAAATTAAACTTGAAAATTACAAGTCGACTGATAGCACCCATAAGCCTACAACTTCTAATATTTAGTCGTTGTTTTGATCATATCTCCTAAAAGGTAAAGAATTTTTTAAGGAAACCTATCTCAATAGAAACTAGACTCAAAGATCTTTACAACGATATATTATTTGTTTAAAATAAAATTCAAATGAGAAAGTTATGATTTTTAAAGTAAAATTGAAAACTGCAAAAAATTAATTATTTTTTTTATCTTTGATTACTCTTTTAATCATATCTCCTAAACCACAAAAAGTTTTTAACAAAACTTATTTCATTTAAAATAAAGTCCATATGAAAAAATAATGAGTATTTAAATTAGGTATCATTGTTTAAACTCGGTTGACTCGGTTAAATTCGTAAGAGTTTAAGAGTTAACTCGAGAGTTTGACCGAATTTGATCTATTTCTAAGTTTAAGACCAAGTTAACTTAATTTTAGGATCTATGATCGTAAACTTGTAAGATTTTAAGAGTTAAATTAAGAGTTTGATTACCTTAGTTGTATTTTCAAAAACTTAAACTCGAGACCTCTATTTGAGCTAGTATAACCTCTTATCAATTGATTAATACGTTTGGTGGTAAAGCACATTAATTACTCGTCCAACAATTTTCATTTTTTCTACAAATTATAAATAAATAAAAACCTCAATGTTCTGGCACTTCGATTTCGATCCTTTTTGGAACTAGTGATTGGGATTGAGGAGATCCAGAAGAAGATAATGTTCATTTAATTCAGCTATATATGATAGTTTAATAAGAATATATGTAACTAATCTAATTAAATTACAACGAATAAATTAATTAAACTTATGGTTGATAATAATTGAGAGGGATATATCTAACATGATTGAGAGTTATCTTCATGAATATGATGGTGGTGGTGAATCCATAGTTGCAGCCAAAATGGTGGTTATAGTGTGATGGCGGAAGTACCAATCACTGTCTTCTACTTTAAAGGCAAAAACGGTACCGTAGCATTCCACTAATTAAGTTTTCATTACCCGTATCTTTTTGTCATCTTTTACTTCTATCACTGTCAAAAACCCATGTCTGGAAGCAAAAAAGAAAAATAAAAATGGAAACGGGTAGCTTATAATAATTTAGAACATGAAGAGGGAAAAAGAAGAAGGGTTAAGTTTGTACAAGGAAGTGACAAGTCCTTCTCAGTCGTATCCAACCATCAAAGCAGCATTTCCTCACATCATTTCTCGCTTTGGCCATATCTGTTGTCTCTTTCTTCGAGGAATTTGATTAGGGTTTAGTAAGTTTTGGAAGGATTCACATGCATGTATATATGTGGTTTCATTGAAATTTCATGGATATATACTATTATTAAGCTATGCCAATAATATAAGGCGAGTGATATCATCGTGATATCATCATTTCATTATCTGCTTTGGAAAATCATAATAGTGCAAAGTGTACCTATATTTCACTATTATTAATTTGTTTGACGTACAAACAGTAATATATATACTCATGCTATAGCTGAAAACAAATATCTGTGTGTAGTTATAACTAAGGTGTGATTGTAATCTCATTTTAATTAATCTTAAAAAATATAAATGGCTCTAGCTAATTTGGTAATAAAAGCTTAATTGTACAGGTATTTTATTTAATTGGAGGATTTAAAACATATGATGGTGCTGGAGGTTGAAACAATTATACCACAGGCAATGCTAACCTAAACTATATTGCTAATTTGGTAATAAAAGCTTAATTTGTACAAGTATTTTATTTAATCGGAGAGTTTACATCTGGTGTTGCTGGAGGTTTTGTAATGCCACCATAGATAAAAGTAATTTAAACTATAAACATTAAGTTTTGTAAAGGTTTGCTTGAAGATTTTTTTATGTAAGCCCCCAAAGGACTTTTTGAAGATTAGAGGTGTCAAAGTGGGCCAGCTCGGCCCGTTCGGGCTGGCCCGTTGTCGGGTTGACGAAAAGTGGGCCGGGCCAACCTGGCCCACTTTTGAAAACGGGCTGAATTTTGAGGGCCCGGTCCACTTTTTGCGGGCTGGCGGGCTAAACGGGCCAGCCCACTTTTTTTTATATTTTTTAATTTTCTTTTATTTTTTTTAATCAATCAAAGCCAATAAAATCATTTAAGGACAATACAACTAATTTAAAAACATCAAAAGTCTTACAATACAAAATAATTTATCAATATTCTCTAAGATGTAATATTAAAAAGAAAAAAAATTGAAGGATCATATATCACTAATTATTCAATACTCATCATTTAACTAATATTGTTATACAAATACATACACATTTATGTAATCACATCATATATTCATATATAGTAAAGTAGGAAAATATAAATTTAAAAAAAAAAAAAACGGGTTAGGCGGGTTGGCTCACCTAACCCGCGGGTTAGGTGGGCCGGGTCTAAAAAGCCCGGTAAAAAACGGGCCTAAATTTTAGGAACCCGGCCCACCTAAAAAGTGGGCTAAACGGGCCCAACCCGGTGGGATGGGCCCGTTTTGACAGCTCTATTGAAGATTAATAGAGATGACAACTCTTTAGAAAACCCTGCCAAAGCTGGTATACATGGTATATGCACAAGATGAGATAGGTGTAATTGGATTGCCAATTTTGTTGGCTTTGTAGAGCACACACTCAATATGTATATTGAGCTTGTGACTTATCATAGCCTTCTTATTGTTCAAGAGATTGATGCATCTTTTGTTCTTATAGATACTGATTCTCTTAAGCGATGCACCTTATAATTTAAAGTGGAAATCTCACTACCCATCCTTTGGATGTCATTGTTATTAAAGACAATAGGAAAAATTTTAAATGACAACAAGGGTTTCCACATAACTCACACCCTCATGAAATGACTTGCAAGCAAAGATGAGTTCGACGAATTCTACCTTACTTAGCACCTGAGATGAGGCTTCCCGAATATTCGTTAGCTCTCTTAACTAATTACACCTCTATAGTATAATCATTTATATTTGTGTAAAGTAATCTTTTATCATTTATTATTAAATATGTAGATCTTGAAACGATTTCTAGAAAAAAAAATAATTATTTTGAGCTCTCATGGGATTAATCTCTTCATAACAAAATCTTATAAAAATTAGTGAAAGAAAGAGAGGGGGGTTATTCATCAATACAGAATGAGATTCTTTGACTTTGAGCATTTCTATCTTTGTTTAACGTGGATTTTTGATTGTCGAATTGGAGGCAATGGATGCCACCTGCGTGTCCATGTCATCGTCACAAAGATGAAAGGTGTTGCGACACGTGGCACATGCACTTTGAAGAAAAATAATCTAAAAGGCGTTTGCAAGGTTCGAACTCATGACACAAAAAAAGACTGAAGAGAACTCCTACCATTCAACTAAGGAGTTGCTTTTAATACACGTGTATTAAATTTAATATATAAAGAGATTTTTTTGTTATATGTACAAAATTCAAACAACATACTCAAATTATTATACATTATAAAATATAAAACAATAACAAATCTTAGAAGAATATGCTATTATTTTATATAACTTATTTTAAATTATATAAAATTTTAAAAACAAATATTATAATATAAATTTTGTTATTATTAAAAATATATTATGCATATTAAAATTATTTTTTGTAACATTTTAATTTAACCGATTCAACCACAGTTAGATTATTAAACCGTGAATCAGTGAAAAGTCTCAGTAGAATTCTAATAGATGTCCAACAAGGTTAAATTAAAATGTTATAAAAAAATAATTTTAATATGTATAGTATATTTTTAATAATAACAAAATTTATATTATAACATTTGTTTTTAAAATTTTATACAATTTAAAATAAGTTATGTAAAATAATAACATATTCTTCTCTTATAAGATTTGTTATTATTTTATATTTTATAATATATAATAATTTATGTATGTTGTTTAAATTTTGTACATAACAAAATAGTCTCCTTATATATATTAAATTTAATACATATATTTTGGAAGCAACTCATTAGCTAAATGGTAGGAGCTCATCCAGTCTCTTCTGCATCACAAGTTTGAACCTTACCAACATTGTTGGGATTGTTTTTCTTCAAAACACACGTGTCATGTGTCGCAACTCCATTTGCCTTTGTGATGATGATGTGAATATGCAAGATGGCGTCTATTCCTCCTATCTGATGGTCAAAAATCAACGACAGACAAAGGTAGAAATGCTCAAAGTCAAAATATCCATTCCCATCAATACATGCCAGCAATAACAAGAGATTAAAATTATTAGTAACTAAAATTGAAATTCATAGCAAAATTATATTAGATTAATGATAGAAGAGAGAAAGACGCTATTCATTAATATAATCCAGCAATAAAAAGAGATTAAAATCAAGAAAATGAGAATTAAGAATGGGTAAACTACATTTTCCTCCAATTAACTAGGGTCTAACCACAGATTTATTCATGAATTTTACAATGTACCAAAGTTTTTCCTAAAATTTGGAAAAAATAATAAAAACTTTAAATTCTAATTGAAATTAACTGCAAGAGGTCACATACATGTGGCCTCTCATGTCTCTTGCAAGTAATTTTAATTGAAATTTAACAATTTTGTTTTCACAATTCATAAATACATTTCACTTTATATTGTGTATATAATATATATATATATATATATATATATATATGAACAGAGCCCTTTTGGTCATGCCCCATTGGTATATGTGGATTTAAGGGCAGAGATCTATGGGCCTCAATAGTGTATATCTCTCTTCTAAAGCCCAATTAAGGTTTGTTTCACTTTTTTCTTCTTACCTTCTCGGCACAAAAATGACAAAAGGGCAAAACCGATTATTCCATTTGGGCTTTCTTAAGACCCAAATGAGAAAGAGAATGACTTATAGAGTGGGCTTCATGGCCCATTGGTTATGGAGTTAAGGGGCAGAGATCATGGGCCTTAATAGTTTGTTTCACTTTTTTTCTTCTTACCTTCTCGGCACAGAAAATGATAAAAGCGAAAACAGATTATTCCAGTTGGTCTTTCGCAAGGCCCAATTGTAAGACAAATGAGAAAGAGAACGAGTTATAGAGTGGGCTTCAAAGCCTCTCTATCAGTTGGGTTGAATTGTTTTTGTTTATTCGGATAGACCTATGGTGTTAAGAAACGAGAAAAATAAACGGGTTTCCTTCTTTCTTATTTACGCAATTGAATAAATGTGTTTTTGGTCAATTATGGACGTTTCAAATTAATATAATTTTTATCATTAGGTTACACGTAATAATGACTTTATAATAATTAACTTTTGGAAAGATAAATAAACACACTCATAATAGCTTGTAATTTATAAGTTAGCTTGTAGCTTATTTGACTTTATAAGCTAGCTTATAACTTATTTGACTAGTTTATAAACTCATTAAAAATATTCAGCAAACGAGTTTATTTTAATAGCTTATAGCTTATTCTGATAAACTACTTCGAGTAGCTTATAACTTAAAGTTTTTTGTTCCTATTTTGTCCTTATTATTTTTTCAAAATACACATTATGCCCCTTACTTTATTATATCATATTTACTTATCTTTTATTATATTTATATTTATATATAATATATTAAACATATATAATATTATATATATATATATATATAATATGATAAAAATATATAAATATATTATATATATATAATGAAATATGTAAATATATTTTATTATATATAATTATATAAATATATTATATATGTGAAAATATATTATTCATTTATAAAATATAATAAAATATATAAATATATATATTTTTAATGAATTTTATATTTATAATAATTTAAATTAATTTAATTGAAAATAAGAATGATATATTTATTTATATTATTTTGAAATTAAAAAATATATGTCTTTTTATATCATTTTACACTTTTTAGCTACAGCTACTTTTAATGAACACTTCTAATTCAAATAAGCTAATTATAAGTTAAAAATTAGCTTATAAGCTATCAGCTAGCTTATAAACTATTTGCTAAATTATAAGCTAATTTTACCGTACATAGCCTAGGTCATTTGTAGAGACCTCTCTAAATTTTAAAATTTTAAAATTATATTTCCTCCTAAACTTTCATCCTTTAACATTTGAGAATTTGAAGAGATTTATGATTGGGACATTTCATTCTCTCACAGACAGGCATTTTATTATATATTTTAATCACCCTTACTTACTTTTGCACTAATAAAAATGTGACACGTGACCAAAAAAAATGTGAAATAATTGTTCTTGTAATAAATATAGAGTGGGAACAGGGACGAGGAACACTTCTCGCTCTATCTCACCCCATTGTCATTCCTAAACCAAACTTTATATAATATTTATCGGAGGAATCCCTCCCCCAAATGAGAACATCACATCACATGAATTAAAGATCAAATTGTGAAATCTTACATGCATGTCAATAATAATTATTTAAAAGACTAGTCCCTCTCTAATTTTAAGATAATAATTAGTCAATACATATAAGAATGAGAGTGCGGAAAAATCATTGTGTCTAACAAGTTCCTTAAAAATATTATCCTCATAGTTATAGACATAACAGTATCATAGGTCTCAAGTAGTAGTTTTTAAATCACAACATTTAACTAACGGATTATAAAATCACATCGTAACATGCAGCCACTTTTTGAAGGATGGATGTGATCATTATGATTATTATAAAAGTTTATATGTATTATTATTTGATACGCTTAGATACATTCATAGTCAAGGGAAGTTGGGGGAATGAACCTAGACTGTTGATATATATATATATATATATATATATATATGTAAAATAGTGGAGGCAAAAGACATTACATGAAACTGGAAAGTGCAAAAGAAATCAAGTGCATAAAGTATTGAAAGCTCTTACTTTACTGAGTCTTTCGATGTTTTTAATACAAAAACTCATACAGGATGTACATATATATTGATATGGAAGCTCGAGTGTTGTAATGAAAGCATTTTTGCTTGGAAGATGGGAAACTTTTTGTCCAGAAGCATATATATATATATATATATATATATATATATGTGCTTAATGGGTGGCAACCAACTCATATATATATATATATATAATGTGGGTAGAGGGACCACGCACTTACAGCTTTTATAATATAGATTTTTGTAGTTTTCCACAACCTGAGTTTACCAAAGGAATTTAAAAAAAAAATGTAAAAAAACACCCTTTGAAACTTTGAGTTATTTAGAAATAATATTTTTAAACTTTTAACTTTCAAGAAAATACGTCATTTTACCTCAGTAACTCTTTTGTTTTAGACTTTTATATGTTCATTCCTTTTTTGTTTTTGCCACCTTAAATAAGAGTTTGACGTAACAATAAAATAACAATATTAAAGAGAAATTGAATATATAGAATTAATAACAAATTTCTTAAACATTGAAAGTTCAAAACCCTGATCTTCAAAATTAAGAGTTTTAAGAGTCTACTTCATGTGACCCAAATTTTAGAGGACTTTACACTTTTTTTTTGGAAAAAAAAAGGCCCCTTAAGCTTAGGTTTCTAAACTTTTATATTCAAACAAATAATCCCTTTTTATTTCTGACAATCATGATACAAAGAGTTAAGAGGTGACAAATTATTCAGTATTGTTCAAATATAAAAACCATTTATAAATTACGTAGTTATTAAAATTCAAAATCAAAATTTTAATTTACGATCTGAAAAAAATACAAATCAGAAATCCCAGTAAAATCTAAGGGAGTTGGGAAGAGAATCTAGGACAGTTTGACCAGTCTTGGAGAGAGTACAAGGACAGTTGGAGTCGAAGAAGAAGAAGAGACCACACAGCTTCAGGATTAGGACAATAACTGTATATAGAATATTGATGGGTGTACCATTCCATAATAAATAAATTATATAATTATAAAAAAAATATTACTTATAGGGAATTAAAGTAAAGTCACATGGGCTTACTTGCCTGTGTATCAGCGTGGATTCTCTATTTTGGTTTACAAATAACATAATGCTTTTGGATTTTTGAGAACTCCCCGAGCAAATTCCAATTCCATTAACGAATAACAATGATCAAAGTTCAAAAAAATAAATTGAACTAGTCGAAATATTAGTTTAAGAGTTTAATTAATAGTATTTAAAATATATAATTAATATATGTTACAAATTTTAAATTTTTTTTTTATAATTTAAATTTTTAGACATTGCTTAAAAATATATAATAATATTTAATAAAAAAATAAATCAATTAAACTGATTAATTTTATTAGTTCAACTAATTTTTTATTAATTTAAACACGTAATTCAAATCAAACCAAATATTTGATGGATTGAAAATTGTGAGAGGTCCAATGTGGTCCACGCCACCTGATAGGGTCTCCACCTGCTCCCACCATGTGACTGCTCCTCCGCCCTTTTCTCAACTTGTTTATCAAATTAGTTCGCTTCTATTCTATCCACAAGGGAATAAGCTTTTTAGATATTTTTACATTTTAAGAATCCCAATATCCTAAAGTTTATTGGTTAATTTAATTTTGACTAATTTGGTTATAATTGGGTTAAACTACAAAAATATAAAGTTCTTTCATTTTCTTCAATTATGAAATTTAAACATGAGATTTTACTTTTAAAAAATAAGTGTCGAACTATTTGAATCAATCAATTTTAATAATTTTTAAAATATTTATACTAAGAAGTTATTAGATTTAGCGTAAATTACTAATTTGATCCTAAAAGATTACATTTGTTTTAATTTAATTTTTGAAATATCAAGTTTTTTTAATTTAGTGCCTAAAAGATTGTGTTTATTTCATTGTGATTTTTTTATTTTTGTCAAAATGACTTCTAGCAACAAAAATTTTGTGATTTAGTAATGGGAAATTTTGTATTTTAGTAATGAAAATGACCAAATTAAGATAAATATAATCTTTTAATAATTAAATGAAAAAAAAGCTTGTAATCTTTTAAGATTAAATTAATAATTTATTTTTAGGCGTTTCTTAATAGAAGTTTTTAACAAAAATAGAGCACCATATTATTGATTCTTCAGGAAAGGTTTATTAGTTACGTATATTCCATACTTCTGGATAATACTTGACGACAAATATTAGATGAATCACAAAAAGACGTAAACTTGTTTTTGCAATCATTTCTTACATATTTGTATATGTATTTATAATTATCTTAATTTATATATTATCATGGGAAAAATGCAGATTTTTTTATTTTGAATTATTTACAAACACCTTAATATTCAACTTTTGAAACTGAAAAAATGTGATTGAGCTTCAGTTTTAGCAACAATTTGGTGAGGGAAAGACGTCTGCATGCGCACACGAACTATCCCATTTTTAGGATTTAACATCACTTGTCTACTTTTTAGGCAAGTTGAAACTCGTCTATAATTCAAGTTTCGCACTTTGAAATTTTTTTGACTTTCAAATCATTAAAGAATGTTGTTACATTTAAGAGTTTTTTTTTTTAATGTGTCAAAAGGCAGATGTTTATTTGCACTTAATCAAAGTTTGAATGTTACTTATTCATCATTAAGTATATTTATTTTTTATTTTTATTATATTTGAATAGATCTTAATAAATTAGATATTGGGATAAATTTAAAAATTATTCAAATATAATATTGAGTCAATGTTACTTTGTTTGAATATTAAAAAAACTTTTAAAAAGATTCAAAGTCGCATTATGTTAAATGTAAGAGATTGCTTCAAATAAGTAAACCAAATATTATTATTAATATTATTATATAAGAGTGAAATTTTATATATAATATAATAAATGTAAATCATATTATTATTTATATATAATATTTTAATTTATAAAAAAATAAAAACATTAACAATAAACTTTATAATACCATATAATATAATAATAAAGATAATAATTAACAACAAATATTTAATTACTAATTTCTTTGAAAATTATTTGAAAATTTTTTTATAAGTTATATATATTCAAATGTTAAAAAACAAATAATTGTAATCATTCAGTAGTATTTAGATTTAAAACTAATATCTTATATATATATTCAGATTCAGACATTTAATCTTAAAAAAAATAAACAGCGCTAAGACAAGCCTCCATGAACATTAAACACTTATATATAAATACTTATTATCTTTTTTAAAATATATATAAATTCACTTATTAAATACTTATGTATAAATTAACAACTAATTAATCTATTTATTATTTATGAATTAAGATACCGCTCCTATTCAAAGAACCTTTACTTTCAGACTTGCACCATTTTCCAGTTCAGGGAAGTTGCGTTATCCCATGTTTCATTCAACTTTTGATACTCTCACTAGTCAATGTCACACACATCTAGGCATTGCAGATATTTCCTATACTTTCCTAATATTGAAAAGTTTATTATCATCATAATTTTTTTTAAATTTTATGTAAGTTAAAAAATAAGCTACATAGTTTTTTAAGATTAGATTAGCTAAAAAATTTATAAACTAATTTTTAATTGATAGTTGATAACTGAAAGCTTATAAGTTAACTTATTGTATTAGAATTATTTGATAAAAGTAGTTGAAAAATATAAAATAAAATAAAAAGATATATATTTTGTAATCTTAAAATAATACAAATAAATATATATTATTTTTTATTTTTAATTGAATTAATTTAAATTATTATATATAATTAATTGTATGATATGTAAATATAATATATATATATATATATATTTATCTATCTATCATCTTCATTGTCAACAACAAACGAAGATTGGCACGCATGAGAAGAAGATGATGATGGGACAACAACGAATAAGTTGAAGAATTAGGTTATAATAAAGTCAATGGTGTAATGGGTATTCTTAAAAAGAATAAAGATAAAATATGAACAAAAAAATAAAGTTATAAGTTAGTCAAAATAGTGTTTTAAAATAAGTTATAAATTAATAAAATAATATTGTTTATCGAATACTTCTAACAAGTTTATAAATTAGTTAAATAAGGTATAAGCTAACTTATATGACTAGTCGAACATAACCTTAGCCTAAAAAATATAATTATTCTAATTTAATCTCTAAAAATTAAGGCATCTCAATTAATTCTTGAAAAAGTTGTGTGTCTAAACAACACTATAGATCTTTTAATAACCACATTGAAAAAAGGTACAAATTACTTATTTAACTTTGAAAGATTATAATTTTTTTAATTTAATTCTTAAAAGATCACATATTTTAATTTAGCTTCATAATAAATATATTTGTCTTCATTTTACCTTTGTTAAAACTCAAACTTCTTTTTTGAAAAGATTATAATTTTTTTGAATAAATTATTAATTTCCCCATAGTTGTCTTATTTTAATTACTAATAATATTTTAAAAAAAATAAATCAAGACATTTAAACTTTTAGTAATTAAAATAAGGCAACTATGGGGAAATTAATAATTTATTCAAAAAAATTATAATATTTTCAAAAAGACTAAATCAGAACTTTATTTTTTTAAAATGTAAATTATATAATAGAAAAATAAAAATAGCAGTAGGTATTAAGATACCAAAAATGAAGTCCCACAGGGTCACTCAGCTTTAAAGTCCTTAATAAATTAACGTACTAATATTTTGAAAACTTTAACTTAGAAACTGACAGTCCACAACTCTGTCATCACATCACACTCCCATATTTCCATGCAACTGAAATTTTATTGAATTGGTTTTAATATTAAAACTATCAATTTTTTTACTATCTATTTAATTAATAATTAGTGTTTAAAAAAAATTTACCGTCAGTTATCTAATTGTATCAGTTATCTAGGTAAAAGAATCGATAACTCAATTACTAAATCTAATTTGGTTCTCTAAAAACCCACCATCCTATGCTCATGTAATATCAACATTAATGTAATTTAATCACACTACTCAATAAAATCATTATTCAAATGACTTCTATGTGCTGCCTCTGCTGACTGCTTCACGACTTGTCTCTGCCTCCCCCATTTGAATAAAAGCTTCCGTAATATAATACTACTACAACTGTTTTTTACATTGGTGTAAGAATCGCACTGGGTCGACTTAATCTAGAACAACCCATACATTGTAAATATGATATTTTATGAATTTAATATGAGTAAATATTATTTTGATTAATAATATTTTTGAGTTATTTGGTTAATTTTTACTATAAACTTTCAATTGTAAATGTTGTTTATCAAATTTTATTTTTAATTGAATTTATAAACTTATATTTATAATCTTTAATTATGTATATCGTTTTTAATATTTTAAAATAGACCATTTCAACTACGGTCTGACTAGTGACCCTTAAACTAGTGCCTCTACCGATTTATTGACCAGTTTGATTTTTAAAACCTTGATTTTTTATTATATTAATAATTTAGTCCTCAAAAAATATTTTAGTCCAACTATTTAATTATTAGAAGTTCAATTTTATATGATTTAGTTTTTAAATATTATAAACTTATTGCATATTGTTATTGAATTAGGCCATCATATAAGTGCTTATATATAAGTTATTTCTATAATTGAAGAGTTTATAAGAGTAAACTTCATATAAGCTGTTTTTTTCTTATTTTTATAAGTTATTCTGGAAAGCTTATAAAAATAAGCTGAAAACAGTTTATTAGCATACCATAAGCTACTTTTATAAGTTTTTCTAAATGCATGTATAAATACTTATGCCATAAGATAAGTCAAATTAATTTAAAATAAATTCTTTCAAACAAGTCCTTAGTCTTTCAAAAATAAATAGGTATACAATACAATACTGTGTCTATAAAATATTAATAAAAATAACTAACACAATACTAAAATTACAAGAATTAAAGAATAAAAGTATATTTTTTAGATACTAAATTGTAAATGTATTCTTTTTCCTTATTGCATGTTAATTTCATTGGTTACTTTAGAGTAAATTATTGATTTAGTTTTAAAAAAAAAGCTAGAGTTGCCTCAATTCAGTCATTTTCAATAAATTATATGGTTTAATTTGATCACTTTTATTATTAAATTACTAAATTTATACTTATTAAAATCAAATATTTTATGGTCAAAATTTGTCTTTCCAAAATTAAGAGATTAAATTATAATAAATGCAATAACTAAATTAACATTGAATGAAGACACAGTTTCCAACACTTTTGATCCAAGACTGACTGGGTTTCACAATAGAGCCGTGAGGACAAGCTTACTGTAACATTGCTTCATGGAATCATGCTGTGTACTACCGATAATTATAGTAACATTGAATCTGAGCTTCGCGGTTATAAACTTATATTACGCCACGAGCCTCTCTTCCTTCTCTTACCTTTTTCGAGACAGAGGTTGAAACTTCAGAGTTGGGTTCGGCATTTCCATTACCGACCAACCCAGCCTCTCTCTCTCTCTCTCTCTCTCTCTCTCTCTCTCTGCGTTTTTCTGTGCCTTTTAACTTCGCAGTTTCTGGCATTATCCGGTCTGTTTTACTCGTTTTTATCAGTTCTCTTCTTTGCTGTAAATGTAGCCCAGTTTTACTGTACATTTTTTGATGGGGAAGAAGGGAGGCACCTCATGGTTGACCGCTGTGAAAAGAGCATTTAGATCTCCCACCAAAGACACCGACAAAAGGAACCAAGAAGAAGACGAAGACAAGGTAATTAATTGACTACTAATTTTTCCTATGATCCGTTTCTCTTTCTGTGAAGAGAGATCAATTTTCTGTGTTTTTTTTTGGTAGAGGAGAGAAAAACGACGATGGCTTTTCAGAAAACCAGCGAATCAGGACGCGACGGTGAGTACCCAACAAACCCTGACAAAGGAGAAGCTCGATTCGGCTGCAAGAACGGTTGAGCATGTGCCGCCAGCGGCGGCAGCGGTGACGGATCAGAAGAATGCGCTTGTGGCGGCGGTGGCGAAGGCGGAGGCCGCCATGGTCACCGCTCAGGCCGCGGTGGAGGTGGCCAGAATGACGAGGCCGTCGAATCAAGCTCGTGAGCACTATGCAGCCACTGTGATCCAAACTGCTTTCAGAGGATATCTAGTAAGTGTAGCCATTAGATCTACAAGTTATAATTTCTAACCCCTCATGTGTTCGGTTAAACGACCCTGAGAAAAAAAGAGTTTAACGTCTGGTGCGTTTTCAAAGGCAAGAAGGGCACTTCGAGCACTGAAGGGGCTAGTGAAGCTGCAAGCTCTAGTGAGGGGTCATAATGTTCGAAAGCAAGCGAAGATGACCCTTCGGTGCATGCAGGCTCTGGTTCGAGTACAAGCCAGAGTGCTAGACCAGCGCTTGAGGTTCTCACACGAAAGCAGTAGCAGAAAATCCACATTCAGTGACACCAACAGTGTGTGGGAATCACGGTATCTTCAGGACATTTCAGATAGGAAATCGATGGTAAGTGAAGTGAAGTTGACTTTTTCGTATGATTTCATAATCAGCAATTATGAAATGAGTAAAAAGTAAAGAAAACTAAAAAAGAGTGAAGACCTTTTTCGCTTCTGTAACTGTTCATGATGTGTTTGAGTTGGGGTTTTGGTGATTGATAGTCAAGAGAAGGAAGCAGTATTGCAGATGACTGGGATGAACGACCTCACACTGTTGAAGAAGTTAAAGCGATGTTGCAGCAGAGGAAAGAAGCAGCTATGAAGCGAGACAAGTCCTTGTCTCAAGCTTTCTCTCAACAGGTTCATACATTGTTCTTCTTCTTAGCCCCTTCTCTGTTTTTTTTTTCATTTTCTGAAATTCCTGAGCTGATAATTGATTGGATATTGTATGTAACTGTTATAGATTTGGAAGAATGGAAGGAACTCATCGATTGGAAATGAAGATGAACTGGATGGGAGACCGAAGTGGCTCGACCGGTGGATGGCGTCGAGGCCATGGGAGACTAGAGGAAGAGTTTCAACTGACCAAAGAGACACCATTAAAACTGTAGAAATTGACACCTCTCAGCCTTACTCATATCTAGGAGCTAATTATAGAAGATCACATCCAAATTATCAATACAACCCACCCCAACCACAAAGGCACTCAGTGGCTTCCCCACTCCACAGAACCCACCAAAACAGTTCTCTTCACCAATCCTCTGCAACCCCATCACCTGCAAAATCACGGCCTATCCAGGTCCGGTCTGCGAGCCCTCGGTGTGGAAGAGAAGATAGAACCTACCCTACATCTCAAACACCAAGCTTGAGGTCCAATTACCATTACACTGGAAGCTTGTATGGAAGAGTTGGAACAAGCAACAGTGGTGGGAGTGGGACTACACTGCCTAATTACATGGCAGCGACAGAATCTGCAAAGGCGCGAGTCCGATCTCACAGTGCACCAAGGCAGAGGCCGTCAACGCCAGAAAGGGACAGAGCCGGGTCGGCCGCGAAGAAGAGGCTTTCGTTCCCTAATGCTCCTGAACCTTATGCAATGGGGTATGGGAGTTGTTATGGACATAGTTTGAGAAGTCCAAGCTTCAAGAGTGTGAGTGCTTCACACTTTGGGTTGGAGCAGCAGTCCAACTATTCTTCTTGCTGCACTGAGAGTCTTGGAGGTGAGATTTCTCCATCTTCAACTGGGGACCTTAGAAGGTGGTTGAGATGATTAGATGCAAACTCTGAGTTATTAATAGCACTGCTGAAACTAAATCTCTTAATTAATTTAGGATTTGGTGCTAGAGTTAGCTTTAATTAACCTTATCACCCCCAATAGAGAGGAAGTTATTATTGAGGGGTGGACTGAATCTTGATGTAGGAGCAGCGAGTTCTTGCTTGCTTGTTTGCTAGTTGCTAGGGAGCTGAGAACCATGATGCGACTGTTTATCATTCTTTTGAATCACTTTATGCAATGTGAAAGCCCTGTGAAAATAACTTGGAATCTTTGTTTCTTAGCAAATCAATAATATTATGGATTATTGGACAATTAGCAAGCACTTGGTGTTAAATCTGGATTTTGGAGTCCTGGGAAATTTTTTAGCCTCATACTGTCCTACATTATTGGATGAGTAATTGCTCAATCTTTTGTTTTTTTTACTATCCTAATACTTTATTTTATTGAGAAAAAAAATCTTATTTTCGACTTTGACAAATAAAGTAACTTTCAATTTGATTCCCTATATATTATTTCTCTCAATTTAATCCCTTAAAACATGAAAATATCTTTTTTTTTGTCAAAAAAAGATGAAAATATCTTTTATTTTATTCTTTGTCAAAAAAAAAAGAAGAAAATATCTTCAATGCTATCCTTCTAACCTATTTCCATCCAAAATAAGCCAAATAGTTAATGGAATATTGATCAAGACCTTATTTGCTAAGTGGAAATTATATGTGACGTGCACTAATTTACATAAAATAAAAAGCCACTTAAGCAAAAATTCTGAATGAAATTCAGGTAGAGGAGTAATATTGAAAAGTGTTTCCATCTTAAATTGACGAAAAAATTCGTAAGAAATCAAATTGAAAGACACTGTCATCTGTCAAAGATCAAAATAGAACTTTTTCTGTGTTTTATTTATACTGAATCCATTTAAACTTTATTTTCAACAGAAAAATGTTTTCATGGCTACGTAATTTCCTGTCATCAAAAGTTGACACCTGTTCATGAGGCTATTTTGGCTTAGCATGCAAAGAGACTTTAGGTAGATTTGCGAAAGAATTTTAGTCTAAATCAAAACACACTAGTATTTCAGACAATTCTCATTTAAAAAAATATATATATTTTAGAGAGTCGTTATAATTCAATGATCACCATGCAAGCTTCAGTTAGACTGCAGCAGCTAATAAAGGAAGGACACAATAGGTAGGGCACCACAATTATGAGCTGAGATCACGAATCTGCCTTCTTCTCAACTTTATTGAAATTTTAGGTTACAACCTCACTCATGGCCTTGGCTCCTTGGCCATGAAAGTTAGGTTGCTTTGTGGAAGACAGACTGTCAAAAAGTTGCAGTGTCATCATCGCGTCATTACATAAGAGCTAGACCTTGCAGCCATGCAAGCGTCCAATTCTTTTCTTGCACTGATGAGCTCATAAAGCGAAGGTATCTATTTATGAGGTACAAGAAGACGAAACGAAGTTTCTATTTATGAGGTACAAGAAGAAGAATAGTTGTTGGGTGGTAAAAGGAAAATTGTAATGACTGTCTCTTTTTGTAAATTCTCTCCAAATTAAAAGAAATAATTTTTTTTTATTTTTAATTTAGATATTAGATGAGATACGATTCAGATTAATTATATTTTTTTAAATTATATGATTAATTTTAACAAGTTCAATCTTATATATATATATATTAAATTAATCATGTAATTTTATTTAAAAAATATAAAATTAATAACTTAGAACTGTTGAGCTGAAGGGAATCCGGTTTCATAGATATCAATTATTGATCTGCACTTCCGCATAGTACACTTGGGAAATTGCAAAGTTTATGATAAAATGGAGCCCAGTATAAAGCCCAAAAAAAAAAAGCAAAAGCAGTGCATGGATCGAGGTCCAATAATGGTTCATCCATAGATATATATAATCTTTTTTTCACAAAGAGAGAGGAAAAAATGAAAACAAAAACCCAAAAAAAAAAAATCCTAACAGCAGACTACTCTTGGCCAGGATAAGCCATAATTCTGATTTTTTAAAAATTTTTATTTTTTGACAAAAGAGGCACAGACCTTTGAGAAGAGAGAGTGAGCAATTAAACTCACATTCATCAAGAGTTCTTGAAATTAATGTTTTAGAAACTCAACTAAGATTTGAGAGAAATCATAATAAGAAAATAGTAAATTACATTCTGGTCCTGAAAGATCATTTTTCAATCAATTTAGTCCTCACATCTTTAAGAAAAAAAGACCCCTCACTTGACTCTTATCAATGACACGGCAATTCAACGGCGACCTGACAAGTTTTTGTTGACTACTCACTGCTGATGTGGATGTTTTTGTTGACGTGGCCCTATTCTCCTTTTCGAATGCTGTTTTCAAACTATAACACTAGAGAGCCTTTAAACTATACATTGCCATAGAATGCTGGTTTCGAATTGGTGCAGCAAAGGCGTCTTCTTTGATTTGTTAATCTATCGAATCAAGGTTGAATCAGAGGAGATTCTTAAACAAATATCCCATGATCTGTTGGAGGATCTGGTCTCAAACTCTAAAGGAATGAAGTTTTCTTCAGAAAATGGGATTGCATGTAGCCCCTTGAGTGGGGTGACCAAAGTGGAAGATTTCTTGACAGTGGCTGTGTGTAACATAGCCTGATGAGCATTGAAGTCGAATAGATTGCAGTAAAGTGGTACAAGGTTCCAAAGAAGAAAAAGAAATCTCAATCTTCAATGAGTTTGTTTAAATTAGACTATAAGTTGGACCCTCAATCTCAATATACTTGAGGCAGTCCAACTTATGACACACTGGCTTAAGACATGGCCCAATTTATCTTATCATATTGTGCAAAATAAAATCCAATAATTAAATAAATATTCAACAAGGAGGCCAAATTAAAGAAATAAATTGCATGTGAAATAGTAAAATTTAAGAAGAAAAACATAACAGTTACATGTTAACCTTTTGGATTTGGATATAAGGAGGTTGACCTCCCCAGAGGTCGCTTCTCCCAAGGTTTAATTTTTGTGGGGCCCAGCCCTAGGTAAAAAAATTTTCTTTGACCAGCACGCATATTGATACATGTTGGCACGCGGAGAAGGTCGCCTTCTTCGTAGCTTTTCCTAACCTTTTATATATATTTGAAATACTTGTTAGTGTTAATTAATAATTGTATATGTGTATATATGTTTATATATATATATATATATTGTTATCTGTTAATTAGGTTCAAATTAAGATTTTTATAAAGTTTGAGTTTGAGGGATCTATTGATATAATTAAAAGTTAGTCTAAGGCGTTAGTGAAAATATTTGTATGTGTAGATACCCGATTCTAAATAATAATGGTGATACAACATTATTACAAAAGGAGTCAAGTCATGAGTCGATTTATGGATATGATGAGTAGTAGTGATTCCCTAAGTTATATGAGTGATTTTGTTTTGATAAATGTATACGTGTGTGTGTGTGTACGCGGGCGCGCGCGTGCGCACACGCCATTCTATCCATCAAACCAAAATTGTAAGAGAGAAGCCTCTAATATCCTTTCATAAGAGAATGCCTAAAATCTGAGAGCATACTTCATGGATCAAGATACGTTCTTTGTTATAATCTATAATATGTTCTATTTTGCTTATCAAAATCAAACAAACAATTAAAAAATGATTGGAACATTACTATTCAAATAAATTATAATTTCGGATTTGAGAATTTATAGTTTATGATTGGTTTGTTTGAGAATCTTGTTAAAAGTCTTTCAATACTTGTTATTCAATGATTAGCTCGCATGCTTCACTTAGACTGCAGAAACTAATATAGGAAGGACATGATAGAAAAGGCAGTACGATTATGAGATGAGAACAAGGACCTGGCTTCTTCTTAACTTTATACAAGTTTTAGGTCACTACGTCACTCGTGGTTAAAAACTCAACCATGAACGTTAAGTTCTTTTGAGGTAGACAGACTGTTATAAAGTTGCAAACTTATCACATCATTACATCAGAGCCAGACTTTGCAGCCATGCAAGCTTCCAATTTTTTTATTACACTTGTAAACTCGTAAAGCTAATGTATCTATTTATGAGGTGCTAGAAGAATAGTATCAATTATTGATCTGCACAAAGTACACTATAATTTTTTAACTGTATGCTCGTGAAATAGAATTTGATTCCTAGTCTGTTAATATTGTCCAATAAGACCACAGTTAGCACAATAGGTTCATAGAGAAGATTTGGTTGCACAACCATTGAGAAAATCAATAATCAAGCTAAAAGGTAGTAGGTGAAATAGTTGAAAAGTGAGAGGTGAGATACATAGCTCAATGAGTACATAAAACTAGCTACAGAAAGTAACTCATGAGTAAATCTCAAGTTATTCAAAGATAGTAGCTATGCTTACATTAAAATATGAGTGAAATGTGAATAATTAAATAAAAATCCACTTTCCAACTATTCCATATCATATATACCATTCAAAAAATCCATATAAAGTGTTGAAGTAATAAATCTCATATTCCATAAATAGGCGGGAAGTATTTAAACATAATCAATTTTAGAGTATAGATAGACAGATCAAAATCTCATATCAAAGTCTCATATCATAACCACATATCCAATCCATGTGTGGGAGGGGGGCTAGCCACAGCCCCACATGGGGCTAGCAACATAACACCCTTGCTAGCCGGGGTTTGGACTGAATGCACCGAGGCTAACAATTATTGTTGTTAGTTGTAGGGTTCCATAATAGACAACTTCTTATAAAATGTAGTCATCATCATTTTGCCAACAAATCTCATTTACCAACCTGTCAGTGTCTCTAAAATCAATTCTCAATATAATTCAAGATCATCAATGTAATGAAATCAATATATATTCTAGTTGATATAGATTTATAAAATATCAAATTTCTAGTCATATCAAAAGAGAATTGTCATAGTTCAATTGCTGGGCTTCATCAATATATAAATAACATCTAAGTTTCAAGAGGAATATAAATAAACTCAATAAACATTTACAACATAGAAGGCCTAGCATGAAAGAGTTATGCCATCCAAAGGATTGCCATAGTTAGTCTTATCTACTTACCTTACCTCCAAGCTACAACAAAGTCCTATTATGTTAATCCGACTTCAAAAAAATAAGATGACATTTAAAACATTAGAGGATGAAGGTTAAGCTAAAATTACATAAAAGTAACAAGAAGGAGGCTAACTATTAGAAAAAGATGCATTTTTGGGGCATTTTGGCATCAAAATATTATATAGACAGCAGTATCGGCTCAGCTGCTCAAACTTTTTGGCACAACTACCTTTAATACTCTCAATTCGCAACAAAAGAAGAGGAACGAGCACCATCGTGCCAACCTTTTGGTGTAGCTAAACTCTATTGAAAGTTTTTAGCATTTTTTCTCCCAAAATCAACCCAAAACCTTATTTCATATATTCTTAAGTCTAGGAAACAATCTAGAGTCCACAAAAAAGTATTTAGAAACTTTAAAAAACAAGGATTGCAAAACCAACATGTCAATCTTGCCAAATTTCACCAGCTCTCTCAAATCTTATATTCTTTTAAAGTAGTTCCACCAAGCAATATTGCATTTAATGCTTTCATTTAATACTCTTGCATATAATACTCTTCCATTTTCATTGGTTTTCTCCGTCATTTTCCTCTTCCATTTTCATTGTTCTTCTTCCTCATGTTTATTATCTTTCATGTGCGGTTCTTCTCTCCAATATTCACTTGGTTGCAAATCTTATATTTTCATAATGCAGTTCCACTAAGCAACATTGCATTTAATGCTCTTCTCCCTCATGTTTATTATCTTCCATGCATTTATTTTCTCCAATATTTACCTGGTTGTAAATCTTATATTCTTATAAAGCAATTTCACCAAGTAACATTGCATTTAATGCTCTTCCATTTTCATTGGTCTTCTCCCTAAAATTTATTATCTTCCATATGCAGTTCTTTTCTCTAATATTCGCCCAGTTGCAAATCTTATTATGAAGCAATTCAACCAAGCAACATTGCATTTAATGCTCTACCATTTTCATTGGTCTTCTACACCATGTTGCTATTCCATTTTCATTGCTCTTCTCCACCATGTTTATTATCTTCCATTGCATTTAATGTTCTTCATTTTCATTGGTCTTCTCTCTCACGTTGCTCTTCCATTTTCATTATTTTTCTACGTCATGTTTATTATCTTCCATATGCGGTTCTTTCCTCCAATATTCGCCCAGTTGAAAATCATATATTTTTATAAAGCAGTTCCACCAAGCAACATTGCATTTAATACTCCCATTTAATGCTCTTCCATTTTTATTGCTTTTCTCTGTCATGTTTATTATCTTCCATTGCATTTAATGCTCTTCCATTTTCATTGTTCTTCTCCTTCATGTTTATTATCTTCCATATAAGGTTATTTTCGATATTAGCCCGGTTGCAACTATTTATCTATCTGACATTCACTGTTCACTTCTCTATTCCATTGTCAAGGATATGACTTTTCACTTTTTGTGACTTTGACTTCAATGGTCTCACAAAAGAAAAAAAAATGCAGCACTGTCAAGATCAACCTTCTTAGCATACATCTTGCAAGAATTATAAAACCAACCATGCCAGGTCTTAATGCTCATAATATTAGCCAATGTTAGGCAAGTCATTTCCTAATATCACCAGTGAAATAAATTTTAAACCAACTTTAGCAAAATTGAAATAAAATACATTGTAACATCATAAGAAAGATCACCAAATACCACACAACATTATCTAATTTCATCAATGGTCATAAGATCATTTGTTTAAAGAAGCTCTTCACCATGAGAAATATTTAACTACGAATAGCATTGGATTGGCATCTGAGAAGCACCATCACCAAGTTGTATTATCTTGGAACAAAAGATGTACATAGAGTGAAGCAAAAAAATGGATTAAAGATAACATAGACATATATTTTACATTAAAAAAAAGCACCTATCCATAAAGAGAATACTATCGAGAAGATCCAAGTTTATATAAAGTCAAGAAGCATACAATGAATTGGAGATATTCCTAGAGCCAAAATAACACTTAATGTTGTAGATTACCATATAGAAAAGAACCAATAAAAGAAAAGACAACAAAATAAATCTTAGATTGTAAGACTTGCTCTTTTCATCAGAGAAATCTCTGATTTTACACCACTGAATAATAATAACAACAGGTCCAGAAATCTCAAGACCGACATAGTTCGCAACCTTGTCTACAAAATCACCCCACAAAGTACAAGTAACCAATTTGAAATATAACAAAGACAATAAAAAAGAGAGGGCACGTAAGATTAAACCATAGCATGTAAAGTACATGAAAATTAAGCAGTGTGAAAAAATAGATTAAATTAAGAGACTTACTCAAGATCTTCCAGCTTAATATCATTTTTTTATTTCTAGTTCTATCTTTGCATATTTCCTCAATATTAGTACATGCAAAATATAGGTAAAGATATAAGACATTGTAGTACTAACCGATAGGATAATTATCATTTGCATGGCGAGAGCATATATCACTAAATGGACAAAACAAAAATCCATAAATAGAAATAACGGGGTCATCAGCTTTTAGACGAACAAATGTTGAAAATTGGATATTGATCTTAAAGACATAAGTAGTTGTCTGATAACTTCCACTATTGTAACCAACTCCAAATTGGCTTATCACAAAAACATTGCCCTCAACAAAGATGCTCTTAATTTTATCAACAAATGCGTGTTTCACAGAGGCATGGATGCGAGAACCCTTAAAGGAAAAAATGCAATTAAACATGCAAACATTAAAAAAAAAAAGAGCATGAGAAAGCATATTAGTGCAAGATATACCATCACATCTTGAAGAACCATTTTAATGCCATTAATTTCCTTAGGTAGATTGAAATCCGGCATGAACCAAAGTTGAATGACCCTTGCCTTTATCTTCCAGTTAAATTTGAGAGGACAAATGTCTCTAATGGAATCAAACCTATCTACCCTATTAGTCATGATTTGAGAAAAATACAGAACAATGGTAGCAGCTTACTGAACAAAGAAAGCACATACATGGCAATATAAAGGATGTTGTGCAAATTTATTTCTCACCATCATTCTCTCAACGAGCCTTCGTTGAACACGTCGACACAATTGCAATTTCTTCCATTATCGACATACAACTACCGTTATCCGCCATCATGATTGTGGTGAAGTATTGAGAGAGAAGCTTAAGTGAGAGACGAAACATGTGAGGATTTGAAGGAAAAAAAATTAGATGAGATTGTTTGAAATTTTCAAATAAGAATGAAAGATGAAAAAACACCACAACTCATTGGTCATGGAAGGTGGCAACAATTATATTCCATGAATAATTTGAATTAGACTCATTGAAGAGGTTAGCCTTAGATAGTTGTATTTATTGAACTGTACACAAATTCAAAATGTTGTAGATTACAAAATCGTGCCAACTCAAAAAGCCAAATAATTGAATGGTCAAATGAACAACACCCAACATGGATAAAAGAAGCAATGTCAGAAAATAAATAACAAATACTTGTTGAAATAGAAGTATTTAAGGATTGCCACATTTAGTCTTATCTACTCACCTTGATTTCAAGCTATAACAAAGTCCTACTATGTTAATCCGACTTCAAAAGAATGAAAGGATATTCAAAACATTAGTGGATGAAGTTTGAGCCAAAATTACATAAAAGTAACAAGAATAAGGCTAACTATCAGAAAAAGAAGCATTTTGGGGCATTTTGGCATCAAAATATCATGTAGGCAGCAGCGTCAGCTAAACTGCTCAAACTCTTTGGCGCAGCTACCTTGAATACTTTCATTTTGCAACCAAAAAAAAAAAGAGGAATGAGCATCGTCATGCCAACCTTTTGGTGTAGCTACATTTCGTAGAAAGTTTTTAGAATTTTCTCTCCCAAAACCTTACTTCACATATTCTTAATCTAGGAAACAATTTAGAGTCTAGAAAAAAAGTATTTAGAAACTATAAAAAACAAGGATTGCAACACCAGCTTATCAATCTTGCCAAATTTCACCACTTTTCTCAAATCTTATATCCTCATAAAGGAGTTCTACCAAACAACATTGCATTTAATGCTCTTCTATTTTCTTTGGTTTTCTCTTGAGGTGTCAATGGACTAGGCTTGGGCCGAGTCAGCCTAAGCCCACTAGAGCTTCTAAGAAATATGGGCTAGACTAGGCTGCGCTTAAGTTGATAATTGGACTGACAATCATGCCCTAGACCATTTTTTTGTTTAAAAAATAATTCCATTTTATCCATAACTTAAATATATATTATAAATTTAAATATAATGCAAGAAAAAATAAAAAACATATTATATATAACATCTTTGTTCAATGAAACTCAATGAGAAAAAATATAGATTAGTGTCAAATATTCAAAACAAAAAAAATATAGCTTTTATGGTATTTTATTTTTGATTTTAGAAGCCTCTATTTTGGATTAAGACATTAGATAGCATTTTTTTTTAATACTTGGACGACATTGACAACTCCTAACCTAAATAATAAAAAAAAAAATTACAACCCAAAGTACTAATATTTTTAAATATTTTTTATTAAAATAAAAACCCATTAGGTCGGCCCAACTAGCCCATCTCAGCTTTATAGACCCAAATGGGCTGGGCTAAAAGCCCTTATAAAATATGGGCTACTAAATTTTTAGCACGTCTCACCCCATTTACAGGGTTTAGCTAGACTGGCTCAATAGGTTTAACCTATTTTGATAGCTTTAGTTTTCTCCCACATGTTGCTTTTACATTTTCATTATTCTCTTCCCTCATGTTTATTATCTTCCATATGCAGTTTTTTTCTTCGATATTGCCCCGGTTGCCACCTTTATTTGTCTGACATTTCTTACTGCTCATTTCTCTATTCCATTGTTAGAGATATCACTTCTCACTTTCTGCGACTTTAATTGCAATAATTTAATTCTTGCTCTCCATTGTTTTCTCATCCAATCATGATTGGTCCTCTAGCTTAAAAAGTCAGAGTGTTTTAAATTTGAATCGTTTGCTACTTCCTTTATATTCTGCTTCCTATGTGCATCCTTTATATTGTCGTGTAGTTGCTTTCTTTGTTCAATAAGTTGTTGCTATTGTTCTGTATTTTTCTCAAATCATGACTAACATGGTAGATAGGTTTGATTCCAATAAATAGATTTGTCCTCTTAGATCTAATTGGAAGATAAAGGCAAGGTCATTCGGCTTTGGTTCATGCCAGGTTTTGATATAGTTAAGGAAATTAATGGCACTAAAATGGTTCTTGAAGATGTGATGGTAAATCTTGCATTAATCTACTTTCTCGTGCTCATATTTTTTTTTCATTTTATGTTCACGTGTTTAATTGAATTTTTTTCTTTTAAGGGTTCTCGCATCCATTCCTCTTAATAAATTTAAGAGCATCTTGGTTGAGGGTAGTGTTTTTGTGATAAGCCAGTTTGGAGTTGGTCAGAATAGTGGAAGCTATTAGACAACTACTCATGCCTTCAAGATCAATTTCCAATTTTCAACGTTTGTTCGTCCAGATGCTGATGACCCTGTCATTTCTATGTATGGATTTTCGTTCTATCCATTTAGTGATATATGCTCTCACCATGTAGATGATAATTATCTTATCGATCAGTACCCCAATGTCTTATATTTTTTTCCTATGCTTTGCATGTATCGGATGTTTTGCAATAGTCGTTCTTATGGTTTTTTCATCCTTTTATTTTAATATTTATTTTTTAAAAAAATGTTAAGATGTTATTGGAAAGATGTCTGTTGTGGGCAATATTGAGGAAATATGCAAAGATGGAACTAGAAATATAAAAAAAAATTGATATTGAACTGGAAGATATTGAGTAAGTCCATTATTTTAATCTATTTTTTCATACTGTTTAATTTTAATGTTCTTTACATGCTATAGTTTAATCTTATGTGCCCTCTCTTTTTTACTATCTTTGCTACAATTTAAATCAGTTAGCTTGTACTTTGTTGGGTGATTTTGTAGACAAGGTTGCAAACTATATTGGTATTGAGATTTATGAACTTATTGTCATTATTATTCAGTGATGTAAAATCATAGATTTCTTTGGTGAGAGGAGCAAGTCTTGCAATCTACGATTTATTTTTGTCTTTTCTTGTATTGGTTCTTTTCTATATGGCAATATACAACATTAAGTGTTATTTAGGCTCCGAGAAGATCTCCAATTTGTTGTATGCTTCTCAACTTTTATAAACCTAGATCTTTTAGATTGTATTCTCTTTATGGATAGGTGCTAAACTTTTTTTCTTTGATGTAAAATATATGTCTATGTTATCTTTAATCTTTTTTTTTATTCACTCTATTTATGTCTTCTATTTCAAGATAATGCAGCTTAGTGATGGTGCTTCTTAGATACAAGCCAACTCTATTCGCAGTCAAATATTTCTCATTATGAAGAGCTTCTTTAAACAAATGATCATATGACCATTGATGAAACTAGAGAAGGTCGTGTGGTATTTGGTGATCTTGCTTATAATGTTACAATCTAAATTATTTCAATTTTGTTTAAGTTGGTTTAAAATTTATTTCACTGGAGATATTAGGAAATGATTTTCCTAACACTGGATACTGTTATGAGCATTAAGACTTGGCAAGTAACATTATCCCAGTGTCAGGCAAGTCATTTCCTAATATTCCCAGTGAAATAAATTTTAAACCAACTTTAGCAAAATTGAAATAAAATACATTGTAACATTATAAATAAGATCACCAAATACCACACGGCATTTTCTAATTTCATCAATGGTCATAAGATCATTTGTTTGAAGAAGCTCTTCACCATGAGAAATATTTGACTATGAACAAAGTTGCCTTTGCATATGAGAAGCACCATCACCAAGCTATTTTATCCTAGAACAAAAGACATACATAAAGTGAAGCAAAAAAAAAGGGGATTAAATATAACATAGACATATATTTTACATCGAAATAAAAAAAAGATTAGCATCTATGCATAAAGAGAATATTGTTAGGAAGTTTCAGGTTTATAAAAAGTCGAGAAGCATACAACAAATTAAAGATCTTCCTAGAGCCTAAATAACACTTAACATTGTAGATTACAATATAGAAAAGAATCAATAAAATAAAATAAATCGTAGATTATAAGACATGCTCCTCTCACCAGAGAAATCTTTGATTTTACACCATTGAATAATAGTGACAACGGGCCCAGAAATCTCAATACTAACATAGTTCGCAACCTTGTTTGCAAAATCACCCCTCAAAGTACAAGATAACCAATTTGAACTATAACAAAGTAAAAAAGAGAATGGACGTAAGATTAAACCATAGCATGTGAAGTACATTAAAATTAAGTAGTGTGAAAAAAAAATAGATTAAATTAAGAGACTTACTTAAGATCTTCCAATTCAATATCAATTTTTTTTTATTTGTGGTTCCATCTTTGCATATTTCCTCAATATAACCCACATCAGACAGCTTTCCAATATCATCTTAACATTTTTTTAAAAATAAATATTAAAATAAAGGGATGAAAAAACTATAAGAATAACTATTACAGAACACCTAGTACATGTAAAATATAGGGACAAAAAATATAAGACATTGTAGTACTAACTGATAAGATAATTATCTTCTACATGGCTAGTGCATATATCACTAAATGGATAGAACGAAAATTCATATATAGAAATGATGTGGTCATCAACATCTGGACGAAGAAACGTTGAAAACTAGAAATTGATCTTGAAGGCATGAGTAGTTGTTCGATAACTTCCATTATTTTGACCAACTCCAAATTGGCTTATCACAAAAACACTACCCCCAAATAAGATGCTCTTAAATTTATTAACAAACATGTGTTTCACAGAGGCATAGATGCGAGAACCCTAACATAGGCATAGATGCAAGAACCCTTAAAGGAAAACAAGTAATTAAACACATGAACATAAAACGAACAAAATATAAGCACGAGAAAGCAAATCAGTGGAAGATTTACCATTACATCTTGAAGAACCATTTCAATGCCATTAATTTCCTCAAGTAGATTGAAACCCTGCATGAACCAAAGACAAATGACCCTTGCTGTTATCTTCCAGTTAGATCTAAAACGACGAATCTCTCTAATGGAATCAAACCTATCTACCCTGTTAGTCATAATTTAAGTAATATAAAGGACGCACAAAACAAGTAGCAAACAATTCAATGAAAATGGAATGGAGAAGTGAGTAGTGAGAAATGTCAATCAGATAAGGAGTTGCAACCGAGCAAATATCCTAGAAAATAACTACATACGAAAGATAAGAAACATAAGGGATAATAACAATGAAAATGGAAGAGCAACATGAGGGTGAAAAGCATTTAAAATAGAAGAGCATTAAATGAGATCATTAAATATAATAGAAGATAATAAACATGAGGGAAAAGAGCAATGAAAATGGAAGAGCAACATAAAGGAGAAGATCAATGAAAATGAAAGAGCATTAAATGGAAGATTATTAAATGAGAGTATTAAATGTAATGTTACTTGGTGGAACTGCTTTATAAGAATATAAGATGTAGTGACTTGAATATCAGTTCAATGAAGTTAAACTTTTTCTAGCAAATTGGTATAACTATGGTTATGTTTGGTTGCTGGAAATGAGTTAAGGAAATATAATGGGAATAGGAATTGCCAATGTTCCTGGTGTCAATATGGGCCAAAGCTCATAAGCCTAACCTGCGGGTGGTCCTAGACATGCAAAATTAGGTCTGTTTAAAAATGGATTGGCCCATGGCCAAATAGCTTAGGTGCGGAAGGACCAACCCTTTTTTTTAAGAATTAATATTTTTTGGTTTTTGAGACCAATTGAACCACTAATATTTGAAAACTCACTGAACTTCGACTATTCTAATTTGAATTGATTGCACAACAAAAGTGTAAAGTTCACTTAACATTAATTTTATGTATTAATAAGACTCGAATATGAGATATTATTTAAACAAACAAAAAAAAAGTATTGAACCACTTAAATACTTAATCAATTAGCAATAGTAAAGAATAAATAAAATGTAATAATGATTAAACAAAATGCTCTAATAGAAATGTTAGAGACAATAACACTAGAGATTAGAGCTGTCAAAACGGACCCAACATTTTTTCCACTTTTATGGTGGGCCGAGTTTATTAAATAAAGGCCTATTTTTAACTGAGTTTTTTAGGCCCGACCTAGGTAATCCACTGGTTACCCCATGTAACTCATTTTTTTTAAGAAAAATATTATGAATGGTCTTTACTCTTTACCAAGCCAACCCTAACAGCAAAGCTTTAACCTTCTTTATAGTTTTTCAAGATTGAAGCATGCACAGTAGCTGCACACCCATACCCTCAGCCTGAGTCCTTGATAGCCCCTCACCGGCCACTGCCTCACATAGCTGCAGGCGAAGCTTCTTTCCTTTCTCCGCATCCATTTGTCGCTATTGTCTATTACTGGCATCACACTTGCAATCTCGCACAACGGTCTCTCTCAATATTTTCCTCTCTCAGTCTTGCCATCCATCTTTCATTGTCCTCTCGCCATCTGTTCACTTCCAGCGCTAGCACATGTAAGCAAAATTTTCATCCGTCTCTCTTTTTTTTTTACACAACTTTTTTTTTCCAAAAGAAGAGAATCCAAAAATAGGGAGAAGAGTGGAATCAAGAATGGAATTTGTTGTGAAGAATAATATATTGCACAGTGTGGAATCAAGAACGTTCTTCCTCCGTCCAACGACGTTATCTCAGTCGTTGTCATTGTTTGCACACTATTTTGATGTTTCATAGATATTAACCAATATCTCAAATGATCTTTGTTTTGGATCCTTTGATGTACCATGTGCAAAATATAAAAAGTTGTGGATTGTTGAAATTATGGAATAGGACAAGTTAGATTGAATGATACAGAAACTATACGGGGAAAAAATCTTTTTTGTAGAAAAGAGATAACAATCCCAGTATATCCTTCTTCCCTACTTGCTTCAAGAATTAGAAAATGCTTCTTGTTCTGCTCCATGAAATTTGACAGATTGCTTATTCAAACAACTCCTAATTTCCAATAACCTTTTCTTTTTCCATTTTCAGGCTGCTATTCATGAAGAGTTACCAAACAAACCAAAAAAAAGTGGGCTGGCGGGTTGGCCTATTTAACTTGCCAAATGAGGGTCAGGCCCTCAAAATTTTGGCCCGTTTAACTTGGCTTGCTTTGATAGCTTTACTAGAGATGAATTCTCTTAACTCTCTTTGAAGATTGAAACCTTTTTTTTTCAATTTTTTTAATTTGACTTTAATTTATTGTAGATATGTAGAATATGTCACAAAACTTCATCAAAGAATACTTGGAACAAGAAGAGAGAAGAGGAGTGGCTAAATTAAAAAAGATAACATACAGCGAGAATAAAAAAGTTTCAAGTAAATTATTTATTTAGATTTTAAAAATTTATATATAGTTGTTTTAATTTAGTATTTAAAAATTACATTTATCTTAATTTGATTATATTTCGTTTTAAATTGTTAAATTTACAATTGTTAAATATCAAAATTTCATTATTAGAGTCACTTTGACAAATAAAAAGATAAAACTGAAACAAAAATAATCTTTTTAAAAGAACTAAATAAAAGTATTTCATCTTTTAGAATTTAAGTCAACACAAATTTAATCTTTATAATGTCAAATCAACAATTTACTCAAAAATTAAAATAAAGAATATGAGGGGAGTGCTGTGATCCGTATGATACATGAATTAACACAAATATCACAATGTTCATGTTAGAATTAGGGATAATAAATAAAAGTGAAGTAATCCCAAGAAGGGATAAAGAGAAAAATAGAGCAAAAAGTGTATTCTTCACATTCTCATTCATATTATGAAATAATACATTAAGGGTTATTTATAGAAAACTAACTATAACTGAAAACTAATTACGAACTGACTACAATTTCAACACTCTCCCTTAAGTTGGAACTATGATGAAATAAACTAAGCTCAACTTGAAAATCAAAACACCAAAAACAAAAAAAAAACTTTCATAAGAAAGTCTTCAAACAAAGAAAAAATATTTGCGTTGAACAACGGCCACAAACAAGAAAAGTAACATAATCAATTGTGCCACAAATAAAAGCCCATTAATTGGACCAAAAGAAAGCTACAGCCCATATACAACAATAGACTAATTATAGCAACAACTAGAACATCATCCAGGAATACATAATATGAATCCAAAAGAATAAAGAGATAACCATCCCTCTTGTAGCTTCTTACGCCGCCTTTTGGATTCATCAGGGAAACATTGCAGCATCAAGAAAAATCTTCCACCATCGAGAAGAAACCCAACAGAAACCAACAAAGAAACCCCATGCTCAAAAAAAAAAAAACTCCAAATGCAGATAATGTCACCACTGAAATGAGTGCTTCAAGGTTGAAAAACAAAATGCACTCCAAGAACAGGCCAAACCAAGAAATTACAATATACAACTTGCATGTAAACTGCAGGGAGATGAACAATTGTAAAGATAATTGCAAGAGCTTTATGACAACTTTAGTCAACATATGAAGTTACTGAGAATCCTGCAGGCCATATCCAAAAGTAGTAGGGGGTGATATTCAAGCAATTCAAAAACAAAACCCATATCGTTGTTATAGTACTAAGCACACCAATAGATATCTTCTTATTCCTCTATAGGAAAACATCTGCGAAGAAGAACAAAAACAGATGTAAGAAGGTTTCAGGCAAGAATACAGGCGAACAATCTACCTTCAAGCAAGAACACTGTCGTGCTGGAATATACAAAAGAAAAAAAAATGCAAAGAGGGTGAGAATACACTGAATGAAGATGCAGAAAAAAAAAATCCCACAGATCACACCCTAACCAGGCTCTGATACCATGTTAGAATTAAAGGTAATAAATAAAAGTGAAGTATTCCCGAGAAAGGATAAAGAGAAAACTAGAACAGAAAGTGTAATCTTCACAAACAATACATCAAGGGTTATTTATAGAAAACTAACTATAACTGAAAACTAATTAACAAACTAATTACCAACTAACTACAATTTCAACAATTTGCTTATCAAATAAATAAAAATAATTAAGATACATATAAAGAAATAAGTGCTAATATGTGAGAGATAAAAAAAAAAGTGCTAATGTGTGGTTGCTTGGCATTTTGTACATGGAAAAGGATTTGTACTTTAAGATGTTTGGATTTGAGTCAAAAAATTTTGGAAAAGAAAAGAGAGAATAATTAGAGAAATAACAATATGGGAATACTTCATGTTTCAACCAGAAATAAGAGCGCGTTTGGTATGCAAGAAAAGATTTTGATGGAAATGAAAACAAAGATGGAAAGAAAAAGGGAAATGGAAAAAAAATTATTTGGTATGAGATGGAAAGGAATGGATGAAAAAGGATTTTATTTTGTTTTGGTATGTATTTTTATTAATTTTTTTATAAAAATGAATAATAACATATCTAACTTTTCCAGTTATTATTGTAATCTCTCACTGTCTCTCAGTCTCCCTCTATCCAAAAGCATCTATTCTCTCTCCCTCTCAATTGTTCCTTATCTTCTCTATCTTCTGTCATTGACGTCCTCTCTCTTTCTCTCTGCGATTTCTCTATCTTAATCATCACCTCTTTTTCATCATCCTCGCTTCACTGCCTTAATTGATTTCTCTTTTGCTCTCTTCGCCGCTTCTCCACCACCTCAATCATCACCCTTGTTCGACAGAAAGAAGGCTTAGACTTGCTACTATCAGCTTTTGTGGAGAACCAAAACAACCACACAGACCAGAAGTATAATAATAGGCAAGAAACACAATCAGAGATAGAGACAAATAGGCAGAGAAAAAGATGTAGAAAAAGCATAATAATAGGCAGAGAAACACAATCAGAGGCAAGATGCAAAAGAAGAAGAACACAGAGGACAAACATGGAAAGGCAAAGAATACCTGAGGAGAAATTAGTCTGACCGTGCAAAAAATTTGCCTTTTCCATAACTAAATGCGATTTTCCATTGACAAAATGAAGGAAGGGAACGAAAGAAAATAGGCTTAGTTGTTTCAATTGATTGAATTGCATTTTCCATCCACAGAGCACTACCAAATGAAGGAAATAAAGAGTTGCAGTGGAATTCCATCTTCCTTTGATGGAAACTGAGATACGAAACGCGTTCTAATACCCTATTTAGTTCGCAATATAGAGCAAAAATGAAAAGGAATAGAGGAATAGAAAGGAAATGAGAACGGCAAAGAGAAAAGGAAAAAGGAAAAAATGTTGTTTGGTATATGATGGAAAAAGGAATAAAGGAGAGAAAAAACTTTATTTGTTATTTATTTTTTAATAAAAATAAAATGAATATGTACTAAATGAATATTTGATCTAAACTCTTCTATTACTTCATCAAAATCCTTAGTTTGAGAATATATTTTGTTTTTTTATTAAAGTAACCCTATAAACCTTTCTATTTATTCACTTTGGTCTATTTTCAATTCATCCCCTTTCCTCTCTCTCATGCATATTCTATTCATATATCTCTCTTTCTCTCTCTAAGAAGCCCAGTGAACCATCTTCAAGAGTGATGTAGCGGGCAAGAATGATGTAGAGAGAGATGTTGGGAAGGGAGGCAGAGGTAGAGACGAAGCTATATTTGCCGAGCTTGGTCAATTTCTGGAATGAAACCATAGAGAGAAAGATTAAACCCATGGTTGATGACTTTTGAGGAACACAAACTAGAGATGCACGAGCTAGATGGAGTGACAGCACAAATATATGACAGTAAATGTGAATGGAAAAAAAGAAGACGACCTAATAGCAAAATGGCTTTTTCGAGGACTATGAAGGGAATTCCCATCCATTGTCAAGAGCAATCTTGTAACTGTAGCGTATTTTCCATTTGAAGAGGCGAGATTCCAGCAGGAGCGAGGAGGAAGAGTCTATACAGTTAATGAAGGAAAACGATGACTGGTGCAATGGAGAGTTTCCAATGGGAGTGATGAACCAAACATGCAAGAAGACACTATAGGATGGAATCTCGCCTGCCTTTCCTCTAGTGAACGCAAACTAAACATGGTGTAAGTGTTTGTTGGATCCTTTTTTCTTTCCCTTTTTCTTTTGCAAGCAATATAAGTCAATCTTGATTTAAGAAAATATGTGAAAGCACTGATTTTTCCCTAAAGTTATAAAGGAGATTAATATGGTCAATGCCTAAAACTGTATAATAGCTAAGGCTGAGCACAGATCAAGTTAGTTCAGGTTGAGGGTAAATCTCAACTTAAACAGACCAGCAAGTTTGCTTGGGTTGGGTTTAGCATTTTTTACTGCTGAACTTAAACCAACCCAACCCGCCCTCCAGCGGGTTGGTTTGGGTCTGGTTAGGGGGGTTGGGCTTTTTTTTTTTGCCCTTCTTCTTCTTCTTCTTCTTCTTCTTCTTCTTCTTCTTCTTCTCTCTTCAAATTAAATAACTGCTACAGCCTGCACATAATATCCAGTTTACTAAAGACAAGTGTTAAATTTGATATTGTTTATTGTGAATTCATATAAATAAAAGATCATAAATCCAAAAATAATGGGAGAAATAAATTTTGGATGTCATTATACTGGTGTGGGCAATATGCAAAACATGATAAATTAACAAATCTTACAAGTAATAGATACATTGAACAATTATTAAATTTGTCACTACCAGCAACCTTACTTTAAAACAACATCTAGACAAACAAACCCCAAAATAACATTAAAAAACAAACAAACAAAGAAATAAATGAATGAGAAGAAACCTATGGTCTCATTCCAATATGCGAACAAGAAACTTGTGGCAGCAATATTCTTCATTCTTCAATCTTCAATTCCAAAGCCAACATTCTTTATTCTTCAATCTTCAACTGTCACAAAATAGTTGCTTATAAATTCATCAATTTTATTTTCAATTTTTCATTATTGTCAGTGTCACAAACCAGAGTACATACCAGAATACTTAATAGTTGAAAGGAATTCTACCTATGTGATCAAAATACATGAACCAAAATACATACCACCCTTATTCAAACCATTTCTCGATCGTACAAACCAGAATGAACCACAGATGGGTTCGTATGAACTAGAGATGGTTCAAACGAACCATCTTAGAAGTTAGACCGAGGGCGATGAGCCAAGAAGGTTGAGGGATCGGAGGAGAGATAGAGATTTATTACCTGTTCGAAGCCAAGGATTAAACCACTGAAGAGTGAGGAAGACCAAACTAAAGAAGAGGAGAAGATCGTGACCATTGACCAAAGCACAACTACACAAGCACTACTAGAGACTTAACCGGAGAGGAGGGATAAGGATTGGATTTGGGAAAGTGAGATTAGAGCCCCAACCCTATAGAGACCGAGTAAGGAATTTAGGAAAGTGACTCATAAACTAAACTACTGAAGATTGAAGCTCAATTGGTCAAAATGTGAATAGTATAATATATATATATATATATATATATATATATATATATATATATATTTAAAAGCTATGCGGCTTGAGTTGGGTTAAAAATACTAAACCCGTAACCCAACCCACACTAGGGTCAGGTTGAGTTTTTTCAACTCAACTAAATCTAATTGTATGGGTTGGGTAGGTCGGCGGGCTGTTTGCTCAGCCCTAATAATAACCATTAACAATTGTTTATGATAGAGAAATCTTGAAATTAAGAGCAAATAGACCCATTCCCTCTTATGTAAAGACATTTCTCTTCAAACTGTAGTCAATGTGTCTTTTGTTTAGAAGTTTAGAAAGAGAGGGATGCAAAGAATCAGAGATAAAATACTCTTCTAATTAAAATAGAAAAAACAAAACAACATCAATGGAAAAAAAATATCAGTAAGACGATTTTGCACTGTTCTAAGTCCCAAACAAACAATTATCACATATGTCTACCTTGAGTCTTCCTTATGTGTGAGAAATGTGGTTTCAATTGACTAATATACTATCAATCACAACTATCAAGTGTTTGGAAATATAATTTATACCACCAAAATCATAATAAATGACATAGAAGTATTTATATTGTTGATATATTTTATTTATCATGTTTTTTTTAAAACAAAAGCTTACCAACAAAATATTCACCATCCAAACTCCCAATGAGCTTCAATTCTTTGAGTTTCAATTTCATCTCCATATATACTAAAATAGCAAAAAGTTATCAACTTCGTAACCTAATGCATTATCAGCTTTCCTCTATACCTAGTGCTTACAATTCTTCCTAGTAAATCGATTATCTCAATTAGAACAGTGAGTTGCTATTTAGGTTCATAAGAAGGAAACAACACAAAACCATGACAAAATAATTATTTTCCCCTGAATGTGCAAGAAATTTCTCATCCATCTTTTTCTGGATAACAATTAGTTGTAACTTAAAGTATATGTTTGAGAGGTATGCTTTTCAAGAAATTGTCTCTAAGAAGCAGAATACGCATATGTTATTGTAAAATCATAATCAGAGAGCCAGCAAAGGCATTACTATCAGAACCAAGCAAGAGTTTTCGATATAAAGAAGAAAGAAGGAGAAGTTAAGTATAACAGAAAGAATTACCTAAGGGAGATTAAAAAAAAAAAAAGCAAACGTTGCCAAACATATGCAAAGGATTAGAAAGCAGACGCGTGCGACTCACTTTTGGTAGACATTATGAAAATTTATTTCTCACCATCATTCTCTCAATGACCCTCCATCGAACATGCAGTCACGATCGCAACTTCTTCCATTATCGGCACATTGCACTGTCAAAACAGACTTTAGCTAGCCGGTCAAGTCTGGCCTTCTCGCAATTGGGCATGCATGGATTTCAAAATTTAGAACTATTTAAAAACAGGCCTAACTGACATACTTGTAGGGCCCGCAAGCTGGCCTGCTTTTAAAAAAAATTAATTTTTTTTATGTAATTATATTATATTATTTAGTATATAAATAACTTCTCTTTCTCACATTTTTATATTTTATAACATTATATTCAATAATTTTAATATATTTGGATATGAAAACTTTTATAATTTTTAAAAATAAATATAGAATTTTAAAAGAAAATATGAAAAATTAAATTATTAATTATTTAAAAAGTAATATTTTACATGTATAAATTGTATTTCAATATAAAATTATTGAATTTTTTACTAAAATAATTTTAATAATATATTATTTAAATATAACAAAAAATTTTAAAAAATGGCCCACAGGCTAGCACTTCAAGACTGTCTAAAAAGGGGCTAGCTTGGCTTGGCCAATTTTGACAGTGTTGTCAGTATACGACTACCATTCTTTGCCATCGTACCTGTGGGTTTTGGGAGATAAGTATTGAGAGAGAAGCTTGAGTGAGAGATGGCAGGTGTGAGGATTTGAGGGAAAAAAAATTAGATGACGTTGTTTGAACTTTTCAAATAAGAACAAAAGATAAAAGAGCATCAAAACTCATTGGTCATAGAAGGTGGCAACAATTATAATCCATGGAAAATTTGAATTAGTTGGTAAACTCATTGAAGAGGTTAGTCTTAGACAACTGTATTTATTGAACCGTACACAAATTCAAAATGTCACAGATTACGAAATCATGCCAACTCAAAAAGCCAAATAATTGAATGGGTTGATGAACAACACACAAGATCGATAAAAGAAAAAATGTTAGAAAATAATGACAAATACTTGTTAAAGTGGAAGCATTTAATGAGATTCTTACAATTAATGCACAAGAGTAAAACTCTTTTATATTATATTGACAGTATCATTTTAAAATATTTCATATATATAATTTTGTAATTAAATGTAAAGTACAATTTTTTTTTATTCTTATAACATTAACAAAGTTGAATATTATAATATTATGTTATATATATAAATATTAATTATTTTAAAAATTTAAATTTAAATTAATCACGATTTAAAACTAAATATAAGAATACAAATTAATGATAATAGTGTTAATTGGTTAATGGTTAATATATATTACAATAATATTGAAAATAAGGTCTAAGTATACCAAAAAATTTAGCATAAGAATTTATGTGGTGCTTGGCATATGAGAAGTCAAATCTTTGAAATATTTAAGAATTTATTTGATAAATTTTTGAATATGTAAAAAATATGAAGAACTAAAATTTGTGTCTTGTATCTATTTAAAAAAAATATAAGAATACGATTTTTTTGCCTGATGTCACACTCAAATATCTTATTAAATTATTTTAAAAAAAATATGTCCTCCGCTGTATTAGAAAAAAAGAGAAAAGCAAGACAGTGGTAGACTTGTAAGTTTTGAACTCATGATCAGCTGCCAATGATTGTAGAACAACACCAGACCAGCCGGTCCGATCGAGAACCGACGGGGTCTAGTTTGGTTCAGTTTAAAAATCAGTCAGGAGTTGAATTTGTGTTGAACAGGATGGGTAGCGATTGAACCAGTTGTGTTTTTTTTTAATCCTCAAACTCCCAAAACTATCACGGAAATCAAACTGGGAAGAAGAAGAAGTTTTCGGCTTTTCACTGATGGTGGACGGACAGTTTTCATCGATGGTGGACGCACGTCAGTTGAGGAGGTTCTCTTTTCTTCTCCTTCGTTGGTATTGTGCTGATGCGAGAAAGAGAAAGGCAGAGCAGTAGAAATGGCCAAATGGGAACGGAGGGAGGAAGAGTGAAGAGACAAAGCATTGAAGTGAAGGCTGAAGCGTATAGGGACGCACAGTAGCATTGGGAAGGTAAAAGTGAGGTGCAATGATGGATTGATGGTGATATAAAGTTAAAGTTTTTTTTTATATAATTATAAAAAGTTATATGTTTCAAAAAATACAAATATAAACAAATTTATAATATTTACTCAAAAATATATAAATAAGTATTTTTTAAAATAAATTTTGTAATTATGTAAAGTATTTTAATATTTTTAATTAAATATTTTATTTTTAATATTTTTTAAATACCACTTATTCGACCGCTATCTAATTATTAAACCTTAAACCGATGACTTCACCAATTCAGTGACTGATCTAATTTTTAAAACATTGTCAACTGCTTATATATTTTTCACATTGAAAAATTCTAACATATTTTTTTAAAATATATTTCTCCATATTAATTAACATGTTTACATTTGCGATAGCTACAAGTTACAACATTTGTTTGATCAAAGTCAACTTATGAGTTAATATTATATCTCTAAATTATCCAAAAAAAAAATCTATTGAGTTAGTTTATTAAATTGAACTAGTTTATCAAATTGAACTAATCAAGTAGTTTATTGTCAATTAATTACTTTTGAAAAACATCTACATCCATCCAGTTTTGTCATTGTTGTTGTAACATTGTTATTGGTTAGAAAAATTATTATTTTAAAATTTATTAAATTTCAACTAATTTAATTCGAATTAGATGAGACCAAAAAATTGTGTAAAGTTCTTTTTCTTTTCAAAAACTGTGTCTTAGAAATTCAAGTTTATAACAAGATTATTAAATTTGTTGTTCAAGAATTTCCAATATTTTTTTTCAAAGCTTTATCTTAAGAAATTGTATTTTTTTATCAATTTATAATTCAATCTATGAATTATTAAAATGGAAATAATTTTAAAATATATTTAATGATAGAAAATAAAAGATAAATCTTTTTTATAAAATTATTGACCTCTAGTATATATCTACATCACAACTGAATCAGAAATTTTGAGTAGCAGACAATAAGAATATAGAAGCAATAGAAAAACAAACTTAAAACAAATCTATCTCCAGCGACATGAAATGCTATAGGCTTTGTCGGAGGCATCTGGGTTATGTGGAACCTGAATGTAATATTCATTGAACCTAATACCTCCTCCTTCCAGGAGATCCACTTAGAATGCAAGGTTAGTAATTCTTCTTTTCTGCTAACTGCTATTTATGCTAGTCTACTTTTTGAACTTAGAAAGCTTATTTGGTCCTCACTGTCAAATCTGTCCCCTATGTTAAATATCCCATGGTTGCTTTAAGGTGACTTTAACGATATTTCCAAGGCTTCTGAGAAGTTTTTTTTGGGGGGGGGACCACCATGTGAAACAAAAATTTCAGTTTTTAATAATTTTCGAAATTGTTGTGGCCTTATTGACCTGGGTTTTGTGGGTACACCTTTTACTTGGACCAATGGGCGAATGAGGGGTCAAGTTATTAGAACCCGTATTGACAAGACTCATGCAAATTTTCAATGGATCTCCCTTTTCCCTGATAGAACTGTTTTTCATCTTCCTAGGCCTAGATCTGACCGCTGCCCCATTCTGTTAAAAACTCACAACACCATACCTAGAGGTCTCAAACCTTTTCAGCTTGAAACCATGTGGATGAATTATCCTGACTTTAAGAACTTAGTGATTAGGCATTGGAACCAGCATCAAATCCCCTTATGCATAACCATTATTGAGTTTACCCATAACCTTTCTATCTGGAACAAAATACTTTTCAAAATATTTATGCAGCTAAAAAACGTACCCTAGCTAGACTAGGAGGTATTCAAAAATTTCTCTGTTTTAGAAATGATGACCAATTATTAAAGCTTGAAAAAAACTCCAAGAAACCTACTCAACTATTCTAAAAAAATGAAAAAGAGCTTTGGATGCTTAAATCTAGGATTTCTTGGCTCTTTCTTGATGATAAAAACACCAAATTGTTCCATAGAGCAGCCTTAATTAAAAGAAGGAAAAACAAAATTACTTATCTGTTAATTGGAAAAAATAATTGGACTAATAATTTCCAAGAAATAAGTCATGAAATTAGATTTGCACTTATAAAGATCTTTTGCTCTACTACCACTATCACTTGTCCTCACGAAAATACCCTGAATCTTCTTCCAAAGCTCACCATGGATCAAAATTTTAATCTTATAACTATCATTGACATTTCTGAAATTAAAACAACAATTTGGAATATACATCCTTTCAATACTCCTAACGATAATGGCCTTCACGTGGCCTTTAATCAAAAAAATTGGGATTTGATCTATGAAAAACTTTTTTCTAAATTTCAAACAATCTTCTCCACCTGGTGTCTCCCTAGCTCTTGGGCTAAAATGCTTATTTGCCTCGTTCCTAAGATAGAAAACCCATATACTGTCAATCATTACAGACCTTTATGTTTGTGTACAACTCATTATAAGATTTTAGCAAAGATTCTAGTCAATAGACTTCATCCTTATCTCCAAATCTTATCTCCTCACTCTAAGGTGCCTTTGTTAAAGGTAAGTACTCAACTAATCTCTTTCTTCTGGCGCAAGAAGTCTTTAATTCAATGAACTCCTCCAAGAGTAAACAAAGTTGGCTTATTCTTAAACATGACATTAAAAAAGCTTTTGATTCAATCTCTTGGACTTTGGTCAACATTCTAAAAACTTATAACTTCCCTGCTCAATGGGTCAATCTCATTAACTCTTGTCTTTCTGAAATGGATTATACCTTATCTTAAATGGTTCAAAAATTGATTCTTTTAAACTTCTTAGAGGTATTAGACAGGGTGATACGTTATCCCCTTATCTTTTCATCTTAGCTATGGAATACTTATCATGATCTCAAATTCTGTTAATATGGGAGATTAGAAGCCTTTCAAACTCAGAAATCATGATTTAAAAGTGTCTCATCTCCTCTTTGTCGATGATGTTCTTTTGTTTGCTAGAGCTAAACTTCACACTATTGATACTAATAGTGGTATCATCGATACCATCTCCAAAATTAGTGGTATGCAAATCAATCTTGAAAAATCTAAATTATGGCTCTCTCCCTATATTCCAGATAACAAAAAAAATCCATATCTAATTCTTTTCACATGAACTATACCTCTAGTTTAGGAGCTTATCTAGGCTTCCCTCTAAAACCTAAGTACACCTCTACTGACTTTAATTTGTTCACAAAATTTGCCAAAAATTACAAGGATGGAAAATGCATAATCTTTCATTTACAGGTCGGGCTCAACTTATCTCTGTAACTTTAAACCAAATTCCTTGTTACCAAATGAGAGTTTTTTGTTTACCTCAAAAAATACACAATCAGATTGATAGGAGCAATAGAAACTTCCTATGGGATCATTCTAACACTACAAATAAAATTCATTTCATCAGGTAGGAAAGAATCACTAACTAAAAAGAAGTGGCATTGTTAATGCTACTTTTATGGCAAAATTGAGATGGGAACTTGAAACGAATAAGCTAAAGCCTTGGATTAATCTTATTACCAACAAGTACAACTACCCAAACCGCCCTCCTATATTTTCACAATCCTCTTTTATCTTCAAAGACATTTTCAAAGATAAATTTTCTCCTTTAATGTTTCTCATACAGTGGGAAATGGAAGAAATATTAGTCTCTGGCATGATCATTGGATCCAAAAATCTTTTCTTCGTGACCTTCTCATTGGTCCACTCCCATATGTAGAATTTTCAAAAATTGTTTCCTCCATCATATGCACTACAAACAATATTCTCAATTGGAACATTGATCTTATCCCTTTTGCTATTCCTTATCATATTGGCCAAAAGATTCTCAACACCCCCTTATCTCTAACCTCAATTGATAATAAAGACTCAATTTATTAGAGCCTCACTACACATGGCACCTTCACCCTGAAATATGTTTATTACTCCTATATTAATAACAACTCAGAGGATCTTAACCTCAACTGGATTTGGAAAAGTCTTTGTAATGTAAGAGAAAAAATTTTTCTTTGGAAAGCCTTTCACAAGGGCCTTACCACTTCTAAATCTCTTCATAGAAGAAACATCACCTCGTCCCCCACCTGCCTAATTTGTAACAAACAAAATGAAACTACTATACATATCCTTGGTGATTGCAACTTTGCATCTATCACTTGGTCTTTATTTCAAACCCCTCCGAATTTCTATAATGTTAATCTTCAATGTTGGCTTTACACTAATGCTACTAACACCACTAAAAAACAAACTTAATCTCCCATGGAACTCAATTTTCCTGTTTACCCTTCGTTCTTTATGGTTGGCTAGAAATAACTATGTTTTCAACAACAATGTCCCAATTATCCCAAATCAGATTGCAAACATAGCTCTTGGTAAAGCAGCCGAATTTTGGTTAGACTCCTCTACTGATTATTCCACCCTTCCTATTGAAAACACACTCTTGTTAAACTCATGAACCCTTTTTTACCTCCACCTCCTTGGCAGCCAACCCCCATCCTTTGGTGCAAACTTAACTATGTGGATCTTCATCAAATTCATGGATGGGAGTTGGCGAGTGTCTGCATGATACTTCAGGAATATGGATAAAAGGTTTCTCTCAGTACATAGGTGATGGTAATGCACTTAAAGTTGAATTATGAGCTATCATGTTAGGTTTGGAAATTTTATCTCATATGCCTCATCACTCTCAAATTGTGATTGAAACTGATTCTTCCACTACTATTGATATTATTCTTCATGCCTCTCCTGACCATAATCCCTTGGAGACTATCATTAAAAATTGCAGGCACCTTTTATCTAAGCTGGAAGACTTCAAACTAATGAAGGGAAGTAGGAAGTAGAACATGTGTGCTAATAGTTTAGCTAAAGATGGAAGAAGGGGACATTTACATTTAACGATCTATGATGATGTGCCCCAGCTTATTTTTCAACTTTATCATGAAGATAGATCTTTCACCTCTACATCTGACTAAATTCTTGCTGTGCTTTCCTTCAAATATCGCAACTGCTATAACCATGATTCTTGTTTCAGTTTTCCCTCTTCAATGTTTTGACTGTTATCCCTTTAAGACTTATGCTACAAATACCACTATTTTTGTTAAATACTCCCTGAATGTTTCTCTTACAGTACATCTACGTTTTACAACTTCAAACTCTGTACTAGACAATGTAATTTAGTTTAATATATTTTCCTCTTTCACCAAAAAAAATATATATAATAACCTATACAGATAAAAAACATTAACTTGTAATTTATAACAACAGTATCATGAGAATTGGATCATCTAACATTTGTGACATTACATTTCGGCTGTTGAATTGTGCAGGATGTACAACATCCACGCAATATATTCTGGAGGATGACATAGACGCACAGGTTCCATCTATCTTGCTTGATCCAACGACTGAAATGCAATATCACCAATGTTAATATTAAAGAATCTAATTCTAGTATCAAGAGATTTTTATTATCATGTAAAGATTTTAGGAACACTCATGTTTGATTGGCTCAATTAGTTTAGTACTTGTTCTTCTTAAGTAATAATTCAAATTCAAATCTTGTGAATTGATAAAATAATTACTGAAAAGAACTTTGCACTTTTCTTAAACTAATTTAGTCAAAGTTCTAGATTTTCGCATGCCGATCAATGACTTTTTAACCAATTTATTCATTGATTCATCGAATTTGGAGTCAGATTATAAGTGCGGTTTAATTAGTCAAATTAGGCGACAATCAGAGAAACCCATAGCTCCATAAAGTCAATAAATTTCAAATTGAAATCCATTGTAACTTAATGGCGCTATCCCGGACGGTATATATGATGTTGCACAATATTTCTAACTCTTAATAATGATATGTAGATTATAATATAATTGTTGACGTGATCTCAAAAAGTTCAAAAATTTAATTTCTTGTTTTTTCCTTCTAAAATTTTACCTACTACAATTAAAGCGCATACACTTCTGGCGTCGATACGCAGTCTACGTATTGAGATTTAAATGAATCAATTTCAGACATATATACTCATTAAATGCAATTAAATAACTCCTAAGTGTCTCATCTATATATAAATAGAGAGATATATATATCTCAAGGAATAGGTTCATAATCTTGAATCCTTACATTATTTTTTTCTTAATTTTGCTATATATACTTACATTTCTTCCAGATTACTTAAGCTAGGCACACAGATATAAGGGTTTGTCCATTAAGGCTTACAGATAGCACTTTTCCAAGTAATATTGCTATCCACTTTTTAAGACACCAGTTATATATATTTTTTATTTTTAAAGTGATAAGAACATGTTCATATATAGAGTATTAGTTAAATTCATTTTGGTAAATAAAATATCTTTGTTACAAAAACCGGTGAGGTTAACAAACTCGTGTGAACTTAAGGGTCTGTTTGGTTTGTGAAAATATTTCTTATTTTTATTTTCAATCTTCATTTCCTGAAATGCATTTCCTAAAACACTGAAAATATCTTTTTGGTGTTTTCAGATTTAGGCTTATTTTAAGAAATGTTTTTAAGAAAACGTTTTCAGTTAACTCAACCAAACGTATTTTCAAGTCCATTTTCTGTTTTCAATGAAAATGAAAATAAGAAATGTTCAAACCAAATTGGCCCTAAGTAAGCAGCATATAACATGGTACCAAAAACAATAAACATGCATTAATGTTACAGAAATCAAAATTTTGAAAATTAAATCAATCATTGAATCGGTGAAATGATCAGTTTAAGTGTCAATAATTAGACTATAATTGAATTGATATATTTTAAAATATTTAAAAAATAATATACATAATTAAAGATTATAAATAGGAATTTAAAAATTTAATTAAAAATAAAATTTAATTTTAAATTACACAAAACAATATTACAGTCAAAAGTTGACGGCAAAAATTGATCAAATAATAAGGAAATTATTAATCAAAAAAATATTCATTCATATCAAATCCATAAAATACTAAAATATAGACATTTCTATTAAAATTAGTTGATCTGTAATATTAATTTTTTTATCAATTGATTATAGAATAAGAAAAATTCAAAAAATTAAAAACAAACAAAATTCAAGTAAAACGGTTCAACCGATTCATTTTGCATCGATTCTTACCCGATTTGATTAATTTTTGGCTAGTTCAATTAGTTATTGATCAATTTTATCACTCATTTATTTTATGGGTTATTTCAAATTAATTTTCTGATCGATTTTCAATCCAATCAATTGAATCGATCAATCCAATCTGATTGAATTAACATCAAACATGTCAAAATAAGCTTTGAATATAGATTCCTTATTTGAATACGGTGCCAAAAGCTTGTACATTAGATTCCTTGAAATTCACAAACGTGGGTCCCTTGAAATATAAGTACTTGTATGTCTCTACTTAACTGTCTCAAATCCCTCATTTCTTACACCAAATAGTTACATTAATAAATTGCCTTGCCTATGTATAAATAGGAGGATAATTCAATGAAACAGGCATGCTTTTTTTTTTTTTTCCGCATCATCTGGGATTCAAAATCGTATTTGAAATTACTAGTTCAGTTAATATAATATTCTTACAAATTGACTTACGTGATTGAAAGTTATAAGTCCACAATTTTAAATCTATACTTAAACTCTTTTTGTTTGATTTTACTAGATCCCAATGAATAGAAATGAAAGAGAGTAAATTATTGATTTAGTCTATAGTAATTTTTTTTAATTTTGTTATTAAAAAATTAAATATTTTAATTTCATCCTTAAAAATTATATTTATCTTAAAACTTGTATTTTTTTTTTGTTGTTAAATCACAAAATTTACAAATTGCTAAAGAAAAGTTTTTGTTGTTAAGAGTCAATTTGACAAAAAAAAAATAAATTAAAATAAACACAATCTTTTAAAAACTAAATTGAAACAACTATAATTTTTTAAAAATCAAATTAGAAACATACTCTAAATAAAATCATTCTCATATTTACATGGCTTTCAAGTTTGCTTAAGCCAAACACCTGACTTTTTAATCGGCCTACCAGTCGCACGTCCAAGTAATTGCCATTCACCTTGCACCAATTACATTTTTTAATCTAAAGTGATAAATAATTTATATATAGAGTATTAATTAAATGAGTAAAATTTTAATTTAATTTCTAAAATATTACAATTATTTCAATTTAGTTATTAAAAAATTATATTTGTTTCAATTTGGTTACTTTATTTACTAATGTGACTTTCACCAACTGTAAATTTTATCATTTAGCAACTAAAAAAATTAAATTGAGATAAATACAATAATTTTTCAATAATTAAATTAAAATTAATTAACAAAAAATTATAATCTTTTAGTATTAAATCATTAATTTTGCTCCACTTAAATTGACATTGGAAAATACAATATCTTCTTATAAAAACCAGGGATGAAGACAGACTTAAAACAACATTTTCAGTCCACAAAATGGTATAAAAAACAACAAACGAAGTCAAATTTCACATCCTCATCTGTATATACAGAGAAAAACAGAGCATACAGAGAAACAGAGTGTGATCAAGATCAAGCATGAAAGTGGTGAAACCTATTCTCAATCTCATCATCTTCCTGATCTTCATCTTCAATGGGGTTTTCTCTTCTCCTCCAGACGATGCCATCAAGTGCAGCACTTCCAACAACACAAACTGCACCATCACGAACTACTTAGGCGTCTTCCCTGACAGATCCATATGCAGAGCAGCCCAAGTTCTGTACCCCACCACGGAAACAGAGCTGGTTTCAATGGTGGCTTCGGTATCAAAGTCGAACACGAAAGTCAAAGCAGCCACGAGATACTCCCACAGCATCCCGAAACTCGCATGCCCGGGAGGCCAAAATGGGGTTTTGATAAGCACCGAGAAGCTGAATCGTGTGGTGAAAGTGGATGTGGATGGGAGGACCATGACGGTGGAGAGTGGCATCACTCTGAGAGAGGTGATCAGCGAGGCGGCGAAGAGGGGGTTGGCGCTGACGCACGCGCCGTTCTGGTGGGGCATCACGGTGGGGGGGCTGCTGGCCACCGGGGCCCACGGCAGCTCGCTGTGGGGAAGGGGAAGTGCGGTTCATGAATACGTGGTGGCGATGAGGATTGTGACGCCGGCGAGTGCTGAAGAAGGGTATGCCAAGGTTCGAACGCTTGAGGAGGGTGATGAAGACCTTAATGCCGCTAAGGTCTCGCTTGGTGTTCTCGGGGTAGTTTCACAGGTATGGCTTCATCTTCTTCCATTATAGAAAGAGTCAATTACACATAACTTCCGTATAAGTTTTTAAAATTACACATTCCTCCCATCTGCCTTTAAATATTCGCTTCCCTCCTATATAACTATAAATTATCAAGTAGCTTATTGATTTAAGTCATTAAAAGATTACATTTATTTAATTTGGTCATCAAAAGATTAAATGTCCCAACTTAGTCCTAGACAATATTTGTTTCGATTTGGTTATTTTCGTTGCTAAATTATAAATTTCGTTGTTGCTAAATCTCAAAACTTTAATTGTTAAAAGTCATTTTAACAAAAAAAAAGGTCAAATTAAAATCAAATACAATTTTTTAATAATCAATTTGGCACACTTGATTTTTCAGAAATTAAATTAAAATAACTACGATATTTTGAGAGCCAAATTAGTAATTTACTCTAAAATATACTACACTTGAATCAAGATCTTCTGGTAATCTAAAAACATCAATATTTACAAATTGTGATAACATTTTTTTATTAATCTATAATAAAATTTCAAAAACATTCCTTTTTTTTCTTTTTTATGAAAGAATGCTTCCAATATGTAATTAAGTTAAAATATAGTATTTCAATAAAAAAAATATGTGTGTGGTATACGGTTATGAAAATTAAAAGAAAAAAGACAATAACATAATTTAGAGACAAAAAATTATAAAATAAATTTTGATATCAAAATACACAAAAAAATAACAATCAAAAGTTCAAACCAAAAATTGATCAAATAACAAAGAAATATTATTAATCAATATAATATTTATTCATATCAAATCTATAAAATACCAATATATTGACATGTTAACTAAAATTGGTTGATTTTTAATATTAATTTATTTGATACTTGATTATAAAATAAGTAAAATAACATAAAAATTTAAGGAGACCGATTCATTCAGTACCAATTTTTGGTCAGTTTAATTATTCATTTATTTTAAAAGTTATTCTAAACTGATTTCATGACCAGTTCTCATTCCAACCAATTGAATCATTGATGCAATCCCTATATAACCGAGGGTGTTGTCTAAATCAAAAGATATATAACAAATTAATATAAGGAAAACATTAAACACAGATTTTATATTTTATATTTATATTTCACAATTAAAATATAAGTGTATAGTTTTCAAAAAAAAAATTATTTGTATGTACATGCTAAATTTTATAAAATAGAAATTTGTATTATTTTTACAACAACTTTCAATTATTGTAATAAATATAAACACTTCATTTTACACGCTTAATGTCTTTGTCATAAAAGAGTAATTAGCAGTCAAGAGTTTAACAGCCGGTTTCTCTACATTTGTTGCGCCAAATTTATTATACCCACCTATGTCTCAGTGTGTAAAGTCTAAATAAGCATTAATTTAATTGACTAATAAATACTACGTTTTGTGGTTAAATAAAATTATAGTAAATTTATAAATTAATACTTATATATATATATATATATTTTTTAATTTTTAAAATTAATCATTAAATGAGTTAGTCTTTAAAGAGATTAAATTATTCTTTCAATCCCGACAATTTTAAAAAAAAATTTAATTGGATCCTTATTAGTCTTACAAAATTTTAATTTAGTTCCGGTTACAAAAGTTTTTCAATGGTCTATTAAATTTTTCTAATGTGACGATATGTATATTGACACCTTAAATATTCATAACAATTAGAAAGCTTTGTATTCGTTTGTTTTGGTCTGGTTGTTTGATCCTTTCTTTGTTGTTTTCTCTTCTTAAATATTCATAGCGATTGGAAAGTTCTTCTTTTTTCTATGAAAGAAAAAAAAAACTTTAAAACTTGAAACAGTCCGTCAAGAATAATAAAATCCGCCCACTGGAACAGACTTCTTGTAGTATTGAATTGACACAGAGGATGACAATAGTAATAACTAATATTTTAAAAATTAGATTAATCATTAACTCCGTGAAAATGGGTATATTGATTCAATTATAGTTGAATTGAAGTTAGACTAGTAGTAATTAAATATATATATTTTAAATAATAAATTGAAAATAAATTTTTATTTTTTTATTAAAAATATTATTTTATATATATGTTAAATATAGAAACTAGAAATTTATCTTTTATTTTAATATATGAAATCAAAAGATGTGTTTTATTTTATCTTTCTCGATTCCCATATGCATGCCAGCTTTGACTGAGTCCCAAGGAATAGCTTCCCTTCCATCTTCATATTTCCGACTTTTGAGGCATGCTTCTTATTCTCTCTTTCCTCTTCCCTCTTCCCTCTTCGTTTTCCTTTTTTCTTCTCTTTGCAAACTTCTCAAGATGCCAACCGAGCACTGGCAGAAACTTCTCCGGTGAGAAGACTGATCGAAGCCACTGAATCCACGGCAGTTTTGATGGAGAGGCAGCGGCTAATCGACCAAACGACCTCTCTTTCTCTCAGTCCTCCATTTCATTTTCTCTCTCTCTTCTAAGCTTCGTCTCCAACTTCTTCACCTCTGATTTGTGTTCGCCGGTGAAAAATAAAAAAATGAGTTGAAACCGGTTCCACTGACAACCTGACTGGTTTCATCAATTTCACCGGCTCTGTATCGATTTGTAGTAAAAACAATTTTAAATCTTGATCGATTGAATCAGCCGGTCAAATTTTTTTTTATCAATGCTAATAACACCAAACTCCATTTAGAAAAAGGAACTGATTTGACTTGATCTTATTGTTATTTTAAGGGTGAATTTCGATTAAATTATATTTAGTGAATTTTTAATTCAAAATATTTAATTTGCTTCTTTTTTGTTGTTGTGTAATTTGCTTCATTTTTAATTCGTCATTAAAGTTAATATTTTTTACATAATATATATTTCTTTTAGTAATAAATTACTTAATAATATATATTGTTATATTAAAATTAAAGTCACAACTTCGTATTACATATCAACATTAATTTAAATGTTTATTATGCCCAAATTAATATGGTTCAAGCCAAGTCAAATTATAAATACTTAAAACTCTTAAAATATTAATTTTTTTCTAGTTGCGAAATTCAAATTCACAACCTTCTTTTAAAAGAATAAGTATCATGAATTAACTTTTGTTAATATATAGAAAATTAGTTGAAGCCTCTAAAACAAAGATATATCAAAATATCACTACAAAAAAAAAATAAAGATCATAGACGAAAAAATTTGTCTTTGATTAAGTAAAATTCGTCTCTAATTGATCAGAAGTCGATTTAGAGATGAATTTTTTTCCATCTCTAATCCTAAAGTCCCAAAAAATTTGAGACAGAAAAAAGATTTTGTCTCATAATTAGAGACATATTTTTTCATCCCTAAATTTTGCCTCTAAATCTCTGAACAGAAAAAAAAAATTTACCAGTAGATTATTAACCAGATCAAATTTGGCCTCTCAAAAAAAAATTTAGCATATTAAATAATACTAAATTAAAAGACACATTCATTCATTAGCTTTTTTAAGACAAAAATATTCAATAAAGCACTCTATATAAGAAAAGGAGGGAGATAACAATATATATAAAAAAAGGTGGGAGACTGATTTTCTGAACTGAGCGATGCAGGACTTAGAAAATCTAAGGCGAAATTTTGAGACAGAATTTATTCGGTCTCTAATCTGAAACGAAATTTTTTTCATCTCAAATTCCATTTCAAAATCTATTTAAGATTTTCAAACTAAATTTTAGAGACATAATTAGATACGAAAATTAGAGACAGAATTTAAATTTCATCTCAGATTAAAAGCAAAATTTAGATTCTGTCTCAGATTAGAGAAGGAAATTAATTCTTTCTCAAATTAGAGACAAAAATGAAATTTTGTCTCATATTAGAGACGGAATAATTTTCGTCTGTAACTTTGATATTTTTTGTAGTGTATCAAAAACAAATTGAGTGTAATATTTAAAACTAAATAAATATTTAGGCTGCGTCTAGTGTACATTAGAGATTTTAGAGTAAGTGAAAAGGGAAAGAGAAATGAAATGAAAAATGAAAAAAAAAAGTGTTTAGTATAACAATAGAAGTAATGGAAGAAAGAACTTACTTTATTTGGTATGAAATTTTGAAGAGAGGGAACGAAAAGAATGTAAAGTATAAATTATCAAAATATCTCTATTTCCTACCAAACAAGCCCTTACTCTTATCTTAATTTGCAGGTGACCCTGAAATTAGAGCCGATGTTCAAACGTGCAGTGACATACCTAACAAAGGATGATTCAAATTTGGGAGAGGAATTAGCTAGGTTTGGGAAAGAGCATGAGTTTGGGGAAGTGACGTGGCAACCGAGTCAGCAGAAGGTAGTGTACAGAGTGGACGAACGTGTTTCGAGTAATCAGTTTGGCGATGGTCTCTACGATTTCATCGCCTTCCGTCCCACTCTCTCTGCCCAATTAGCTGTTGGTAGAGCCACTGGTTAGCTTAGCTTTCTCTCCGTTATAAGTAATATTTTTAGCAACGAAAATAAGTGGACGTTGAATTGATCTTGTGTGTGATGTTGTGACAGAGGAACTTCATGAAGCAACGAGGGACGCTAATGGGAAATGTCTTAGTGCGAAGACAGTAACTGAGGCGCTCAAAACCGCTGCCTATGGCTTGACTAACAACGGTACCATATATTTTTTAGATATGTAAAAATATTTTTTACATCTTGAACGTTTACACTAAATTTTAATTTTATCGCTAATATTTTTTTTACATCAATTATGTTTTACATGTTTTATTTTTGTTTCAAATCGATTCTTTTTATTAATGCCGTTTACTTCACTAATAGAAAATGCTTACTAAGTAGTTAGTAAAAGTAGTATATTTAAAATAAAAATTAAACATGTAGGATTCAAATTTATCCTTTTTACGTCCCTAACTTTTTTTTTATTAGCTATGTTTTACATGTTTCATTTTTATTTGAAATTTACCTTTTTAACTAACTGCTCCGTCAACCTTTTCCGTCAGTGAAATAAACGACGTTAGTAAAATGGTAGATTTAAAACAAAAATAAAACATGTATGACATAACTTAAGCAAAAATAAAACTTTAGGAATGAAATTGAAACTTGGTGTAAATATTATGGACGTAAAAAAATATTTTTGCCTTTTGGAAAATATATCTTTTTAGTCCCTTAATTTTATTTCAAGTTTCATTTTGCCATTTTCTTAATTTTGTTCCAATATAATCCTTTAGCAGTTTCACTTTATTAGTCATTTAATTTTTTTTTTTAATTTGGTCCTTCAACTTAAAAAACCAATCACCACTAAGAAGTTCAATAAAAAAGTTTTATATGGCTTTTCGGTGGTTTAGCTCTAATAATCTTTCGCCAGTTTGGATTCTACCACTGTAAAATTTCTCCTTATCATTATTTAAGCGTTGTGTTTTAAATCTTGCGGGAAATCCCCTTAATTATTGCTTACTGGTACGTCCTTGTTCTGATTTAACTAATGCTTTTATGCTCTTTCAATTTTTGAGTATGTTGCATAAGAAAACAGAGTTACTACTTATTTCTGGTTAGCATTTTATCTATGTTAGAGGAAATTAATGAAACGTTATAATGTTTGAAATTATGGGTTTCAATTTGAATAAAAATAAAATTAAGGGATAGAAGTTTAATTTTATATATATATATATATATGTAAAGGGGTTAAGGGAATAAATTATAATCAAATGATGTTAAAGGATGAAAGTGAAACTTATGGTAAACTTAGTGAACAAAATGGAAATAAATGAACTTTAAGTGGTGAACATGAAAGTCTGAATAAAATGGAGATCAAATTAAAATAAAAAGAAGTTGATGGATGAATGTGAAATCACAATTATTAAAACTGCATCAAATCGATCAGTTTAATCGGTTGGACTGAATCAGTCAAGGGTTCAGTCTAGAATTTAGATCAACTTTAGGTGGCAAAAAAATTCATAGTATTAATCAAGTTTATTAAAAATGTTAATATATTAATATTTTATGAATTCGATATAAATAAATACTATATTAATTGATATTATTTTTTTATTATTTAATTAATTTTTGTTGTGTACTTGTAATTGTGTCATTATGAATATTATTTTATATAATTAATCTTATTTTTAATTAAATATGTATATTTATGTTTATAATATTTAATTATATATATTATTTTTTTAATATTTTCACTTTAATCACGGTTAAATCAAAATTTAATTATTAACTTTGAACCAATGCTTAACAATCTTGCATAAGTTATAATAATATTTTGGGCTTTTATTTCGCTTAGGCATTTTAACAAACACCTTATGAGTCCTTTCTTTTCTTTACCAGTAGTTACATTTCGACACCATTAAAATCAAAAGTTTTCAATTTTCTCCCGCCAAATCAGGTATACTCTTCACTGGATACCCCGTAATCGGGTACAACAACCGCCTGCAATCATCTGGTTCATGCCTGGACGGCATAGAAGACGCGACAATCACCATCTGTCCCTGGGACTCCAGACTCCAACATCAATTCTACCACCAAACAGCCTTCAGCATCTCCCTCTCCAACCTCACCAGCTTCATCAAAGACGTGCAGAAGCTCGTTTCCCTGGAGCCCCAATCCCTGTGCAGCTTGGAACTCAACAATGGCATCCTCATGCGCTACGTTAAGGCCTCCACCGCCTACCTGGGAAAAACTGAGGACTCCGTGGACCTCGACATTACGTACTTCAGAAGCAGAGACCCCTCGAGTCCCAGGCTCTTCCAGGACGTTCTCGAGGAGATCGAGCAGATGGGGTTGTTCAAATATGGAGGATTACCCCACTGGGGGAAAAACAGGAACGTGGCGTTCAAGGGGGTGATGCAGAAGTACCCTGATGCAGGGAAGTTTCTGAGAGTGAAAACAGAGTATGATCCAAATGGGGTTTTCTCCGGTGAGTGGACTGATCAGGTTTTGGGGTTGAAGGAAGGTGTGACGATGGAGGGAGATGGGTGTGCTTTGGAGGGGTTGTGTATATGCTCAGAGGATCGTCACTGTGCTCCCACCAAGAAGTACTATTGCAGGCCAGGGAAGGTTTATAAGGAAGCTAGGGTTTGTGCTTTTGAGGATGTGGAAACCAGAGTTGAGACTGCTTTGAGGGACGAGTTGTAATGGAAGCACGAGCTTCAAATCGAAGCCCCTTTAATAATGTGATTGGATATTGCGTGGTTCAAGTGTATTTCTATGAAGAAATATATAGTTTGATTTTCTAATTCTTAGAAGTTTAATTCTACACTATTTATTTCTTAAGTATTGTTAATTTGTTAAGCATTATTATTGAGTTATTCCTTCAAAGATAAATAAATATATAATTTATCAAATGTATGTGACTAATTTTTATTGAGTTTGTAACTTATAGGGAAAAAGTGTGTTTAAAAAATAATTGGACAAATATGGTTCGAACAAATAATTAGTTGCAGAATGTAATTTGGATAAATTTAAATTTGGGTGAACATAATTTATATTTAAAAGACAAAGAAAACTTAGGTTTGGGCAAAGAGAAACAACAAAGGGAGACAGCAAATCACTGATACCTAATATCCAGTGTTTCAGTAAAAGGAATGTGAATTTTGGTGTCCAAAGTCTGCATTTGAGGGTTATGAAAAGATAAAAAATATATCATCTGAAATAATTAGTCCATCTGATATTTTTAGTTGATGAACAACTTGTGGTTCATTAGCTGGATTATTTTCATCCTCCTTGGGACTAGACGATTCATTTTCTGCACCATCTATGCTTGCTCTTAAACTAACAAGGTCAACCCAATCGCTCTTCATGTTGGATTGCATTTGCCACATCTGTACATAGATCATCCCTTTCACAAGAGTCTCCTACTTCAACATTATTAAGATCATGTGTTAAATAATGTATCCTGAGCAAAACAGACATTATTAAGATCCGTTAAAACAGAGTAAGTGGAAGGACCCAGACCTCCTAGCTGCTCTCAACCTTCTTCGATACTCTGTAATGACTCCTTAATATTTTAATATACTTCCTTTTCACGGAAAAAAAAACAGGAAGCATTTAACTTACACGTGATCTACAATAAATATATAGACAAAAACTTAGCCTACTCAGAACACTGTTAACAAAAAGTGTTTATCTGGCTAATTGAATGATCCATAAAAATTCAAGGTTCAGTAAGCTCAAAGCTTCCTGTCATTTGATTGATGTCAAAGCTAATATGATTTCGCTAATAAGAAAGGCTTTGCTTTTGGTTTCTGTGAGTAATTCTTTGGAAGAGGATATTACAGTACAGAGAGTAAAACCTTGACTGAGTTAGCAGGCAAAGGTGAAAATAAAAAAAGACTAAAATGAACAGAACTAAGTCAGGGGGGCAAAGGTGAAAAAAAGGACTAAAATGAGTATAAATCTTCTAACATGATGTCAAAGTGTATTGTTTGCCAAAAAATAAAAGAAGCCATTTTTACCTATTCTGAGCACGGTTTGAGTCCCTTCTCTTTCTATCTTCTAACATGACGTCAAAGTGTATTGTTTGCCAAAATAAAAGAAGCCATTTTTACCTATTATGAGAATGGTTTGAGCCTCTTCTCTTTCTCCTTTAGTAACTGTAGCCTTCTAATCATTTTAGTTTTAGGAAATGCATCAAAAGTCACTTCCTTTCCATTTCAAGATGCTATGTTTATGGAAAACCTTCTCCCTCTCCTTGATCTCTTCTCCTTTTCTTGATTTAGATGTATTAGGTGACAGTACGAGATGCTTGAATGTGAGAGAAATGGTTTGTGTGCGTTTAATGGCAGCCTTGGCCAAGAAATAGAGTTTGTGTGCGAGATGCTCTATTTTTCGTTCAACTATCTCTCCTCTTGGTTCTCTCTTTGTTTGTTCCTCTCTTCTCAATTCTCTCAACTCTTTCTCACAACCAACACACAAACAAATGGGAAGGGCAACACAAGAAAAACAGACAAATAAGCGGGTAAGAGGTGGTTGAACTACGGTTGGAGACATTTAGAAGCTAAGGCGGGTCGCGGTGATTAAAACTATGATTGAAGAAGGAAACATAATTACTGCTCGTCTGTCGCCACTCAACCAAACAAGACAATTTTTGTGCAAACAAGATTTGGATCGATGCCAACACCCAATGTGTTGCCAAACATGCACTTGGTAGATCAACACTTGAATTTTAGAAATTAATCGATAAAAAAATATATTTTTCATATACCAATTTATATGTTTACTCTTAAGATACTACATCTTAGATTTCATTCAATCGATTAAAAATGATTAATTATACAAATTAATTCTTAAAAGTTACATTTCCTATCATTTAGTCCTTAAAATTTAAGTGTTAAATAATTACTCTTTATAACTTACAGATTTAGTACAAAGTAATCATTTTATAAGACTAAATTATATATTTATAAGACTAAATTATATATTTATTTATCTTTAAAAGATTGCCTTAATATTAATGTTTGATAAATTCATAATATTAAGGGGATTTTTTTTAAACAAATTTCTTTTTAAACCTTACAATTCCAATGAGTGCGAATGTGTGATTTCTCTTTATCATATTTGAAGATGGATAGTTGAAGTTTGTAAGTTAATTTGGACACCACTGGTTTGCAATACAAAAAAAAAAAAGAAGTTTACAATTTCAAGAGTAAATTAGACTCCATTTTTAAATTTTGATTTAAAATCTCTCATCAAAGTTATTTTTTGCCAATAAAATTATTTTTCCTAAAAATAAAAATTACCTAATTATAATTACTATCATATTAAAAAAAATTACAATTTTTTATTTAAATTTAATATTAACTTAGCTATTTTATTGTCTTATTAAAAATAAAATTATTTTTGCAATATTTAAAAAACAATTAACATCATTGACATAAAATAAATTGAAAGATATATTTTTGAAATATATATTAAACGTTAAAGGAATCAAGTATAAATATTTAGAAAAGAAGTGAATATTAGACATAGTTTAGTCAAAACTTAGAAAAGTAAATAGAATTTACTCTACTTACAGAGATCAATCATAACTTGAAAAAGAAAAACAAACGATAATATTTTATTACAAAGATAACTTGGTTTAAGTTTTCATTTCGTGCACGAGAAGTTTTAAAGTTGGAATAAAGTGGTAAACGATCTCCATTTTATTATATATAAAAAAAAAGAGTCTTCTCATATTTGTTGTGTGACAAATTGAAAATACTTGAGTCTAAATTCTTTCTAATTTGCCATAACAATTCATTTTTTTCCATATTAATTTTGTTTTAGCATTTACTTGCCTTCTCATTTGCTCATGGTCTTCATTAGAGTTGACTTTTATATTAAAGGAATAGGAATGAGTGACTCTGAATTGTGCTTTCTTAATTATCTAACTTATTCTTGAAGGTTTCACTTGGATAAAATTGTAGTGACTCGTGTAATGTATAAAATTTTTATTTTTTTATGTTAATTGTAGACAAACAAATTCACTTAGTGAATTTGATATATTATCAAAAGATTGCAATTTCTTATAGATTGAGTTAATTATATAATTATGATTATTAACTTGTACGTTGCAGTAAATTAATAACAATTTATAATTAATTAAAATTTAAATAATTTTATTAAAAATATCATAGATAGATAAGAAATGAATTAGTAAAAGATGTCAATCACATGGATTCAACCTATTTATTAAACGAACCAATTTTCAATACTCAAGTCTAGCCACCATGGCTTGTGAGTTTAAATGAGCTAGCCTACGGGCTACTATTTTTTTTAAAAAAAATTTAACTAATATAGTATTTTAAAAATTGTAGTAAAAAAATTTATTAATTAAAATATATTTTATACATGTAAATTTTTTTTAATATTTCTAAATCATCAATAACTTTAATTTTTTATTTTTTTAAATTAATTATATTATATTTAAATTTGAAATTTTTATATTTATTTTTAAAAAATTAAAAAAAATTTTATATCCAAATTTGTTATATTTAATTAATACAATATTATAAAATATGAAAATGTGATAACGCGAGATTATTTATATTAAAAGCAAAAATATACTTCATGTCTCTAATGTTTACACTAATTTTCCTGATGCCCCTGAAATTTATTTTTGGTCAAATATGTATTATATGTTTCAATTTTTTTTAACATCGTCAAATTAATTAACAAAAAATACTGACCAGGCTGCCATGTGATAAAAATCATTCGTCATGTTACTTATTACGTGTACTTATGACCTAAAATTACAGAAATACCCCTAATAATAATTTTAAAAAACTCCCTTCCCCCCTCTCCCCAGCATCGAGAGCCACAACACCATATAACAATGTATATGTGACTACAACATCAAACTGATGGAATCCAATTTTTGATCAGACTGTTGATCTCAGTGGCCAACTTAAAAAAATAACGAATCAAAATGCTAATTAAACCTTAAAAATTTAACTATTACAAACAATGTGGTGAGTTTTTTACACATGATTTATTTAAAAAAATAGTCAGTTGACATAAAAATAAGAAAATAATAATAGTTACAGGTTAGCCTTGCGGGCTCATTTCCAGATCTTCTATATGCACCATTCAAGATCCTCAGTTCGCAGTTCTTCACATATCTCTGATTCAAGAGAACTCATCTCTTCCATTTTTCTATTCAGCACATACTCGAGATTTGAAAACATTGCGTTCACTTTTGGCAATGTTATGTTTAGATTGTTGAGATACTTGAGTTGCAAAATTTCCACTCCCCAACTAGTTGGCTCCCCATGATCCAAGTTGTTGAGTTTGCCTCCCTTTATATATAGCTTCTTCAATCCCTTTAGTGTGCTTGGTTTTAACTTGTCTGGTTTCTCCAGAGGAATGCCTTCAAGACCTAATTTTTCCAAATATGGTGGAAAGGAGAGAGATTGCTTTATAACTTGATCTTTCAGTTTTTGAGAAACCACGACCCCACGATATCTTGAGGCACTTAACCTTTTCTAAAGATTTCAAGTCATCAAACTCACCTTCAATTATCACAACCTCACTTCTGATCGAAAATGGATTCCATCAATCTTGAAAAGAAATAGGGCGTGTGTGTCCTCTGTTTTCGGTCTTGAAAACAGAGGCATGGGGAACAACAAGAAAGAGGGAAAGCGAGAGTGAGGACCTGAGAGAGTAAAAGGTTGACAAAGAGAAAGACAAACAAAGGTTGATATGGAGACAAGAGAAGAGAGAGGCAGTGAGAGGAGAGAGAAGAGAGTATCAAGATTGAGAGAAAAAGCAAGGATGGTTGAGAGAGAGAGAGAGAGAGAGAGAGAGAGAGAGAGAGAGAGAGAGAGAGAGAGAGAGAGAGAGAGAGAGAGAGAGAGAGAGAGAGAGAGAGAGAGAGAGAGAGAGAGAGAGAGAGAGAGAGAGAGAGAGAGAGAGAGAGAGAGAGAGAGAGTAGTCAACTTTTTCGGTATAAAAATTAGAGACATAAAATAAAATTTTACTTTTAATATAAATAACTATACGTCATCACATTTTTATATTTTATAATATTATATTCATTAAATATAGCAAAGTTGAGTATTATATTAACAACGTTGAATTTTATAATATTATGTTATATATATAAATAGTAATTATTTTGAAAAAATAAAATTCAACTTAATCCTGATTTAAAACTAAATATAAGAATACAAATTAATGATAATAGTGTTTATTGGTTAATGGTTGATATATATTACAATAATATTGAAAAAAAGGCCTAAGTATACCGAAAATTTTAGTAGAAGAATTTATACAGTGCTTGGCATATGAGAAGTATAATCTTTGAAATATTTAAGAATTTATTTGATAAATTTTTGAATATGTAAAAAATATGAAGAACTAAAATTTGTGTCTTGTATATGTTAAAAAAAATATAAGAACATGATTTATCTTCAGATGTCACACTCAAATATCTTATTAAATTATTTAAAAATATATGTGCTCCACTGTAGAAATAAAGAGGAAAGCAAGAGAGTGATGGACTTGTAAATTTTGAACTCATGATCAGCTGCTTATATATTTCTTATATTGAAAATTTCTAACATATTTTTAAAATTATTACTCTATATTAATTGACATGTTTATATTTGCGATAGTTAAAACTTACAACATTTGTTTGATCAAGTCAACTTATGAATTAATATCATATCTCTAAATTATCAACCAAAAAAAATAACAAATAAAAATCGACTGAGTTAGTTTATTAAATTGAACTAATCCAGTAATTTATTGTCAATTAATTATTTTTGAAAAACATATACATCCATTCAGTTTACTGATGTTGTTGTAACGTTGTTATTGGTTGGAATAATAATAATTTTAAAATTTTTTATATTTCTACTCATTTAATTTGAATTGGATGAGGTCATAAAAGATATGTAAAGTTCTCTTTTTCAAGACCTGTTTTAGAAACTCGAGTTCATAACAAGATTATTTAATTTGTTGTTCAAGAATCTCCAATATTTTTTTTAAAAGCTTCATCTTATAAAATTTTATTTTTTGTTTATCAATTTATAATTCAATCTATTAATCATTAAAATGGAAATCATTTTAAAATATATTTAATGATAGATAATAAAAAATAAATATTTTTTATAAAATTATTGATCTCCAGTATATATTTACATTCTAATTTAATCAAAAATTTTGAGTAGCAGACGCTAAGAATATAGAAGCAATAGAAAAACAAACTTAAAACAAATCTATCTCCAGCAACATGAAATCTAATAACCAAATTAAAAATTATTTAAATAAAACTATTTCTTAATTATTTGACTTATTCTTGAAGGTTTCACTTGGATAAAATTGTAGTGACTCGTGTAATGCATAAGATTTCTACTTTTTTATGTTAATTGTGAACAAACAAATTCACTTAGTGAATTTGATATATTATCAAACAATTGCAATTTCCTATAGATTGAGTTAATTATATAATTATGATTATTAACTTGTACAATGCAGTAAATTAATAACAATTTATAATTAATTAAAATTTAAATAATTTTATTAAAAATATCATAGATAGACAGGAAATGAATTAGTAAGAAATGTCAATCAGATGGGTTTGACTTGTTTACTAAACAAACCAATTTTCAATACTGAAGTCTAGCCACCATCGCTTGTGAGCTTAAATGGGCTGACCTACGAGCCACTATTTTTTTTTAAAAAAAATTTAAATAATATAGTATTTTAAAATTTTTAGTAAAAATTTATTAATTAAAATATATTTTATACATGTAAAATTTTTTTTAATGTTTTTAAATCATCAATAACTTTAATTTTTTTTATTTTTTAAATTAATTATATTATATTTAAATTTGAAAATATTATATTTATTTTTTAAAAATTACAAAAAATTTTATATCCAAATTTGCTATATTTAATGAATACAATATTATAAAATATGAAAATGTGATAACGTGAGATTATTTATATTAAAAGCAAAAGTATACTTCCTGTCACATCTCAATTTAGGACATGTGAGTAACTCTATAAACTCGAGGATATACCTTTATAGTATTCCATAAAATCTCTGCATAACATAATTTTTCAAGAAAGAGATTTTTGCATATATACATATAAGAAGTTCAACACAGTGAAACAGTAAACACAAGCCAAATATCATGTAGTATAATACAAATTTCCAAGCCTATGTGACCTATAGAGATTACAGAACATTTCTTAAGCTTTTGGATTCATATGCCTCCAGACAACGTGAAAAGTATCCTCAAAGAATACTAATTCTTTTATGGATTTTCTTCGTTCACATCCACTGTATCTAAAAAAAATATTGATTGAGAGTGTGAGTTCATCAAAACACAGTGACTAAATGACTATACCATAATAAATATGTCATAAGTACAAATACCATAATCATAATCACAATAAAAACAGTTATATTCATATTCAGGGTTTCTATACTTCTGTATTTTATGTTTAGGGATTCAGTTCTCATTGTATTTATGTTCACAATCATTACATGCATTGGTATCTTGGGAGATCAAGCCTTCAACCATTCCATGTGTATAATTTCATGCATTGGTATCTTAGGAAATCAAACCCTCAATAATTTCATGTGTATAATTTCATGCATTGGTATCTTGGGTCAAGTTCTCAACCATTCCATATGTATTATATTCTCAATCATAATTCTCATCAATATAATCTTAAATCAAACAATAAATTTTATTATCTAGCAATTATCATTAAATATGGAATCTAATTGCGATATGATGTGGGATTTATATTGTACTTGGAATAAAAGTAAATAAAGTCAGTTAACAAGGTCATCCACTCATATAGATTCTGTATCCAAGTCACTTTTCCGAGTTGCTACAAATAAGAGTATGTAGCTGGATTTCAGGTTCCGCTACGGAGATTTTCATGAAGATCAGATATAGAAAGTCATGGTTGCTTTTGTATGAAAATACTATTAATACATATGAGCACTATTTATACATACGATCATACGTATGATTACTATTCATATATATGGATACTATTCATATGTATGATATTATTCATACATACGGATATTATTCATATATATAGTTACTATTCATAATGGAAATAGCAAATATAAGCCATGAAATAGTACACCAGGAAAGTTTCTAGGAAAGAGTGGAGGGTCGCAATGGACATACTTAACTACCAGGTCTTTCCTTAACCAAAATTTTCCTAGACATGTATTCTTCCCAATTTGTATTCTATTTTGATAATCAGAGAATCAAAATAATGTATAGGTAGCTAAGGACAGTTTTTCTGATGTGGAAGATTAGCTAAAGTCGCAACTACAGAGCATACTTAATAATATAACTTTTAAAATAAAAATGGCATAGTATCCTCACCTTGGATCTAGGCTAAGGAAGAAATATCTAGAATTTTAGAACCCTAACGTCGGAACAAGAGAAGTTTTAAGGAGAGGAGAGGAGAGAAGAGAAACTGAAGATGTGAATTTAGAAGTAAAATGGAAGGACCTATTTATAGGAAAAGTCAATAGTACTATTTGACATTATACACTAATAAAATATTCAATTTACTATTTATGAAAATGACATTTCTAATAATTTAGTTTATTGTGCGATCACGAGAAAGGCTAGGTGGCTGAATTATTAGTTACTATTGAGAACTTAAAGGAAAAATTATCCTTTATTCTAAACCTTTAAGTTTCTTTTCACTTTTGTCCTTTTCAATTTAGTCCCTAAGGAGATTTTCTCATATAAAACGTTATTTTTCTCCCAATTTCTTTTAGATTCCTCATATGCTTAAGTCATATTTTCTCCATAGGATAAATTCCATATCATAACATCTATTATACTCCACAATTTATGTAATCTATAAAAATTCGTATTTTTAACAATATGCAAAAACAAGCATATAAAAATTAAACAGATAAGGGAATCTTTTTTTTTTCAAAATAAATTTATCATAATTCTTGAATACTTATAACTTTAAAATATAGCGGGTGTTACATTCTACCCCTTTAAAAGAATTTGGTCCCCCGAATTCGAAAACTTACCTTATGATTCGAACAGGTATGGATATTTCATCCATATTTCATCTTCTATTTCCCATGTGGCTTCCTCGTGAGAATGATTCCTCCACAGAACTTTGACAATGGAAATTTTCTTGGTGCGAAGTTTCTTGACATGCCTATCGAGGATGGCTACTGGTACCTCTTCATAAACAAGAGTCTCATCAAACTGCACGTCTTGTGGCTAGATGATGTGAAAGGGGTCAGGAATATACTTATGTAACACCAATACATGAAATACTGTGTGTACTCCCTTTAGGTTCAAAGGTAAGGCTAGCCAATATGACACGTTACCCACTCTTTCCACAATCTCATAAAGACCAATATATCTTGGACTGAGCTTCCATTTCTTTCCGAATCTCATTACTCCCTTTATCGATGAGATTCGTAAAAAAATCATATCACCAATAAAAAACTTTAGGTTACGTCGTCGGTTATCTACATAGGATTTTTGCCTACTTTGAGTGGCTAATAACCTCTCCCTGATTAGCTTAATTTTATCCCCGGCCTCCTGTATCATCTCAGATCCAACCATTTTAGGTTCACTTAGTTCAAACCAACCAATAGGAGATTGACATTGCCTCCTATATAATGCCTCGAAAGGAGCAATTTTAATGCTAGTTTGATAACTATTATTATAAGCAAATTCAATAAGTGACAAGTGGTCTTCTCATCTTCTACCGAAATTTATCACACATGCTCTCAGCATATCCTCTAAAGTTTGAATAGTCCTTTCAAACTGACTATCAGTCTGAGGGTGAAAAGATGTAATCAAATCTACTCTAGTGCCCAGAGCTTTCTGAAAAACTCTCCAGAATCGAGAAGTGAACTAGGGTCCTCGATCTGATATGATAGACACAGGTACACTATGGGAGCTTTACTATCTCTTTCACATACAATTGACTAAGTTTTGCTACATTGTAGGTGGTATGAACAGGAAGGAAATGTACCGACTTAGTAAGTCGGTCCACAATGACCCATCTAGAGTCGTACACATTCAAAGATTGGGGCAAACCCACCACAAAGTCCATAGTAATCCGATACCATTTCCACTCAGAAATCTCAAGCTTCTGCATCAACCCAGGTGGTCTCTGATATTCGGATTTGACCTGCTGACATGTCAAGCATCAAGCGACAAAGTCAGTCATATCTTGCTTCATACCCTCCCATCAATAAACTTGTTTTAAGTCTTGGTAAATCTTGGTAACACCAGGATGAACAACATATAGTGCTCCATGAGCTTCTCTTAAAATCTCTTGCTTTAACGATCCAATGTTTGGAACACATAGTTTCTCGTTAAACCATAATACACCTTCCTTGTCCACTGAGAAACCTTGTACTAATCCTTTCCTCACCTTGTCTCTAGTCTTAACCATTTCAGCATCATTTTCCAATGTTGCCTTCACCTTTTCTATAAGGGAGGACTTAACCGTCAAGTGAGCTAAGAATGCACCTGACTTAGTAATCTCAAAGAATACTCCACTAGCCTCTAACTCCTGTAATTTCTGAATCAAGGATCTCCTTACTGTGGTAATATGAGCTAGATTACCCATCGACTTCTAACTAAGGGCATCCGCTACCACATTTGCCTTCTCTGGATGGTAGAGGATGGTACAGTCATAATCCTTTAGGAGTTCCATCCATCTCCGTTGCCTTAGATTGAGATTTTTCTGTTCGAAGATATATTTAAGGCTTTTATGATCCGTGAAAATTTCACATGTTTCTCCATACAAGTAATACTTCCAAATCTTTAAAGCAAACACTACAACTGTCATCTCTCATACTTTTTAAGCTGTCGAGAGCCATAAGCAATGACCCTACCGTATTGCATTAACACACATCCCAATCGTACCTTCAAATCTTCACAATATACAATGTAACTCCCCGGTCCCGATGGTAGAACTAGAATCGGTGCTGAAGTCAGACACTTCTTCAACTTAGAGAAACTTTGCTTATAAGCATCATCCCAAACACATTTAGCATTCTTCCTAGTCAACTTAGTCAGTGAAAGAGCAAACTTAGAGAAATTCTTGACAAAGCGACGTTAATACCCCACTAAGCTAAGGAAACTTCAAACTTCAGATACAGTTGTTGGTCTAGGCTACTGCTTCACTGCTTCGATATTACTTGGATATACATGAACACCTTCCTGAGAAATTACATACCCCAGGAATATTACTTGACTCATCCAGAATTCGCATTTTGAGAACTTAACATATAACTAATGTTCCCTCAAAGTTTGCAGTACCATCCTCAAATGTTTTATATGATCTTTCGAACTCTTGGAGTAAAACAAAATGTCATCAATGAAGACGATCACGAATCTATCAAGGAAATTTTTGAACACTCGGTTCATAAGGTCCATAAATGCTACTGGTGCATTAGTCAACCCAAATGACATTACGAGAAATTTACAATGCCTATATCGCATTCGGAAGGTGGTCTTGGGTATGTCTTTGTCAAGACCCGAATTTTGGGCACGTGACCGGCACGGTAACACGAATCCTGCTTCACCGTAAGCCTAATGGACATCTCTATTTCTACCCCCTTTATGTTATTTATGTAAAATATTCAACGTACATTAATAGAGACAAATCAGAGTTTAACAAAAAATATATATATACATATATATATATATGTATATATATATATATATGTATATATATATATATATGTATATATGTATATATATATATGTATATATATGTACATAATTATATACATATACATATATAATAAAATATAGAATAATATTTAGGAAATAGCATTTAAATATGAATAAATATTAACTAAGATAAGTATTAATTAAATTAAATTTTTATTTGCAATGAATACTATTTAAAATAAATATATAAAGAAAACAAATATTACTTAAAATAAATATTATGTTATAGTGTGAATAATCCAAATAATTTGTTGTATTTACGTAGGTAGGTATATATACATATATGTTTATATATGAACATATAATATATATATATATATATATATATATATATATAAGACCAAAATTTGTAAATATTAATTAAGAAAAATCAAAGGTTAATTAAATTAAACAGTAATTTATAATTGAAAATTTAATGAAATAAATATAATAAATATCAAATATTCGTTAAAATGATTATTAATTTATGGTATAATTTATTTTAACTGTATGTTATATACACATAAGAAGAGAGGAAAACTTACCCGGATTCCTTGCAATCTCCCAAATTACAATTTTAATATTTAAATAAAATAATCAAATTCCATTCATTCAAAAAGTCACATCAGCTCAAATGAATGCATAATTGTAATCTCCAACTCCTACTATAATCCATATCATAAATCCCCAATATAAATTTTTGAATTTAAATCAAATTAACTAAAGTAATTTCACCGCCCGAAACCCCTAGATGTCTTAGTTGACCACAGAGCTTCCTAAACTTAACAAATACTAACAATATGGGACCCACCCAACAATGGGATAGTCCAACGGCAACTACTCCTCTAGCGGGAGATTCTCCTCTACAATCTGATCTGAAAAGGAAAAATCAACGAGTGTGAGATAATAATCTCAGCGAGCGAGCCAATCCCCGCCCTAATAAAATCTGCTATGCAAAAGCAATAAAATAAAAAGCACAGGTAAAAATTATGAAATCACAAGAAAAGATACACATCAAAGAATTGCAAATCAATCAGACAATTCAGACCAACGGAACTAGTACTCGTCAATGGCAAAATATCCGGGAGCGCCCGTAGGCTCGCTCAACCAATTTCCTCAATTTCATCAACCCGCCATGACGCACAATTTCATCAGCAACGGTCAGGGCGCCTCACGGATTATATCCGGGCTCATCTCCCTATCGAAGGAATCGTTGTCTCTACTTTCAGAAGTCAAGTCATCCTGTTACCCGGATTTCCCGCTTGACATGAGAGAGGGTACTATCCCGCCCAAACACAAACAATATTCATCCAATATAATAAAATACAACATTATAAATCATCAAGTATAAAAGTCTAAATAATCTCAATTGTCTCAAAATTCAACCATCTCATAAATCACATGTGCATCCTTTTCCAAACAAAATAACAATAATAACAATTATTATTATCATCATCGATCATATTCCCACCACAGTCATTACCTATCTTTATACCCTATTACTTTAACACTTAAGATAATATTAAAGAAGGGTTAGTTCACTCACCTGGATTCCAACAAATTCTATCGATCAGACCGATCAAGACCTCCTTGATGTAAAAAGGCATTTGTGTACTATAAATATTGTAATTTACAAAAAGAAAAGGAGAAGAGAAAATTTTAAATTAGAATCCATGTTGGTTGTTAGTTAATTTTTTCAGAAATTAAAGTTTTAGAATTTAAAATATATAAAAGATATATATATATATATATATATATATATATATATATATATAAATTTACAATTCGAAACTTACCTTAATTGAACGAAGAAGTGGCGTTGGAGATTATGTTGATGTGTGTATGAAGCTTTGGAAGTATGTGATGATGGATATGGTGTATGATGACCAAGTGGTGTGAATGTGTGTGTGTGCGTGCTGGGAGAGTGTAGGAAGGTGAGGTATTAAATATGTGTGTGTGAGGTGTATGAATGGTGAGGTGGAGGTGAGAGATGGATACTTTATGAGTGTGGTGGCTAATAAAGTGATAGGAATTAGGGATTCTAGGTTTAGATGGATTTAGGTAGATATTTAAATTCAAAAGATTTTTTATTCAAATCTTAAATTAACCTAAGCAAAATAAAATATTATATATTTTGTTTAGATTAGCCTCCTTTGAATTACAATTATTTATTACTTATCTAATATATTTTATTAATTTTCTACTTATCCTATCACAATAAGTTTCTCCTAATTGTTATTATTGTTTCTATTGTTATACTTATTATATACCACTTATGATCATATAAACTATTATCTAATTCTATAGATATTTTTCAGATTAATTATTGGGATTTATTATCTTAAATTACTATTTAAATTAGACTTGGCTAATTTAGCTAATTACTTATTCTTTTTATTTACCTTTTTTTTTGCATTATCTTTTACTTATTTTCTACTACCAATATATTATTTAAATATATTCATCTAGTTCCCATTGCCGTACAGCATCATATTCTGCTTTTATATTTATTTTATTTCTTTCTTATACTCAATAAATTAATTGTAACTATTTATTTTCAAAAATTCATAACTTAAAATCTAGTAATTATTTTTCACTTTAGTCCTTACATGATCTAGCATCTCATATTGCTAGTCTATAGTACAAAACCTTATTCTAAAGTATTACCATATCACACTACAACATTACAAACACATTACACATCATTTGCAAAACCATATTTGTGAAATAGTAATTTTTTTTAAAAGGAAAATTAAATAGTGGGTATTACAGTATTACCCCCTTTAAGAAATTCGGTCCTCCAAATTTAACTTACCTCTAGTCTCAAAAGGGTGAGGATACCTAGGGCGCATATCAGCCTCGGCTTCCCACGTGGCTTCCTCGTGAATCTGATTCTGCCATAAAACTTTGACCGACGGGATTTCCCTAGACCGAAGTTGCTTTATTTGGCGATCCAAGATAGCCACTGGGACCTCCTCATATGATAAATCTTCATCTAACTGTATGGTTTCCTCACTAAGCACATGTGAAGGGTCAGGAAGATACTTTCTTAACATTGACACGTGAAAAACTGGATGAATCCCCTTTAATTCTAGGGGTAGGGCTAGCCGATAAGCCACCTTCCCTACACGATTCAAAACCTCGTAAGGTCCGATGTACCTCGGACTTAATTTCCCTTTCTTCCCGAATCTCAGAACACCTTTCATTGGAGAAATTTTCAAGAATACCATGTCGCCGACTGAAAACTCTAAGTCACATCGCCTGTGATCGACATAAGCTTTCTGCCTGCTCTGAGCTGCTCGCATATTATCTTGAATTACCTTAACTTTGGCTAAGGCATCCTGAACAAAGTCTAGTCCTATTACCTTCGCCTCACCTATCTCGAACCAGCCGATTAGGGATCTACAACGTCGTCCGTATAGTGCCTCATAAGGTGCCATACCGATGGTGGCATGATAGCTATTATTGTATGCGAACTCTACCAGGTATAGATGCCTCTCCCAACTACCTCCGAAGTCCAGAACACAAGCTTGTAGCATATCCTCTAGTGTCTGTATAGTCCGCTCAGACTGTCCGTCTGTCTGTGGATGAAAGGCAGTACTAAGATCCACTCGAGTACCTAATGCCTCCTGAAAGCTCTTCTAGAAACGGGAGGTGAACTGGGGACCCCTATCAGATATGATAGATACAGGTACACCATGTAGCTTCACTACCTCCTTAATGTATACATAAGCCAACTGAGCTACTCCATAGGTGGTCTTGACCAGGATAAAATGAGCTGACTTGGTCAACCGATCTACTATAACCCATATCGAATCATGTCCACTAGTAGAACGAGGTAAACCAACCACGAAATCCATTGTCACTCGTTCCCACTTCCATTCGGGAATCTTTAACTGCTGTAATAGACCTCCTGGCCTCTGATGCTCGGCCTTAACCTGTTGACATGTCAAATAACGGGACACAAATTCCGCTACATCTCGTTTCATTCCTTCCCACCAGTATACCTGCTTCAGGTCCTGGTACTTCTTAGTGGCACCTGGATGTACAATATATGCGGCACCATGGCCCTCCTCCATGATGTCTCGTCTGAGAGTCCCGACATTCGACACACATAATCGGTGTTCGAATTGCAACGCTCCAGCATCATCCAATGTAAAGTTGCTTGCTTCACCGTTCTTCACCTTATCCATAATCTTAACAAGTTCTGGATCCTCTAATTGAGATGTCTGTATCTGATCTGCAAGGGACGATCTAGCCCTGATATGAGCTAAGAACGACCCTATCCCTGTACCCTTAAGGGTAACACCCTTTTTCCTCAGTTCTTGTAATTCCTGAATCAACGGCCTCCTTACCACTGCTATGTGGGCCAAACTGCCCATGGATTTCCTGCTTAGGGCATCTGCCACGACGTTTGCCTTTCCTGGATGGTATAGAATATTACAATCATAGTCTTTTAGTAACTCCATCCACCTCCTCTGTCTCATATTCAAATCCCTTTGGTCAAATATATATTTCAAGCTCTTGTGATCAGTGTAGATCTCACAAGTTTCTCCATATAGATAATGTCGCCATACTTTCAAGGCGTAAACAACAGCTGCGATCTCCAAATCATGGGTGGGGTAATTCTGTTCGTGTTTCTTGAGCTGTCTTGACCCATATGCCACTACTCGGCCATGCTGCATGAGTACACACCCCAATCCCACTCTTGATGCATCACAATAAACAGTGAAACCATCGGGTCTTGAAGGTAGAACGAGTATAGGTGCTGAAATCAACCGTTCCTTAAGTGTGCAGAAATTATCTTCGCATGCATCGTCCCATACGTACTTTATTCCCTTCCTAGTCAACCGGGTAAGAGGGGCAGCTAACTTAGAGAAGTCTTGAATGAAGCGACGGTAGTATCCCACCAATCCCAAGAAACTACGAATCTCTGTGACAGAAGTAGGTCTAGGCCACATCTTGACCGCTGCTACCTTACTCGGGTCTGCTTGAACACCATCTTTAGAGATTACGTGCCCTAGAAAGGTCACATGATCGAGCCAAATCTCACACTTAGAAAATTTGGCATACAATTGATGATCCCGTAGTGTCTGTAACACGATATAGAGATGCTCCTCATGTTCCTCTATACTCTTTGAATAAATCAAGATGTCGTCTATGAACACAATGACGAACCTGTCAAGGAAAGGTTTGAAAATCCTATTCATTAGATCCATAAACGCTGCTGGTGCATTCATCAATCCAAACGACATCACTAAGAATTCGTAATGTCCATAGCGTGTGCAAAATGCCGTTT